>CM041053.1:1800000-2379840 GCA_023078785.2 Hyles euphorbiae | reverse complement strand
TAGAAATAGATATAATGAAACAAACCATTCTGTAACAGGATTTTCTCCTAAATATTTGCTATCTGGTGAGTCTACAGATTTGTTACCACGTGAATTAAGAGAAAACAGATATTAACAAAAAGGTTGAAGAAGACAAGGAAAATAGCACTCCAAAGGTCAATAAAATCACACGAGTATAATAAAGCTTTATTTCGCCAAGGAATAGAATACAACATGAATTTAAAAAAGGAGATAAGGTATATGTTGATTATGGAAACAAATTAACAAAAAAAAGATGGATGAAATTAGAATTGGTCCTTTTGAAATTGAAGAAAAATATCGGATTCAGTTTTTAAAATAAATACTGGTCGTGGTACAAGATCTATTGGACTATATCATGTTACAAAGCTTATTCCTATGCTTGTTGATATTTAGATTTCGCAGCAAAATTTTACTCAACTAATGTTGAAAAAATTTGCATTTCGAAGGGGGGAGATGTAATCTTCGGCCTGCTTATATAATATTATATTCTTTTTGCTGTGTATTGTCGTTGACACTGACATTAATATTTTAAATTGAAATAATTGATGTATTTTTTTTTGTGAATTTCCTTTAATTTAAATATGCGAAAGATTATTTAAGTTTGTATAGTAATAATAGTAAAGCATGGACATTTAATTGTCGATTCTCTGTTTTAGGTTAGTAAGTATTTCAATAGTTGATATTTGATATGTAATGTTACTATATTTAATGAATAAACCTCTGTTTTAGATGAATCACATTGTGTTTATGCTTTAAGAAGAAATTACTCTTGATCTTATATACATATAGGTAGTTTTATATTTTGTATAATAGTTGCAATTAGTTTTTTGCCTGACCTGAAATTCGAACTTGAGACCTCAGCGGTGTAATCAATACAAGCAAGTCAGCATCTAACTGAATTCTCTTTTAACCAGCTTCAATAAAATCATATGACTGTACCATGAAAGAAAGTAAATTGTTTCAAAATGTATTTGTAAATTTCTATTGAAAATTTCAAACATCTCTTCTTAAATCGGGAACGCTTTATAATAAAATTATTTATAACTGACGTTTTGACAATCACTCAAACAAAGCAACGGTATGCGTGCTTTAGGCTCAGTCAGTCTCTCCCCTCCCCATTCTTCAGGGTACTCCCCTCTCAGTGCGGAATGACCTGTGTATCCTTGGTGTGGATATCCGCTGTGATCTCAATCCAAGGAATCACATCGAGGGCGTAATATCTGCCACATCACGCAGGGTTGGAGTCCTGAACAGAGTGCGTCGGTTTTTCACGCCCGGTCAGCTTTGCCGCTTATATAAAGCGCAGGTCCGGCCGGGTATGGAGTATTGCTCGCACCTCTGGATGGATCCGCCCAGTACCTGCTCGATGCCTTGGATGGATTGCAGCGGCGGGCCATCCGCATTGTGAATGATGCAGACGTTACGAGCAACTTGGAGTCGCTACAAAGCTCCGGAGAGATGTCGCCTCTCTAAGCGTGTTCTACCGCCTGTATCACGGTGAGTGCTCTGAGGAATTGTTCAACTTGCTCCCCTCCTCTCCATTCCTAACCAGAACCACCGCGTGCTGGCTTGCGAAGCCATAGCTTGACGGTCCACACCATCCCGGCGCGAACCAAACGGTTCTCAAATTCGTTTCTGTGCCGCACCGTCAGGCTGTGGAATTGTTTGCCGGCGCACGTGTTCCCTCCTTCCTACAATCCCGGGTCCTTCCGCCGTGGTGTGAAGAGGCACCTAAGCAGGCCGGCATAATTGTTTCCATTGGCATGGGACTGCCGTCCGATGCCAATGGATACTCTGCCTGGGCGGCATTGGCACTTTCCATCAGGTGCAATGCCGCCACTATGCCAGGCCATTAATAAAAAAAAAAAAAAAAAAAAAAAAAGTCAGATTACGCAGTGAACAATATACAGACATAAATCAACGAAAAATAAACAAAATTTGTTGACCCTTCCAAACGACTTTTGAATTCAGTTTAAGCGAAGAAGACTAAACGGACCAGATGAGGCTACCAACATGTTTACTAGGTAACGAATTCAGATTACAGCGTCCATCTAAACTTTGGAATCATGTTTGTATCGATAGTCAATCACCACGGACTACAACGGTAAAAAAACATCGTGAGGAAACCGCTATAGTATATAGCGATTTGTTTAAATATTTTATGGTATGTAAAATCTGCCAACCTGCACTAGGCCAGGATGGTAGACTACATGGCCCAACCACTCTCAATTGTTCTCTCGATTGTGTAGGAGGCCTGTGTCCTGCAGTGGGAAGTATATGGACTGATACAGAAGAAGACAAAAGATTTGGTAGCTAAAATAGGTTGAAAAACTGTTTATGAATAAGACCGTAAGTGATTAACCATAATATATAAAATTACGACTACAAAAACTAAAAACTCATTACTGAATTCCTTAGTCACAAACATAATTGTTAGAATTCTTTGTAACTAGGCCGAAAAAAGCGCTGTAGCAAGATTACTTTTTCGCTTTTCCCAGAATGCTATCTTAACGGCGTGTGCCCTAAAGCGGGGCTATGGAACTGTTATTTTATGTTAATTAGCTAGCGATATTTTTAATTTAACTCAGGCTTGGTTTTTGCCACCAGAGGCGCCACTCACAAAATTGTGTATTAACATAATGTTTTGGCCTTAATGAAATATAGGAAGGCGAGAGGTTTAGATTGTAGATATCTTGGTGATGCCGCTAGAATAATGTGAGTTAGGAGGGGGATTGAGGGGGGATTGTTAGTTTTTACAAATAATCTTAGTTAGTCTACTGTTGAACATAGATCTACCTCAAGCGATTGCCCGCTATCTTTGGTAAGTGGTCTTTCCAATTACGTCACCATTCGTGACTATATGAAATATTAAAAAAGTCCGTCATATTGAATCACGTATGGGAATTGGAGACGTGATGTTACGTTGTTGGTGATCAGATGAAATGTATGTAGAATGAAGCAGAGAAAAGTTCAGAGTCAATATCACAGAATTTAATTTAATATATCACAACTCACAATACACAATAGAAAAGAAGGAGAAAGAGCTAATGACGTGAGCGAGTGAAACAAGTTAGGCGGTAGAAATATTGCGTCCAGAGAACAGGTCACGATGCTGTGGAGATGTAGACTATCAGCTCGTGGATACCAAGAAAACTAATTAAAATTTTTATGTTACTCAACTGACATCTGATTTTTAAAAACAAAAACGAACGAACTGCTATGTAAAAAGGTCGGCGCATATATATATAAAAATAATATTTATAATATCAAATTGTTTGTCCGTGTGTTTAGTAAATATATATTTTGTGTGTTGTGTATAAATATGATGGTGATTTAAGTTACCCACATCACTCCCCTCCGGAGACCGTAGGTACTACGGGCGGAAGTAGTCCGGGAATCGAACTACACGTCCCGATCGGGTAGTCTTTATGTCCTGTTGAGGTGTGGAGGAGGGTTGTTGTATGTCTTGATTGGAAGAGGTGTTGCTGTCTGACAGTATGTAGGCCGGTTTAAGTCGATCTACCGATACTGTGACAGTTTTGCCCTTCACACGTATTTTAAATACTTTGGCCTCCCTTTCGATAACTTCATGGGGACCAGTATATGCTGGCTGAAGTGCGCCCCTTAGAGAGTCCTCACGTAAAAATACATGCGAACTTGACGCTAGGTCCTTGTGCACAAATATTTTATTGGTTGTGTGATGCGAGGTCGGAACTGGTTGAATTTGGTTGGCAAATGTTCTGATGCGTGATGTAAAATCTGTTACATCAGTGAGACATCTGTCAACGTTTCGGTCAAAGAATTGACCAGGGAGTCGCAACGGTTCTCCGTAAACCAACTCAGCGGAAGAAGACTGAAGATCTTCTTTAAAGGCGCTTCGTATGCCAAGCAGAATAAATGGCAAGGATTCGGACCATCGGTTGTCTGCGTGACACATGATGGCTGCTTTTAATTGCCGGTGGAATCTCTCGACTAGCCCATTGCACTGTGGGTGGTAGGCAGTTGTCTTTCGGTGCTTAAAACCGATGGTTTTCGAAAGCTGCTGGAACAGCGCAGATTCGAACTGCCTGCCACGGTCGGTTACGATGTCGGTAGGGCAACCGAATCGAGAGACCCAACCGGACAAAAAAGCTTTAGCCACCGTTTCTGCCGTAATATCGGTGATAGGCACAACTTCTGCCCATCGCGTGAAGCGATCGACTGCTGTGAGGCAGTACCGATATTCGGACGATGGTGGTAATGGGCCAATGAGGTCTACGTGGACGAATTGAAATCTAGCGGCGGGTAAATCGAAAGTGCCTACAGGAGTGGACACGTGTCGATTCACTTTAGCCCGCTGACATGCCAAACATGCTCTAGACCATTCGCGACAGTCTTTCCTAATTTGTGGCCACACATAACGTTGTGCCACGAGTTTGGCGCTGGTATTTGCACCAGGATGGCTTAGGGAGTGCAAGCTGTTAAAGATTTGCTTGCGTAAACATTGGGGGATGAAAGGCCTAGGAGTCGATGTGCTGACATCGCAGTACAATTGTATACGACTTCCAGGGATTGTCATCTTCTTAATTCGTAAAGATGAGCCATCTTCGAGGTAATGTTGCAGCTCGGGGTCAGTTTGCTGGGCTTTGGCTAGAGTATCTGAATCTACGGATTTCTGCAATTCTTCGACTCGGGATAATGTGTCTGCAACTACGTTGTCTTTTCCCGCAATGTGCCTGATGTCAGTCGAGAATTGTGATATGAAATCCAGATATCTATACTGACGTGGAGAACAGTTGGATTTGCGTTCTCTGAATGCGTGACACAAAGGTTTGTGGTCAGTATAAATGGTAAAGATTGCAGTTTCTAGCCAGTGACGAAAGTACTTAATACTTTCATAAATGGCAAGGAGCTCCCTATCATAAGGTGAGTATTTCCTTTGTGATGGGCTCAACTTGCGTGAGAAAAATGCCAGCGGTTGCCAATTGCCATCCTTGAACTGCTGTAGAACTCCGCCAATAGCAATATCGGATGCGTCTGTAACCACGCTTAACTTGGAAGTCGAGTCCGGGTGTACCAGCATAGCTGCGTTACACAAGCTATCCTTGCACTCCTCAAAAGCTCTCAACGAGTCACCGCATACGTCTACCGGTTGCGAGGCTTTTATGGAACCGGTCAATAGAGCGTTCAAGGGGGCTTGAATCTGGGCGGCTCGCGGTATGTATCGCCTGTAAAAGTTAATCATGCCCAGAAATCTCCTAAGCTGCTTTGCTGTTTTTGGAAACGGATAGCTTTTTATGGCCTCCACTTTGCTTTCCAGAGGTTTACTGCCTTGTTCAGAAATATGGTAGCCTAGAAATGTCACAGATGTTTCACCAAATTTACATTTATTCAAGTTAATTACTATCCCGTAATCTCGGAACCGTGTGAAAAGCTGTCTGAGATGCTTCTCGTGTTCCGTTTCGTCCTTAGAAAACACCAGAATGTCGTCGAGATAAGGAAAGCAAAAATCTAGACCACGAGTTACCTCGTCAATAAACCTCTGGAAGGTTTGAGCGGCGTTCCGTAGACCAAACGTCATATAGGGAAACTCAAAAAGGCCAAAGGGTGTGGTTATGGCGGTCTTCGGGATATCCTCCTCGTGAACCGGCAACTGGTTATACGCCTTAACCAGGTCAATTGTGGAGAATATCTTGCAACCAGATAGGCTGTGGGCAAAATCCTGAATATGCCTGATCGGATATTTATCAGGAATAGTTCTGGCATTCAGCATCCTGTAATCTCCACATGGACGCCAGCTATTGTCCTTTTTGGGAGCTAGGTGAAGTGGTGAAGACCAGGGGCTGTCAGATGGCCGAGCTGTACCATTTGCCAACATTGATTGGAATTCAGACTTAGCAATTTTCAACTTATCTGGAGCAAGTCGCCGGGGCACACATGAGACGGGCGGGCCAGGTGTGGTGCGTATATGATGTGTCGTGTTGTGCTTGATGGTGCGTATGATACCTGGTGGTCGTGTTATTTCCTGGAATTCGGACAATAAATTATTATATTTGCAATTACCAGTCGAGATCTTAACACTAGACACTAAGCTATTAAATTCACCAAGTGAAGCTACGGCGCTAATATTAGTGTAGCTATCTATTATTCGTTTTTGACGAATGTCGACAATTAAATTGTAATGCGATAGAAAATCTACACCTATTATTGGCTTTGACACATCAGCAACTACAAATTGCCACACAAAATCTCTGCGTAAACCTAAATTTAAATTAAAATTAATATAACCGTATGTGTGAATTATTGTCCCATTAGCCGCACACAATTGAAAATCTGTCTTCGTGCGTCTGTCTCGAAGCGCAGTCCGAGGGAATACACTTAAATCACTGCCGGTATCTATTAAAAACTGGAATTTTGATGTACGGTCGGTAACAAAAAGGCGGCCAGTGGAAGAGCTGGAGGGACAGTCGTCAGCCGCCATTACCGACTGCCCGTGGCGTTTCCCGTAGTGTAATCGCAGGGTTGGTTGCACTTCCTTGCTTGGCTGCCGAACTTATGATGAAACCAGCAGAGAGGAAACTTGCGGTACTCCAACTGCGACCTCCTGGGAGTCGAGCGATGACGCTGGCGTGAAGGTGCTCGATGCCGATTATTTGGACGGGAACGGCTGTGTTTATACGCGGTCAGTGCGTTGATTTGTTTGGTCAGGTGTTCGACCTGACGAGCCATCATCTCCATCGTTGCTTCTAACCGTGAGTGTTTTGACGCCTCTGCTACTTCGTGTTATGTTATTTTAAATTGAGATATACTATTATATTTTGAGGACTTTTCATATGTTGTTACTAATTCAATTTAATTAGAATAATATTATCGCACTAAGTATTTTAATAATTTTCAAAGTAGGTCAATGGACCATTTGCTATTATTGTATAAATTGAAGGAGGTTCATTGACTAGGAAAGTAATAAAAATTAAAGGATTTTAAAAAGTAAGGAGAAGTTCTATAATTTGAGTTTTGACAGGATTGTCTGATGTAATTTTTATTATAATGGAGAAATTTGATTTACCTTGTGTAAAAGATTAACTAAATAAAAGTGTAATCTGAGTAACAGCGTCTTTACTTGTGGTGCCCTACTTCTGAACTTTCTTACAGTTCAGAAGTGGGATACGAAAAAAATTGAGACAAATATCCCACGTCCACGAATAAATATTTGACAAATTTTCCCAACAAAGCGTTATGATGGATGATACCACTGAATACATAAAACGCTCTTCGCAGAAAATTGAATCTTCCGTTGTTGCAGGGAGTAGCCGGTCAAGGATCGAGGCTGCCTCCGGCAGATGTCGAGAGCGGAGTAGCCGATCGAGAAGCAAGACTGCTTCCGATAGACGTCAGAAGCGTAGCAGTCGATTGAGAAGCAAATCTACCGCTGTAGGACGGCGGGAGAGAAATAGCCGGTCACGTGAAAGGAACGGCATGCGGGGGCACAGCAGTACGTCATCATCTCGACAGCGGAATCGGAAAAGCCGATCTACTCGTAGGCGTAAGAGAACCCGCAGCAGGAGAAGGTCACGTAAGTCCCATCATGTGTTTAGGGACAATACTAATATTGATTTTACGAGTACCGAACTTTTAGAATTACTAAAGTCCTTGTCAGCCTCGTCATCACAAAACCATTTTTCTATGAATGCTAACGTAGTTCCTGAATTTGACCCGTTAAATAGGGAGCAAACTATTAATGTATGGATAAACAAAGTTGAAGAGTGCGCTAAGCTTTATAATTGGAATGATACTCAAATCATACATTATGCATTGCCAAAATTGTCTGGAGTAGCAAAAGTATGGTATCATGGTTTACCTTCTGTTGACTTTGCGTGGTTAGAGTGGAAGGAAAAATTAGAAAGAACGTTCCCCTCCATTCAAAATTATGCTCAACTTTTACATGAAATGTTAGATAGGAAGGTAAGGTATAATGAAACATTAGAAACATATTTTTATCATAAACTAAATTTATTGAATAGGTGTGAAATCTCTGGAAAGAGAGCTATTGATTGCATTATTTATGGATTAGATGATAAAGGGGTACGTTTAGGAGCACAGGCAGCCAATTATTCTCATCCAGAACAACTTTTAATGTATTTAAAAACTGTAAAGTGTGATGACGCGAACGATGGGAAACCATTTATCAGAAAACGGAGCGAGACTCAAACTTACGAAGATAAGAGTATGATCAGCAATAATAACAGTATTATATGTTTCAATTGTGGTGAGACCGGTCATCCTAGTTTCAGGTGTAGTAAGCCGTTAATTACATGTAGTGTATGTAAGCGTTTGGGGCATCAAGCTGCTTCGTGTAGGAGATTAAATACCAATTCAAATATAGGAGGTAATGTTGAGACATTGTCTTAGGTTAAAATTGTTGGATATTTCGATAACAAGTATGTATGTATTACATATAAAAGTTAATAAAATAAAGAAAAATTGTTACGTAGACCTTGAGACGCAGTGTAGTTTAATTAGGAAAGATGATTTTAAGGAATTGGGTATAATTTGTACAGAAACAGCCCTCCCATCGCATAGGGTATTTAGAGATTCTTTAATAAAGCCGTTAGGTAAATGCACCCTCAGTTAAGAAATCTACGGGGTTTGTTTAGATATTCTTATTGTGCAAAATGATTTGCTTAAGCATGCGATACTATTAGACCAAAGTTCACTGAGCAAACTGCAGTGATAATAATTAAAATAAATGAACATTAACTATTATACTAAGAACCAAACTAGAAACATTGTAAGAGGAGTAATTTACCATAATAGAAGGCAAATCGTTTTTCATTCAGTCTATCGGATTTGGGGCTTACAAATTCAAGCGAATAGCTATCACATTAAAAGATAATACACTGGTAGTCTATCAACCATATAGGTTGGCATATAGAGAAAGGGAGAAAGTTAAGGAAAGGATACAAGATATGTTAGATAACGGTATTATAGTGGAATATATTTCGTGTTATGCTAGCCCAATAATTCGGGTTACAACTCTAGAATATGATTGTATTATCAAAAACCGATCGGGGGCGTGGATGAGACTCATTGATGCATTTAGTAGAAACGCTATAGAGTTGTAGATCAGTTAGATTAGATGGATAGATGGAGAAATTACAACTAATGACGGAAATTAAAAAAAATGAAGTCGAAGTTTCAAGGTCCTTACAGAGTAGTGAAAGTGGTAGATCGTGATCTATATGCAAGTTAAGATGTTTTACTGACGAAATCGGAAATATACATCTGTTATTTCCGTAGACAAAATCCATCCTTGATTATCTTTCACTTACAATTATTTAAGTGATACTGAGTGTGACGGGTCAAATGAGGAGCATAATTCAGAAAATGATTCAAAAAAATAGAGACGGTAATAGTAATGAACATTTGAATGGAAGGCAAAATAGGTCAGGAAAAAAATCGATTATGAAATATGATTTATTTATTTATTTTATTTTAGGTATCTGATTGTATCTGCATACACATGAGGCCGATAAGCCAACTAAGGAGTATGTTAGATACAAACGTATTATTATTTTTATGTGTCAGATACGCATGAGGCCGATAAGCCAACTTGGGAAGTATCTGACCATAATAGTGATTTGAGTGTTTGCATACACAGGAGGGCGTGAGCCCAAATAAGGAGTATGCATAACACAATGGATTATGATTGGATTATGATATTATATTAATTATTAATTGATTTATTATATATTGTTGATTTGTTATTGTTGTGATTAGTTAAAAAATGTATTATCTCCATATTATTTGAATTTGATTTGGAAAGGAAATTGACAATGATTGATTTGAAATTTGAGTGTTTGCATACACAGGAGGGCGTGAGCCCAAATAAGGAGTATGTTAAACACATTTGATTATGATATTATAATAATTATGAATGGATATAAATGAATTGATATATTGTTTATTCGTTACATCATGATTATTAAGTGTACAAAATGTATTATTTTCACATCATTTGAATTTGAATTAGAAAAGAAATTGATAATGATTTATTTGAAAGCAAGAAGTTTGTTTGTTGTTTTGTTTATTTTTTATTTATTTTTTTTTATTTTATTTTATTACTACGAACTGATGTATTGACTACGAAATTGATGGAACAATTTAAAATAGGCAGATGGCCGGAGCAGTGTTGTCAGTCAATATATTTCCGCCTATGATGGAAGTTCAGTAGCGAGAGGACTCGCAAAATTCAGAATGGCCGACTGTTATGTTATTTTAAATTGAGATATACTATTATATTTTGAGGACTTTTCATATGTTGTTACTAATTCAATTTAATTAGAATAATATTATCGCACTAAGTATTTTAATAATTTTCAAAGTAGGTCAATGGACCATTTGCTATTATTGTATAAATTGAAGGAGGTTCATTGACTAGGAAAGTAATAAAAATTAAAGGATTTTAAAAAGTAAGGAGAAGTTCTATAATTTGAGTTTTGACAGGATTGTCTGATGTAATTTTTATTATAATGGAGAAATTTGATTTACCTTGTGTAAAAGATTAACTAAATAAAAGTGTAATCTGAGTAACAGCGTCTTTACTTGTGGTGCCCTACTTCTGAACTTTCTTACATTCGGGTGACGCTGTTGGTTGTTGGTCTCGTTCTGCCGATAAGCTTTCGCACTTTTTTGTGCGTGGGTGAGTGCGCACACTGTTGGACGTGGTACCGGTTTCACTGCCGTCGTTGCTCATCATAAGTGCTCGTTCGGGGTCACCAGTTATGGAATTGGAGACGTGATGTTACGTTGTTGGTGATCAGATGAAATGTATGTAGAATGAAGCAGAGAAAAGTTCAGAGTCAATATCACAGAATTTAATTTAATATATCACAACTCACAATACACAATAGAAAAGAAGGAGAAAGAGCTAATGACGTGAGCGAGTGAAACAAGTTAGGCGGTAGAAATATTGCGTCCAGAGAACAGGTCACGATGCTGTGGAGATGTAGACTATCAGCTCGTGGATACCAAGAAAACTAATTAAAATTTTTATGTTACTCAACTGACATCTGATTTTTAAAAACAAAAACGAACGAACTGCTATGTAAAAAGGTCGGCGCATATATATATATAAAAATAATATTTATAATATCAAATTGTTTGTCCGTGTGTTTAGTAAATATATATTTTGTGTGTTGTGTATAAATATGATGGTGATTTAAGTTACCCACACACGTAAGTGTGTTACAGGGTCAGACTTTGTATATGCTAGCAAAATTAGGTGCATTTTTTACATTATAGGGGACAAACAAGCATACGGTTCATCTGATGATAAGGATCACCGCTTTCCATGAACATCTGCTACATCATAGGGCACGGAGATGCGTTTATTAATATTCTTAATTGACGCGGCACTACTGTGGCTTTTTTTTATTGCAATGAATGGCGACACGAGCATGCCTGATGGGAAACAATAGGACAGCTCATAAACAGTAGCAGAACCAAACAACACCTTGAATTACAAAACAATGCGTAGAATTTCAATGCGCTCGCCATTCCGAGACATAAAATGTTAAGTCTCAATATGTCCAGTAGTTACTCTGGCTACAATGTCCTTCAATCCGAAACACAACAGTAGATTTACACTGCTATTTTACGGGAGAAATAGACAATGCGCTGGTGCCTACCTAGACGGCCTCTCACAATATGGGAGACCTACCACTAGTAAAAATAGTAAAGTTAGCCTCTAACCAGCCTTGACAGGTAGGGGTGGGCCCTACCATTAGAGCATTACAAAAATAAACAAGTCCTTTTCAAATGCTACGTATACCCTAAAAGTATTTAACTTGTTACCAGTTTATCGGAATAGATTCACGGCACTTTGGAACGTGAACTGGGTTCGGAAACAACATAGAATTATTTAAATATTTGGAAGGTTGTCCCTAACTTTCCGCTACGAATTCCATTAGTGCTGAATTCTAAATTACCCTCCAGATGTAAATAAATTTACATTTGACTAAGATTTACGGAGGTTTAAAAGTGGACAATAAAACTGATTTCAGGAAGGTCGTTAGCGTGTATTCCTTTATTCATGGAAATATCGTTTTGGGTCAACCGTTGTTTAGTATTGTTTAAATTCTTTGCTTTCTCTTAAGTGATGTCTTTGAGTTCGTTGAACTGGTTAATGTTTGGCAATGTCGCAAGACGGAGATTTGTATCTTGATCACAATATATACTTGCATGAGTAAACTATACAGGGTATACAAAGACTATATAAAGTAATTTTAGCAACTTCAGACACAAGCAACAGAAAATATTGCAAAAAAAGCGACGAATTATTTTTTTGTTACTTTTTTCATATGTCGTATTAGGATGATATTTTTTTTCCTATAATTACAGTGTATACTCTTTTATTTATAAAGAATCTAAGGTATAAAAGAGTTTAAATTATTATTTTCGCAAAAACTATGGATGTACCACCCAAAAATGATGATATTTATACATATACATATATACATATATATATATATATATATATATATATATATATATATATATATATATATATATATATATATATATATATATATACAGTACGATTGAGAGTGGTTGGCATAAATAAATAATTTATACATATATATATATGTATAAATTATTTATTTATGCCAACCACTCTCAATCGTACTGTCGATTGTAGAGTAGGCCCGTGCCCTGCAGTGGGACGTATATGGGCTGATACAGATACAGAT
The DNA here is from genome assembly GCA_023078785.2 of Hyles euphorbiae. Lineage (NCBI taxonomy): Eukaryota > Metazoa > Arthropoda > Insecta > Lepidoptera > Sphingidae > Hyles > Hyles euphorbiae. The sequence continues at coordinate 2,367,091 of CM041053.1, read as the reverse complement.
ATTTATTTATTTTATATATATATATATTATTCTATCGTTCATTTTCAAAATGCTATATACTTGAATTTATGCGCCTACTATTTCACTCTCTGCACCATCCAAAGGTCGACTGGTAGAGAATGCCTCGGGCATTAAGTCCGCCTGTATACAACTATGTATATAAAGCATAAATAATAATAATAATAATATTTAAAAATTTAATAAGAAAAAATTGTCGCATTTCTTTGCGAAATTTTTAGTTGCATTGTGATTGTAGTCACTAAAACTACCAGCCGGCTTCCTTTTCGATAGCAGTCTTGATATACTCGGTATAAGAGGTCCGTCGAGAGATCAAATGAAGCTTGTTCTAACTTTGTCGTATTTAATAAGCAGTCAGCCTTCGACACCCTCGGTGGTGTAATTAGTTAGACGCTGGCTGTAAAACGTGATGTAACGGGTTCGATGCCCGCACCGAGATAAATACTTGTCTTATCCACGGGTATTTGTTACGGGTATGGGTGTTTGTGGGACTGAAAAGCCTGTCGTAGTTCCGGATGCCCACGACACAATACTCGATCTTAGTGTCGTTAAGTACTATGTATGTGAATATTAAAAAATATATAAGTTTAAGTGAGAGTTCCTAGTATCAAAAACACGATACAATATAACTGCTTATGATGGTTAACATTCATAGAGAACAGCAAATAGTAATAAAACTTAAATAGGTGGTAGTATAAACCGGTGGTAGGTCTATCATATGTGAGAGGCCGCCTGGGTAGGTAACACCGCGTTATCTATTTCTCCCGTCAAACAGCAGTGCAAATGGACTGTTGTGTTTCAGATTGAAGGACATTATAGACAGAGTAACTACTGAAAATATTGAGACTTTACATCTTATGTCACAGGATGGCGAGCGCAGTGGAATGTCAAGCATTGCTTTGTACTTCGAGGTGTTGTTTGGTTTTGCTACTGTTTATGAGCGATCGTATCGCTTACCATTAGGTGAACGACATGCTCGTCCAGCCATGATTGCAATAAAAAAAGGTCACAATATACACAAATACACATACAAACAAACTCCAACACCAAGTCGAAAAAGCAAAAAGTGAATTATGTGAAAAAAGATAAATATCCCATAATCACCCCAATCAAACTTGACAAAATTAAAAACAAACAACAAAATCCTTGCTTGCCCACAACAAATACGAAAATTGTAACGAATCACCGACCGGTTGATCCTAAACACACGGCCCGGTCCCACTCGATCGAACGAGGACTGTACCCAACGTCCACATTTTAATTCGGACAAACGTCCGACGGAAAACAATGTATTTTCAAACAAATATAGTGATGTGCCACTCGAATTTGACGATAATATCTGAATTACATATATATTTTAACAGCCTCCTTGGCGCAGTCGTTTAGACGCCGCCTGTGAAACAAGAGGCCGCGGGTTCGATCCCCGCATCGAGATAAATGTTTGTGCGGCCCACAAATATGTTTTTCGGGTCTCATGATGTTACAGAATACAGAGTGCGAGAATATAGCCATATCTGTCACAAATTCCTGACTCCGGGCTTAAAATAAATAAGAAAATCCAATTTCATTTTGCCTGACCTGGGGCTCAAACCCAAAAACCCTAGCTTTGCAAACATACCGAACCGTAAAACTGTGCCAACGAGGCAGTCAATTACTTAATTGAAGAACAAAAATAGTAAATGCAGTACAATTGCCAAACACCTTTGTTAGCTAATGTGGAATACAGGAAGATATCCTCTTTTAATCACGAGTCCTTCCACAGCATTAAAAAGCCAATTTTTATGTGCCTTTTTTTTATTACTATGAACGGCAGATGGTAAGCAACGCCCAGTGGTCAAGGGGCGTCAGAATTCCACCACGGTATCCCCTGCCTGTCGTAAGAGGCGACTAATAGGGGTCATCGGGGTCGCTAAGCACACAGCGGGGGCTGTGCGCTCATGTCAGGAGTGGCTCCGAGATGGGCGGCAGAACGTGTGGCCTCGTATCTGTCACGGACGCTCATCTCACCATGGGCGTCCGAAGTAGGGAAAGTGGGGGCATCTGCGCCCCCCCAAGCTGGGAGGAGCCATATTTGGCAGTGCGCCGGGTGGCACGGCGAGTTAAATGGGCGCCATTCGCCTGTCCACATCGCCTGTCATCCATTAAGCGCGTGATGGCCACCGAGAGGTTTTAGTCGGTATGCCGGCAAAAGATCTTCTTAGATCTCGGTAGGGACCCAGCCTGGATACAACATCTGCGCAGTGCGGACTACTGTCCCCGCGTCCCAGGCTGGAAGGCCGGAGACCCCGACATGCCCCTTCCGGTCCACCCCCGAGTATCGGAAGGAAGGCTAAAGGAGCTTTACTCTCGTTAAAAAAAAAAAAAAAAAGATGGTAAGCAATACGATCGCTCATAACCAGTAGCAAAACCAAATAACACCATCAAACAAACCAATGTTTGCAATTGTATTGCGTTCGCCATCCTAAGAAAAGATTTAAAATCTCAATATATCCCATAGTTACTCAGGCTACAATGTCCTTCAATCCGAAACACAACAGTCCAGTTAAACTGCTGTTTGGCGGGAGCAATAGACATTGCAGTCGTACCTATCCAGGCGGCCTCTCAGACCTACCACCAGTATTGTTACCAGAGTATTGCATAATTATGTTGATTGGCAAGATATGCGGATCTATTGCCAATCAGCAATATTGCTCTCACATATCGCACGATCAGGCGCATTGCAGTCACTTTAAAATATTCAAGACACCTTATTTACGCCCAGGGACCACAATTATTTCGAAGCGAGGGCATTTATTATATCTAGTAGTCCCGTAATGTAAGAACGCTAATATATTTACTAATGTGTGTACTTTTTTAATAAAGGAACAGAGAATATTTCTTGTTTTAAAAATGTTAGTCAAGTTTTTTTTATGACGTAAAACCTAATGGTAAGTGCGGTGGAACTGAATAGAGTTTCCACTAGCGACTAATGTTGTCGCTTAAAATACACACATACTATGATATAAATACATACATACATAAACTCACAATTATTTCCAGCAAGGGTAGGCTAAGATTTGCCTGGTTCAACTAGGATACTCACGTCTCTCGAGCGAGGATAAACACCACACCACACTGGGTACAAATTCCTAACTTCAAGCTGATAATGAATAGAAAAATCCTAAGTCACTGCCGAGCCGGGATTCGAACACGAGACCTCAGTTTTACAAATGTACTGCACAAATGCACCAATCAGGCAATCATACATATAAAAATGTCCTGACCTATATTAAATATCTCAAAATCAATTAATGCATTCAAAATAGTTATCAACAAAAGCATTTGCCGCATCACTAAACAACGAGAGCGATTCAAGAACGAATCATTTTGTCGAGCAACTTTTCCTTTTCACTAGAAAATTTCGACGTCGCGAAGACTTTGGAACAAATATCTCTGGACCCCGATTCATTATACGTACTTCACTCGGCAAAAGTAATTCAAACTTGTGTAGTATGGAACGTTCGAGACGAACTTTCGGTTCATTTTCCTTGTTGATTTGTGCGTCAACTATAGATTAACATGGTGTCCGATTTCTAGGAATAGACTTCGGGTTAGTTGGTTACTTTGTAGTTAGGTTTTGACTCGAATAAGATTAGTGCAGGAATGTTTTTGTAGAATTTGTTGATGCTGAGTCATATTGGCTCCGAGCTGATTTTCGAATCCTAATAAGATAATTAATAAATAAGATTCTAAATAATTTGTGATCACGAATCAAAATCGATCTTTTCGTCATAAATGATTAATTGTTAATTTTAACGGCCTACTTCTATTCCAAGAAGATAATAAAGATAACAAACAAAAAAAAAACTTTCATTAATTGATAAATTCCGCGACATATGACACGAAGTAAACATTTTATTGCATCGGTAAACAGTCCATCGGATAGTAAGTTATTACCGCTACCCACAAATCTATTAGCTTTACTATAATAATTATAAAAACACCCAACAATATACATAGTCCTGACCACCCATTAAGTCTTAGAGATTAAGAATTAAGTCTTGTGTCGTGGATATCAGGAACTACGAGACACTTTTCGGTCCAACAAACGCCCAGACCCGAATACTTGTGGGCCTCACTATCATTTGTCTTGGTGCAGAGATCGAGCCCACGGCCGCGGCCTCTTGTTTCACTGTCAGCATCTAACTAACTGCGGCAAACTAATTTTAAAGTTGGGAAAGAGGAGGTAAAAAGACAATAAGGTTGTATGATAAATACTAAAGCAAAACCTCTGTAGGTATCCTCGCAACGGATAATGTTACTAAACACCACAGTGATTAAAGTTGGATACTTACGCATTCCTGTATCCAAAAGTTTCAACCCTAATAATCTTTACAATCGAAGGACGCGCTCATGCCTTCAACAACATCCGGAAACGACAACTAGTAATCTTCATTTACCTACGAAAATCTCTATCTCTAATTTAAATATATAATTTTACTATTGGTAAGTCTCTTATATGTGAGAGGCCGCCTCGGTGGCTGCCACTGCAATCAAAGTGATATCGGATTTTCTATTCACAATCAGCACAGAGTTAGGAATTTATGTCTGATATGGTGATAGGCTATCAGATCGTAGTACATAAAATACAAGGCGAAATATGGGTTTCTTGTTCTGGTAGCAAGTCCTACCACTTTTAGGAAATAAGGTGTGAATTTATGCATGTATGTACTTGAAAATGAATAATAGACGTCTTCATAGCTGAGCTCAGATCTCTTCTACAATCGTGAGTGCAGACAATATATCTCCAGTCTGGCTAATTGCTAAATTGAGTTACCTATTTTCCACATTTCAGAAAACTTATGCATATCTTCTGTTTATGTAGGTATCTCCATGATGTTTTTCTTTCATGTTTAAGCTAACGATTAATTTACTCCTAAAGGTCGTATATCTCATCAAACCTGGGTTAAATGTACCTCTTTACACCATTAAAAAGATCTTAGTATTATAAAAAATCACAAATCAGGTGCAATACATCAAAATTTGTATACACAATAGATTCGGCAGTGTCTTTACCGACAATCACAATTCACCTTACCAGCTAAATGTCTCAGTTTAACCTATCCACAGGCGACAGATCAGTTCCTGTCGTGGTGTTGGCGGCATTTCGCAAATCATGCCTCGTACGCCGTCAGTATGTAAGCCGTCTTGGGACTGCTAACTGGTTTGTTTCAGATTGAACACCTTGCGATGATAGCTATCACTGCGCTAGTAAACTGCGGAAATTGAGGAGTAAGAAGCTTTAAGAGGAAATACGTTTATAGCATTACGAAAGAAATTATAATGAAAATAAATGTAATTAAAATAGGATTGGGCGCACACTCCAGCAACTAAGACTATGTTTGTTGAGTTATATGTACATAAATAAAGTATTAACAATGTTCTTGATTATACATAGAAATGTGATAAAATATTACATAAATTTAATTTACATAATAATACAATCAATTATTTTCTACATATAGAATAGGTACCATGAATTGACTTGTATATTTAATCTATTTAATCGCCTACATGATCAATAAATCAATTTCATTTCATTTTATTACAAAAGTGGAACCTAAGATTGTACCTTTAGTAAAAAAATAAAATTTATGCCGAGTAACGAAGGAAAACGCATTTTTTAGATAGGCCTATACGCATGATAAAGAATTATTTAATAAATACACAAAAAAGTAGAAAGTTACTATCTCCCAATAGAGTATGCCTTTTAAAGGCCGACCGATTAACTCGCGTATCGCCTGCGTGGTAAGAAGGGAGCGAGGGGAGATGTTAGCGGGTGGGTGAAAGGGGTGCGCGGAGCAGAGAGCTTACGTCAAGTGCGACAGTGCGCTGGCTGTGCTTGCAGCGCGCGGTTGGTAATTTTGTTATGGACACTCGGACATAAACGCACAAGGTATACGACTTGCCAAGATAAATCTCAAGATGAATCGCTCTTGCAGTTTTGCGAACAAAATTAACAAGCAAGCTAAACAAATAGCATACAATGTATATTCCTTTTTTAAAGCCAGAAAACAAGATCATAATTCTACAGAGTATCTTGAAGACGTAAACCTAAACAAACTTGTTGCTAAAGCTACAGGACTCTCGGTGACTACCATATGTAAAATAATAAAAGAAGGAAATGAACTAAAAGATGAACAAAATAATGTAAATTTTAAATCACCAAAAATAAATAAACAGACCCGAAAGAAAAAAATTGAAGTTGACAGTTTTACAGAGGGCGTTGTTATAAGAAAAATAACTCAATTTTATACGGTTTATAAGAAGGTTCCTACATTAAAATTTTGAATGCGAAACTTAGAGAAGAAGGAATTTTAAATTGTGGCCGAGAATATTTAAGAACATTGATTCATAAACTTGGCTTTCGATTTAAGAAATGTCAATCAAAAAGAAAATTACTGATTGAACAACCAAACATCGTATCGTGGCGGTGGCGTTATCTTAATGCGATAAAGAAGCACAGAAGAGATCAAAGAAACATTGTTTACCTTGATGAAACATATGTCAATTCGTCATTAAATGTACCGGCGTGTTGGCAATCCAATGAAGAACGAGGGGTGCTGTCGCATATTGGCAAAGGGCCACGTTTAATTATTGTACATGCTGGTGGACAAGCCGGATTTATCGATAGAGCTCTTTTAATTTTTAAATCCAAAAGCAAAACCGGAGATTATCATAGCGATATAAATTTTGTAAACTTCAGCAAATGGACTAGAGAAAAGCTATTGCCAAATTTACCGCCAAGATCAGTTATTGTTATGGATAATGCCGCATACTACTCGGTACAAGAGGACAAAAAGCCTACAATGACATCCACAAAAGCCATCATGCAGACCTGGCTGCAAAGACACAATGTTGAATTTGATACGTCTTTAAGAAAATGTGATTTATTGAATTTAATTAAACAACACGCGACAGAAAATATTTACAAAATAGATGAAATTTTAAAGGCGGCAGATCATGAAGTCTTACGACTGCCTCCATATCACCCAGACTTGAACCCAATCGAATTGTTTTGGGGGGATATCAAAGGACAGCTCGCAAAAATTTAAATTGATTCTAATTTAGACAAAAAGAAAAATACACTGGAACAGTTATTTGCCGAATTATCTGTAGAAAAATGGGTTAACTGCGATAAACATGTACAAGCTATTGAAAATGAATATTGTCTGCACGATCGTATTGTTGATGAAGAGATGGACCGATTTATTATTAATTTGCAAGATTCTGACTCCTCAAGCTACACAGACAGTGATGATGATTCAAGCGATATGGATATTAGTGATAAATAGTCCTATAACTTTTATCTGTGGTTAAATATTTCTTAAACGAATTTAATTATTGTTTTTATGATTTTGTACCTAAGAAGCTATTAATAAAATATTTGTAAAACTTAAAAATAAATACTTTAAAAAAAGATACCTATTATTTTATTCTTTACCAACAAAGTCTATCTCGAGACAAATCTTTGGATTATTGACTCCGTGTGTAGCGTTACCCGCCCCCGCTCCCTTCTTACCGCGCAGGCGATAAGCGAGTTAAACGGTCGGCCTATACCGAGATTATCAGTTATATCAAAGATTTAGATTTTGGCCCAATACTCAAATCTGATATCCATATTTCCTGTTTACACAAACATTTCCTTGGAGCAGGAACTATGCCAGCTGTCAGATTAATTTATAGATAATTTAATTATACATGTCTTAATTAGTTAATGGAGAGTTAAGCGTGTCAATTTGTAGCGCTGTCTGCGTAATGGAAGCGATCAGTAAGATTGGTTTAATGGCAGTTGTGATGTCATCTTGGGTCAATTAAATCTCAGGATTATTTTTAAATTCAACTTTACTTCTGTCGTTTGCTATGGTCCTAGTTTATTACAGCCTTATTATTAGTTTACTTACTAATTTTAGCTTTACAATGTTCTGTCCCTTTCAAACGACTTTGGTATTCAGTTTGAGTGAAGAAGACAAAACATTCCATATCTGTAATACGTTCATAAAGTGTCTATGAACAAGGAAGTTAATATTAGTTACGTTATTAGCTTCCACATTCTTCCATTCGTCCACAATTTTTTTTATTAAATCACATGTTTAAGCCAGGCATTTACTATGCATGTCAAATGAATGCATCGAAAAATAATAATAATATTCCAGCCAATATTCGTCATTAATAAAACTAATTTCATTCCTCAAGATTATTCACGTTCCTTGAGTTGCATACAATTGAATATTTATGTACAGTTTAATTCTGTTTGCGGTACCTAAGTGTCGTATTGTGTCGCGTGCCTTCTAAACCATACTATAGTTGATAACCGCACTTAATGCTTTCCTAGGCATTAATACTGAATGTGTTTTGTTTGCGAATAAATGGGGAAAGATATCAGCTGAGTGCCTGAGGTTCTGCAAACAATTATATTAATTAAATGAATGCAAGTAGGTTGATACTTGATCCTTAAAAGTTCAAGCAGGTTTTTAGAAAATTACTCATTATTATTAACACACTATTTCTAAGCCATAAGATAAACTAAAGAGGACCGATAAAGAATAATGCCCATTTTAATACGCTTTTATTAGCTTCAGACGTACTATATGTATATTAGTATGTAACGGAATCTTTGAACATGATTTTGACCCCCTTCAAAACGTCGGATTAACTCAAAATTTGGCATACTTATTAAGGACCGATGACAAATCAATATTTTGAAAATTTTGATAAAAATAAAAAATAAATAGTTTAAAAAAACTAAAAAAATACGCTTTTATAGAAAATCCAACAAAAAAATAGAAAATATATTTTAATAAATTTGAATTAAAAATAGTGTAGGAAAAAATGACTTTATTGTTAAAAAAAGCGTGGGGTGCTTTTCAAGATATTATCAAAGTAACCCTTCTAGTCATATATGTTCATAAAATATTTAGAACTATTGATACCATGTACCCCACGCTTTTTTTTAAATAAAATCATTTTTTCTTACACTTTTTAATTCAAATTTATTAAAATTTATTTTATAATTTTAAGTGGGATTTTCTACAAAAGCGTATTTTTTTTTTGTTTTTTTAAACTATTATTTATTACTATGAAACTTAGTGTCGATGCGATGATTTTGTACCTCGATGAAACCGATGAATTTTTGGCAGTATCGGTATCGGGATAAACGATATTTTTTAACGATGCCATAAATGGGCATTTCTCATTGCCCCAGAACCTGACACTTCAAAGAAAACAAATATTAACTACACGCCACGAACCGCAAAGAATCAAACAGTTGTAATAAAAATAAAGCTTAAAACACGAATAAAATTATCATTCATAACCATACAGCGAGTATTTTAAATTTTACGAGCGCGGCTGAAAAATTTACAACGTATAAATCGGCTAAGTCGCCATTCACTTAAGTCGAAGCACTAAAGGCTAAACGGCTAGTCCAGTCCGCTGATCTATTTGGTCGTTTCCTAGATTGTGCTATAGATATCTGCAACCATTTGTATGACTTACTACGCTGTGTAAGCATTGCTTGATTTGTGGTTAGCGCCACACACTTGGAACGATTTTAGTGGGTCAACTTCGCTGTTTTCATTAATTCTTTAATGTTTTACGTCATTGGATAGAATTTTTACCGAGTCTACTTTTTTATTTCAAATAATATTCTGTTCAGCCTTGAGATTGTAAATTCTTTTGCATGAGATTAAACTTTGTGAATGTTATATAACAACAACTTTTTCACAAAAAGTATAATATCTAGTTTAAAAAAGGTATCAAAGTAAATTCAAGATGAATTTACATTATTATTAAGTATAAGTTATGAATAAGCCAAATCAAACTGCGTGGTGGTGGTGGTAAGCGGACCAATTACGGCTACCAACATGGTTACGGTCGTCACGGGTTCAAATCCCAGAGCACACCTCGGACGTTTTGGAGTCATATTTTATTCCATGACAACTAGGCCAGCTTGGTGGACCGTCTAACCACTCTTAATCATATTCTCGATTGTAGGAGGACATATATGGGCTGATACAGCACAGTACAGTTAGCCAAAGCCCCCTTTTGCTTTAATTACAACATGTGTGGTCTGAGGACCATACAATATTGGATCCTTAAATTGATTTCTTATTTTTTTTTCAGTATTAAAAGGCTCATAAAATATGAGTTTTTCGGGACTGGAGTTTCCTGTTAGTATGACCATACCATACCATACCATACTGACCGTTTTACACCTTAAGAATGAAACAATTTAAAGGAAATATAGATACCATTAGCTGCTCTGCCGATTACATTAGAGGTATAAACGAGGGATTATACATTCGCGACTGCAATGAACCAATGTTACTGTGACATAATTTCTAATACAATCCTTCCACAACACACAAGACGCTGCAAGAACGCAAAGCTATATATAAGACCACCACCCATACACCTTCCGACCGACACAGACGACAAAGATTGATTTGAACCCTACATTTCAGCGATTAGAATTTCAGCAAGCTCATTGAAATGCGGCTTCCCGATTGCACTGGCAAATTATTGGATTTAGATTAGAACGTTTCGTAGAATAATCTGTGCGACTGTATCTTACAATGACGGTTTTAGCTCCCACTAAGCACTTGCACAAAGATCTTTGGATGCAATTTGATTATCAGCTTCTGTTCAAATTGGATTTTGAAAATGTCATAATCGTCGCCAATTTAGTATTGCGTCACGACTAATAAGTTAAATTTTGTTAATTGGCGGCGCACTAACGTGATCTCCCGTCATTTAACATATGTATGTTTGCCTTTATTGGTTTTCACGGCGAACGAAGAGTCATGAGTTGGGTATACCAACTCTCAATTGCTTGTTTGCATCATTCATAATACGGATGGATCAAAATTGCAATCGATTTGAAGCATCAAGCGAGAATTGAGTGAAGTTGCTCCTAATGCAATAGTTTAACAACTTAACTTTGTATCATCGGTCGCTTGGATTACCTGATCCTAATATATTCAAAATGTAGAACAATTCGTAAAATACACATTGGTAACTAAAACCTGACAGACCTATGAACAATGACATACTGATGATCCAAAATATAGAATAGAGGAGAAATAATTCATAATCAAATGTATAGCTTTGAATGATACAAAATTTAATTAACAACTGCGGTTGATAAATAGCTAATTTTGCGCCAAATCGAAACAAAGACATTGCATGCATTATTTAGATCCATTAGCGTTTATTAATGTATTGTCGGATATAGCAATATTTGAAAATCTATTTGGTTTGTTGTGTGGTATATATGCCTGGATTTATCAGGCTTAATATTATTGAAAACTAACTGCACCCGCGACTTCGTCCGCGTGGAAATTAACAAAAAAAAAAAAGATTTTCTTCTAAAATAAAAGATTTTTTCTAAAATAAAAGTAGCCTAAGTTACTCCTTATTATTTCAGCTACCTGACAAAAAATCCCTTCAAAATCGGTCTAGCCATTTCAGAGATTAGCCACAAACAACAACAAACAGACAGACAGACAAAAAAATCTAAGATCATTTTTGTTATAGGTAACGATTGGCCATTTTTTTTATTTTCACTTTACAAACAGACACTTCAATTTTTTTTTATATGTATGAATAATTTTTGGGACACAATTTTAATTGAAGTGAAATAGTGGGGACTCAAAAGTTAATTAGGTACATCAATATATGAGCAAGCTAAAACAACGGTGGCAAAAATAGATACAATGTGAAGAAATATGTCAGTCGATTTTTGTAATGGAGACATTATAATCTAACTTAATCCATGGCATTATTATAATACTACGAAAAAAATACAAAATAACCGGCGGTAGGTCTCTTATATGTGTAAATGCACTATTGTATACCGGTTTGAAGGTCATCGTAGGTCATCATAAAATCGTTTGTCTCAGAATGGGGAGCGCTGGGGAATGCTAAGCATTGCTTTGTAATTCCTGTTGTTTGGTTTTGTTACTGACCATGAGCTGTCGTATCGCTTGCCATTTGACAAATGGCATGCTCGTCTCGCCATTCAATGCAATAAAAAAACACCAAATACCAGCCTAATACATAACTAACCTAAGTTCATAACTAACATTGCAGACATAACAAGGAAATAGCTTTCCAAAAGTACTACATCACTTTAACATTACAGTAATGCTCTCAGACACACTCCCGCTAACAACAGTAAAACATTTTAAATCACCTCATTTTTTAACTCATCACTCGCGGTGTCACGGCGCTCGTAACTTCCCGAGACATAAGCGAAAAGTTGACTGGATAATATTCATGTCGAAACTTTTGACAATTTCCAGACAAAGTGAAATAGGGCAGGTGCAACGAGGCTTCGAACCGACGGCACCGTGTTGGCAGAGTCTTAACACTTCGTCGAAGTGGAATTTAGGGGCATCTTAGAGGAAATGGGTTTAAGTATCGTCTCAACTTTGAAGAGAAATATTTAGGTGGGTTTGTGATCGAGTTATTTTATATGTCATTTTTTTTGGGTGAAACACAATTTCTTGTGTCATATGCTTGAAGCGTGTCTATACGCTTGTGCTAAACTATTAGATTCTTTGTGTTTTCGTTTCGCGATCAACGCCTACTCAACAATTTAGGCACTGCGATTACGTTTGTATTATATAGGATTTATTTTGTCACCATAATTAATCTTCAGCAATATCCCACCTGTCATGACATACTTCACCTATACGTTACCAACTAGGCCATTTTGTGGGCTTCTCTCGCCTATTCTCACTAGCTAATTTCGGCAATTGTCTATTAACCAGTATAGCAGTGGCATCTCAAAGTTTGAAGTTCACGAACATTATAAACAGACTTCAAGAAATGCTACATTATATCCTCCTCCTATCCAATGCCATTTGCCTGAATTTGCAAACTTGAAATAGACAATGCTTGAAGGATAAAGTTAAACTTAACAAATTAATTATGACGGCATTCATAAAATTATCCAACCGTCACTTTAGCGTTCAGCAAAATCATTCGTGCAATGGACATCATCATTTAACGATTAAAAATCAACCGGAAGTGGCAATTAAAATACAACACTATGGCCAAACGAAATATTTTCACAAACAAATAAATACAAGCGCCGTTAAGTGTTACAGTTAATCCGATTGCGAAGCTTTACAAAATTGAAACTTCAATCCTACGTGAAGTAATAAATTTTTGAGCGGATGCCTGTATGCACCATTTGTATTGTTGCTTGCTTTTAAGTATTGTTTTTATTTGTCAATATGGAGCTGAGAAGGAATGTTCCGGCTTTAGTATTTGTTTTGGAAATAAATATACAGTGAGGTAAAATCGTACTTTAACGAATTCGTAAGAATTTCTATGGTATCTAAAGCCGGCCAACACGCACTAAACCAGCGTGGTGAACTATACGGCTTAATCACTCTGAATCGTGCTTTCGATTACAGAGGAGATCTGTGCCCTGCAGTGATACGTATAATATGGGCTGATGTAGATACAGATGCAGAGGTAAAATCGAGTTATTATAGTACAGTGGTTAAGCAATTCGCTTGAATTGATTATGAATATTATTATTGATGTGGAACAGTCGTGAAGACTAGTTAGCTGTGGATCAGATGATATATCTGGAGAAACAATAATCAGAACCATTGTTATAAAGTAAAGACACTTCAAATATTCAAGATCAAATCTCTTAGATTTTTATTCCTATCAAATAGCTGCGACCATCAATAACAGATTTAAAAACAATTTGCGATTGAAATGTAGAAAAATTTTGAAAATCAATCACTTATATGCCTACTGAGAAGAGCATGAGATTATGCTAACGCCGGTTACTGAAGCCATGTTTCATAACATTTGAGTGGAGCATGCATGAAGGAGCAACATTTACGGATCATGAAACGAGCCCTTTCAGATTAAGTGCGTACATTAGAGCTCGCCTCCCGTACCACTTCATGAAAAAACACGATAAACATAGTGTAACCATGTTGCCAAGCTCTATAGGATTTATAATAGGAGATTGATTTGTAATATAATATAATATTGTCAAAGATTCACAGCATTCCATGGACAGTTTTAATTTTACCTTTCGTATGACCTTTACAACTCTCCATAGCTAGACTGTCACATATACCTTTCGTATACTTGAGCAGTTGAACATTAACATGCCCAGTAATCACATAAGTTTGCATCTATCACTCAATTAGTAACCTCTTATTACCAAAGAGATAGCTTCTGATTTCTATACACAGTAAACACCTGCCATCCTATAAGCTCTTCAGTCATTGATAGATAAGGTAAACAAAAAATAGATTTCACGCTAAATTCCTCATCCAATATAAATAAGTTGAAGATCAATAGAAAACAATATTCCTCAACACATCTTCACGGGATTATCCCTCCATACGCAAAAATATGCCGACCCCAGGAAACGTTTCGACACAAATTGTACACTCGGAACTGTATTATTGAAAACTGAACCGTAATTTTATAGCAGTAGGGGCGTTCGCTACACCTTTATCCCAGATTATATTTTACTCCAACGAGTGCTAAAGGATTTCTTTGAAGGAAAACGATCAATATAACATGGTTATGTGATATGAAAATGTAAGGGAGAACAGATCAGAGCTAAGTGCGTTATCGAATTTGTAGTGTCTTCATATTTTTTGCTTTGTGTTGATTCGATAGGTCGTAAAAGGTTATAGATTGGTCTGGTTATCTTGTTAGAAGGTCTGTTTTCGGCAATAGAGGTCGTACGACTGATGATGGTGATTGAACTGTTATCCAATTATGAATAGTCTGCGAAAATATAGTTCGAAGAACCGTTGTCGAAATTGTTTAAAAAGTCATTTTTTGTGTACAGGAAAGTAACTACACCAGGTTTGATAGATATTTCAGAGATTTATAAACTAAGATTCTACTAACAAGCGATGATTACTAACTTTTCCAGTCAATACCACCTTGTAATATGATATATTTCAAGCTGGCATTAATAAATATTCCGTACACCTCATGGTACCCTAAAACTGTCTTTCCCTTTTATCCATCCCATGGTTGGTTAAGATAAGACCGCCTTTTGTATGTTATTTTCCTCTTATTTCTTTATTTTTAGTCTCAGGTGTACAATAAAGTTTTAAATAAATAAATATGAATTTGGTCATAAATTGCCTTCTGGCATTCCACACCTTCATCAAATGTCCATTGGCAATGCTTATTCAATATATCCAATTCAATATTCAAACAATGAGTGACCCAGCAACTATTTTCATAAAACATCCATCCAAAATCACAACAGCGCAACAAAAGATTTTATTTACAAAGGAGCGCGCTTTAAAACAAACTCCCAATAGTTTTTTCACACAGTGTCTCTTTCAAATTTATCTGTTGGCATGGGACCAACGCGTCGGTCGAAATTCTATGAGAGGAATTGATCATTTCAATGCTGAGGAATGCTTTGCCTTAGCTCCTTTGTTGAGACACTCGTAACTTTAAGCCTTTGAATGCGGAATATTGGAAATGAATCCAAATTGGTATATGTTGAGATTTTAATATAGGGAATATCAAAGGATTGGAGTGATTGGATCTGTAACTGCGCCGCATGATAAATATTTGACGGATGTCTGTATTTGCGGGAATGCGGTACCGGTATTTATATAACGAGACATGATAACTGTTGCAAATATCGTTAAATGCCTATGTCCTTAAGTGGACTTCCTGTGCTTTTAGACCTAAAAGGTAATAGTCGTGAGCAGTAACTCTTCTTTAAGATACAATTCTTGTCTTATCTTTGCCTCTCTGAACCTCTCTCTATCTCTTTCTTCAGACACAGGAAGTCCTGGATAAGGCCTCCCTCAAGGATCTATCACACCGACCTATTGGCAAGTATCAAATCTATCAAAAAGATGGTTATAGTCAAAACGCGCAGCTTTATATCATAAGCAAGTTTTAAGCATATTTCATTCATCGTTCATCACCTAGCTTCATACTGGCTGTTTCAGTCATATGGAGCGTTAAAACCTACACAAGTTGGTAATAAATGAATACGAGTAATAATTAACACATGGCTAGTTTCAGAGACCTTTATTCACATACACAGTACATTTAATCCAATACCATTCGTCCTAAATACAAAGTTACGTCGAGAGTTACTTTAGCAGCTTAATAAAACTATATGGAAACGTGGGAACTGTTTTCCTGCATTGAAATGCGATAAATATTTAAAATTGTATGTTGTTTCTCATATTCAAGCAACATAAATTCGTGAATTGTATTCATTTTTATATTAACCGAAACAGAGGGGAATTTCGAATATATGTTTTTTTTTATTTCATACAACACTATTTATATTAACGGCCAGTATCAAAAATAATAAAACATGACGTCACAACGAAATAAAAAAGAATAATCCCCTCACAATTATATACGGCGTGTAGTTAATTTCAAATAGCGTGTTCGAGCCGACATAAAGAGAAAATTTAATCAAGCGGGCCCTTGCGAACGCCGTTACGGCGCGTAGCTGTGATAGGCAAATTTGAAATTGGAACATCGCTTCTATTACGTCACTGTTGTGACGTTTTGTTCTTTTTTTTGCTTTTTACGCAGCGGGAAGCAAAACCGTTTCGGTCGCATGTTTTTTTTAGAATAGATCAGTTACTGACCGGTTTGAGGTGTTTTGTTATGTCACCGCGAGTGAAGTACAGGCTGGTAACTGATTTATTGTTCGAAAAACTAAATTTAAATTGAATACCGCATAGCGGTATATCGCGGTTTTAAAAAATAGAACTAAATTTATAGGTACGTAGAAAATTCATACTATTTAGCCGCGCAAAGAAAATGGTTGAAACATTAAAATAAGACATAGAATAAAATATTAATAACGCTATTTCCAAATTAAATGCACAATTTACGATCGTAATTAAAATATTATAAGTAGATTTCCCAATCAAACAATAAAACATATTCGTAGAATAAAATATAACTCAAGCAAACTTAAAATAAGAGTTGTGTGAAAAAGGGACCCGATAATTTTCATTCTTACTCAGTGAAACTATAATTTATTGGGTGTATAATTTTGATCTGACTATTGAAAATCAGCTCTAAATAAAATTAATGGCACACATACAATATGATTAAATTTTTAAAAACACTTACGGTCTTATTCATATACCTATTAAAACCTATTTTTATTGTTATCGAATTTTTTGTCTTCTTCGCTCAAATTGAATTCACAACTGATTCAAAAAAGAAAAAAACAGACAATAGCTAAAGTAGATTTTAAAACGGTTTATAAGACCGTAACTCATTACTACCATTTTTACAGCACAATATTGATGATCAAAGTTCCATAATACATTTTAATGTCTCCGTTCCCCAACAAATCTCTGGATTTAAGTTTAACGAAGTGCATAGAAGTCTTCCCTCCAACTAACCGTAAATTAATCCTTGAATTAACTCCGGACTATCCGCAAGGAAACCTGTAAAACTTTGATATAAAACTAGGTATGAGCCGAGCTCCGAAACTACACAGACCGAGTCACTGAGACCTGTTTTGAAACATTATGGTTTCCTTCACTCATACCGTGTTACATGCTTATATGATTTGTATGGAAATAATATAGACTTATTTATCCCAATGCTGAACACGAGCCTCCTCATTGATTGAGCGGGGCTAAGCCATAGGCATGACTAAATATTTTAAATTATTTAGTGTTATACTCATGAGTATAGGTCAAAATGAAAAACATTTTGTGGCTTTAGCTTGTCCGGTCGCATATTCAATTCAAGAATTCAGCTAAAGAACACGTTAGTCATGATCTTATTGAATAACTATCCAATATTCATTAACTAGCGGCCCGGCCCAGCTTCGCCCGGGTGCATATAGATTTCTCTACAATACAAAGGGACATAGGGACAGAGAAAGCGAATATGTTTTATACTATGTAGTGATTATGATTGATTCAAAAAAATTACACCAACTAAGGATAAAGCATGGGGTCTAATGGTTAAAAACAAGAACGTAATAAAATTACATACATACATCCATAAACTCACGCCTTTTTCCCAGAAAGGGGTAGGCAGAGACCACGTTTCACCTTGTGTATTCCGTCAAATATTTTATGGGGCGAGCCTATCACCATATTAGTCACAATTTCCTGACTCCAGGTTAATAGTAAATAGAAATAATAAAATTCTAACTAATAAATTCTCATCAAACAATCAAATAATCCATAGCCCATAGTTGCATGTTTGAATACAAAACTACAAAAAAATACATTTACTAATATTTACCCCTCAAACCAGTGATCACGGCCCATTAGAAGTCCGTTAAGACATATTGCTCATTATTTCCAAGGATCATAAGTCAAGGAGCACAATAACATACGGTTATGGCACACAGCGGGAACAAAAACATAAGGAATACTTATGATTTTTCCTTGTAGGCTGTTTGTAACGTGTACTACTTAGATTGAATTGTTTTAAAAGGCAGCGGTTATTGAACAATTGAAGCTGGGAAAAGAAATGTAGTAGCTACTGATCCATGAACTAAATCCAACAGTCACATACATATTCTTGACAATACTTCTTCTTGTAATAGTACCCTGGTACAACTGCACTACCAAGGCAGTCATATTAATGTAAATTATAAAATAATAATATAATATAGTATAGGCAGTGCTTTGCTAAAAATATCAAAATGTGTAAATGTAGATTAAAAATCCGTCAGAAAATAAACACGACGTCCCAACATCTAACTTAACATTTGTCTTAGACCGTAAATATCAGAAAATGCGAAGAACTTTGCGGTCTTATAACATCCAACTTTCTTTAACTGGTGGTTCTTTAACCAGGCGGCCTCTCACATATCAGAGACCTCTGGGTGGGTACCACCGCAATGTCTGTTCCTCCACGCAAACAGAAGTGTGCATGTGAATGCACTATTGTGTTTCGGGTTGAAGGACATTGTAGTCAGAGTAACTGTAAAGCGCAGTGGAATGTCAAGCATTGCTTTGTCATGCAAGGCGTTGTTTGGTTTTGCTACGGTTCATGAGTGGTCAGATCGCTTACCATCAAGTCAAATTACACAGATAAGTCACATTATGTTCAGTACATAACAGAGCATTTACAATGCTATTTGGTGGGAAAAATAAATATTACAGTGGTACCTACTCAGGTGGCCTCTCACCTATGAGAGGCTTTCCACCAGTATCTTCTTCAGAGATATTGGCTTGACTGTAAAATAAGCAATATGCATTGGCATTGAATCTTCAAACTCAGTTCCAATTGAAATTACTCTCAAATGACTTCGGCTAACAGTAACTTAAAGTGTTTGTTCTATAAAGCAATAAAAAAAACTGCTCCAATCGCACATTACAACAGAGTTAGAAACTCATACCCATATATAAACACGCTGAATATAATACATATTTATACATACAAGCAATTTCATGTATTCGATTCTTATGGGACAATACTGCGTGACCCAGTTTCGTGAATTATTATGAGACGAAAGTTTTTCCTACAATCAGAATCACTTCATAGGGCCTTTAGGAGGAAATCCCGAGGGTCATGCGATATCAGTGCTCATTCAAGTGTGACGTTTGGAAAGAGGCTTTTGAGTTATATTTGAAATTACTAGGCAAAACTTTTACCTGGCCTGTAACTATTTAAAATACTCTTATTGTCAATATAGTTTTTAAATCATTATTTTCATTTTTATATTAACATGATATCTCCGATTAGAAATAAAACACACAAGTTAATGTCCAACCTTGAATTTCAACACAGGGCCTAATAGGCTATCTAACTGCTATTATAAAATAAATTTAAATTGCTAAACAGTATGCAAATTACGAGAAACTTTCAAATAATAGTTGTTACACCGCTAAAATTTGCCTTGTAATGAATACCTATGTTCTTATCGGGAAATTTCTTTGTTTTTTACCATACTTATTACCAAGGCCAATAAACAAAGCACTTGCAATCAACTCGACCTATTTCCTTGTCTCAAAGACAAAAAATATCAAAAATGACAAGCCTCTTACTCCCCAGAGCATTTAACTCAACCCTTACACATATCAGAATTTCCACTTCATTACACGGCCCTCGCGCCGATCGCACGACAAAAACTTGCAACACACCGACTTGGCTGATCTATTTTGTTCACTTGGAACTTGGTTTGACAGATAGGAACAAGTTGTGCCGTAAATTCGGCCCGATACTGGCAAACTGTCACGCAGTTCGAAAGAATAACTTTCCTGCCAGAGATCAAGGCTCGCTGGACCATTATAATAAGTTAGGATTGCTGGTTTTGACAAAAACATACCTAATTTGACAATAATAGCTATAAAAGTAGGGACAATATGTAAAGAAAAACAATTTTTTTTCCTTTGAGACTTCTGTTCAATTGTATTAATCGATCGCTGGTAATAAACAGTTAAGTGATGTGTCAGATTTATTACGTGTTCCGTATTTATAGACCCATGGATTCTGAGAATTCATAAAGCATGAATAAAAGACTTTTTGAATACGATATCTATATCAGTTATTTCATAGCTAGTCGTGATATTGTTGAGTCACTTAATCCAACTTTAATTGTCATATTTACAATCGACTAATGCAAGATTTGAGGTTTTTTCGTGGTAAGCATGGCTAAAACATATTTCACTGACATTTTCATGGGAAAATGGTATAAGATAACGTAAAAACATAGGACGGTCATCACTTCAAACACCACACACAGAGAGTGAAAGAGAAAAAGAGAGAAAGACACACAGACACACACACACACACACACACACACACACACACACACACACAGAGAGAGAGAGAGAGAGAGAGAGAGAGAGAGAGAGAGAGAGAGAGAGAGAGAGAGAGAGAGAGAGAGAGAGAGAGAGAGAGAGAGGGGCATTAAAGTAATAATAATAGATATAATTCGTTTAAGAAATATAATGGAAACATTTTACCGTATTATATTCATACGAGACAATTATCACATAACGTCCGCAGATGATTATACCCTCAAAGTATTGACAGGCTGAAACGTAGCTGCGAGATATTTCCGATAATTGAGGAAAATGTATGAAAGAAACTTTTATATGTTAAGAGCCTACTTATGTTTATCATAAAATATTTTTTTGTTTTGTTCTGCTTATTTCTAAATAGGTTGTGTTATTATCAACTATTAGAATGAGACTACCACGGTGACGTGGTACTATGGTACGGTTACAAATCTGAGGTGTCGGGTTCGAATCCCGGGTCGAGCAAAGTGATATTGGACTTTTCTATTCATTATCAGCCCGGAGTCAGAAATTTGTGCCTGATATGGCGATAGGCTCGCCACCTATCACATCGTGGGACGGAATATACAGGGCATAATTTATTTATTTATTTAATTCTTTATTGTACACAATAAAAAGAAATAACAGTTTAGAGATAATACAAAATAACAAAGTACAAATGGCGGTCTTATCGCTCTAAGGAAATTTCTACCAGACAACCATGGGATGGATATATGAGCAGGAAAAAAGATAGGGCAGTGTAAAATAAAGATAACGAAAGCATGGAGACATAAATAAAAACATAAAAAAAAACATATAAATACATTATATATAAATACATACCACATATACATACATATTATATATACATACATAAGTATTATACATATACATACTTATATAAATTTATAGACGAATAAACATACGTACATACATATATATATATATATATATTACCAATATAATCAATAAGAGGAAATAGTCCTAATCGGTTTATCTGTTTATAGAGAAAGGTAGTGTTCTTTTAATCTTTTTTTAAATGATGACAGTGTTTGAGCCTGCCTCACCACAACAGGAAGTGCGTTCCACAAACGAACAGCTTGAACACTGAATGATTTATCCATAAATGTCGATTCACTATACTATCAATACACACGTTACTACGAAAACTCTCAGTCTAAATTTGTAAATAATTCACCTGTAATTAACGTCTCAGTCTAAATCTGTAAATAATTAAAACATCTTATACAAAGTCTATGTAAACAAGGTCGAAGCTGTCAAAAATTTCCTATTTCAATTAGATTTTCCATTTAACTTTTCACGAAAATATTATAAGTCACTTTACTAAGCTAGTATACGGGAATTAGATAAAGCCGAGAGACATTATGAGTTTATTCCATTTTTATCTAATACTAATGACAAAATAATGTTCGTTTGCTTTGGGTAACAAAATTTACGATCTCAGGGAGAATATTTCATTTTTATGTACTTCAGAACAAGTTCAATGACAAGAGCTGAATTATTTGTTTGTTAATATTGTATATAAGTCTATGTAAGTCTAAGTATTTCTATGGTATGTAAGTCCGCCAACCCGCACTAGGCCAGCGTGGTGGACTATATGGCCTAATCACTCTCAATCGTACTCTCGATTGTAGAGTAGGCTCGTGCCCTACAGTGGGACGTATATGAGCTGATACAGATAATATTGTATATATATATATATATGATATATATATATATATATATATATATATATATATATATATACGAATGACTGATATGGAACGTGGTTTGTGTGAAAGAGATGACTTATGAAAGCACTTAAGATGGAAAGAGTTAGAGGATGAATGTTTAAGATGTTGAAATACGGAAGGACGCAAAGAGAAAACAGTCTGCAGAATGAGGAAGGATGGAAGACGTATGCGATTAAGACGTATTTTAAATAAGACGAAATATATTGAAGATTACTAAGACCATCTTCGTTTGATTTGATCTGAGGCGGAACTATTCCCACATGTATGTATGTAATTAACTTAGATTTAATATTTAATAAAAAATAAACTATCAAATACAACAAAACCAAGTGTCTCCGTTGAAAGGTGGCACTTCCTTGTTAAATTATCACATCGCGAAGATAGTAAGCTGAAACTTAGCTCATAAACATGTCTGCCGTTTTAAACTGAGTTGTGGAGTTTCTACGTCATTACTGTCGCCTGGGCATTAGAGGTTATTAAACAAGGAGCTGGTCTAGTAGGAGTCTTTGAGATAATGAGGTGATATATTATAGTCTATGAAATCCTGTAGTGGTCAATGGTTTGAATACCACTACTATAAAGACAGACACAATGACACGATTTCGATCAGACAAACAAAATTATTTTTACTAGCATATTATGTTTTCTTACTGGTAGATACTGTTTCTGGACTATTCTATACTATATCAGGATTACTGTGCTCACGAAGAAAGAGTGAGGGGTAGAAAATACCTGCCACAATAATTCCGGTTTTATTCACCAATGTAAATTAGTTTAAGAAATAAAATATTATCTCTTAATCATTACACTCCTCTAAAGGTTTCTGTAAGAGCATTCAATGGTAGTGTTCTTTATTAATTTAATTTAATTATGTACCACGCACAAAAATTAACAACTACACTGAAGCTTTAACAAGTCATTGTATTCAAACGTAACAAACGCTCTGTGAAACAAACCCTCAGATGGTTTTGTGCATCGGCGAGATTTATTTATAACACAGAAACTATATTAGTTTAAAAGGTTGGCTGTCTATTTGGACAAATATTTGGGCACGGACTACCAACTAATGGAATGAAAGGCAGGATTGAAAGCTAGTGAGTAAAAATTTACTTACGAATGCGAAAGTAAGAGTTATAGATAAGGATATATTATCATTTAAAATGGTTATACGAAGTACCTGATGATTAATTTTAAAAAACGATGTGAGAATAATTGAACAGTGATATTTATATAACTGGAAAAACATATTGAAAACATAGATAAAGTAAACAAGCCCAAGGAAAATTAGAAAATGGATGACTAATTTGAAAACAGCGGACATACTTATAAAGATTAAAAAAAACATTAGTCGATTTAGAAAGAGTGATTCGTTTTATACACTCACCTGTATAAATAATCATCAATTCGAAGTGACACGTTGCTGGCATTAAAACCTCAAAATCTTGCTTCACAATCGGTGTCATTAAAGCTCTCATCATTATTACAAAATATCCACACTTACGAGTAAAATATTCCAATACCTCACGACGTTGAAACATGAACACATCTCCAAGAAGTCATTACCGAACTTTTAACTAAGGATCCATGAATAAGTTTCGAGTTGTATCGAGCGGTGTCTATAGCCTTGTCTTTGACTGTCGAGTGTGTAGTGAGTAGTGAGCACTTCCAATTAGTGGGGAACGTATTGTATCCTGGCGGAGCACTCTTCAGAATACGCGTGATTGTGTGACTTTAAATGAATGAGGGTGTGGTGTTTTGCTTTGTTTGTTTTTGTAGCAATTTGGTTGTTAATGACTTATCCTATAGGAACCCATATAGGTTACCTATATCAAGTCTGCGACCGAAAATGAAGCCAGGGGGTAGTTTTAGTGACCACAGACAAAATAAAAAAAATCGTATAGAAATAAAAGCGACATTTTTTTTGTGATTTTTAAATATCATCGTTTTTGGTTGGTAAATACATAGCTTAATACTGAAATAATAATTTACATCTTTGCGTACCATAGCATTTTTAAAAATAATAAGCTGGACATTTTTAATATAGAAACAACTATATATTTACCACCCAAATACAAAGATAGAAAGGAAAACCAAATAATCGTCGCGTTTTATTACAACATTTTAAGTTGCATTGTGTCTGAACTCACTAAAACTACCGTCTCGCTTTGTTTTCAGTCGCAACCTGGATATATATACCATGTACGATAAAATATCAAACCATAAATGTTCACTTCGAAAGCACTCATTTTAAAAACATTTCAAATGAAAGATTACAACTTCCAAGTACCCACTTAAATACATTTAAAAATAAAATACCCAGCACTCTTCACTGGCCGCTACAGGCCATCGAATTAGTCCATAACATTTCGCGACGCTAAAAAAATTGAAATAAATAGCCAAGCGAGACTCACTGATTCAGAATGGGCCTCTTCCAAGAATATAATTCCCTCTCAAGTCTAGTGCGAGCGACGTCTTGGATGTTCAAGGGAAACTTAGCTTGTTTTATGACAGTTTTTGTTGCTTATATACAGCTGTTTATACTGTTTGTACCGGTGTAAGTGTCGTGAAATGACCTGTTTTTGAGACCTGGGATGTAAGGAGTGATTGTTACGTTTTTATACAGGCTTGGTAAAGCGATTACGGTTCCATTGCTGGCTTACACAGTTTTGCTGACCAGTTTTATCATCCCATATAAGTCCCACTGCAAGGTACGGGTCTTCTCTCCCAATGAGAGTACGATTGAGAGTGGTAAGGCCATATAGTAGAGACATATTTAAAATAAAAGTTAGGTACACAGGTTATGGTGGATTTCAAAGTTTATGCTGGTCATTTCTCGCGAAGAATCCTACCACTAGCTTTGAGGTCTCCGGCAATCTGAATAAAAAGAATCGCTACAAAGCTGTGACTCAACTTTTTGGGCAATTGGTATTTGTACTATAGCATGCCCGATATGGTTGGCTGGTCACATATCACATTGTGGAACGAAACACACTAGGTGAAATGTGGGTGTTATGTTAGCATTCTTGCCTACTTTGATATTTATGACTAACAACAAAAATACTCACACTGAAATCAAACTAAACGTGTTAATTCCTCACTCATTTTTTACACCAAGAAAACTGCTATAACAACACTTCAATATACTTCGAGGAGCTGTAAATGGCAAAGGTCACTGGAGGTCGTATCCATGATTTTGTAGGGGAATAAAAGGAAACGTCATTATCCTGTGACTTGGAGCGTGGCGACTTTAGTGTACATCCGGAGTGTATTATGTTTACAAGAACAACTTAGATCGTTTAGTTACTTAGGCTCCCTAGCCAAGCCTAGGTCCTGACACGAAATGTTTTACTAAACTGTTTTCATCAACAAAAAACATCTGAAAAATCACTGGATATGAATGAAGTGTTTCTTGTTCACGGTGGTCGCGCGTTCGAATCTTAGAGTATAAATCTGACTTTCGGAATTATGTGTGTTTTGATAGTAAAAAAAAAGTCAACACAAACTATAATGTTGAAGGCAAATATCTTGATGAAACCTGCATACCATAGCGTTTTAAAAGAATTTCTATGGCATCTAAAGTCTACCACCCCGCACTAGGCCAGCGTGGTGGACTGTATGGCCTTACAACTCTCAATCGTACTCTTGATTATAAAGGAGACCTTGTAGTGGGATGTAAAACTAAACAGAATGACGTCGAACAAACGCCACAAAGATTTGTCTGTTGCTTTATGCTAACGCGTGTTGCTGCCGTTTACTGCTGACATTTCACTTATCTGCTACAATTTAAAATTGATACAATAAATAAACTATTATTCCGACACCTGTCAAAAATAAAGAAAAACAAGAATATTTCTTTATAGGCAAACGAACTAGCAGCCTGCCTGGTGGTTAGCAGGTACCGCTGCTCATGGACCTCTGCAGTGCCAGGGGAACAGCACAACAAAGTCGCTGCCTAACTTAAGGAGAGTACTCTCCTTAATTTAAGCTTTATTTGAAGGACAGGCCATAAAGTTCAGGAGATACAAAAATATCCTCAAAAACACACACACAAAAATCATAACCATCACACAATATATCATAAAAATTAAGCTCCTACATATTTCTGAACAGTTATCTTACAAAAATCCTACATGGAATTTAAAACCGGATCCTACATTCCGCGTGCTCAGTAATTGTAGCCAAGTTACTGCCGAGCACTCGCAGATATTTCCGCATTTTTATGAGATTTTTACGACACTTAAATTCTGGCAAGTGCAGATTAACTGTGTAATTGTACTTTACCCATATGGAGGTTTTTAGTAAGCTTTTGTGTCGAAATGTATTTTAATATTAATTGGGTACTGAATAGTCTCTCATATGGGAGAGGCCATCTGGGTAGGTACTCCCGCAATATATTTTTCGCACACCAAACAGCAGTGAAAATGTACTGTTGCGTTTCGGTTTGAAGGATATAGTAGCCAGTGTATCAATCAAAAGAATTGATAATGCAGTTATTTGCTAATAATTCAGTTCAGAAAGCCGATGTACAGCAAAAACAAGTCAGTAAAACAAGATCAGAAAAATATATGCATCACACATACTTCTGTAACGTCCTTTATTAGTTAATTACTAAGGAGAAAAAAACTTAAAAGAACGATAAAGAGAAAGTAGAGAATAGTATTGATTTTTAAAAGTGGAATACTTATAACTTACTTCGGCTTTCGAATTCCAAATATTCGGGTTAGTTTCGGATCACAGAGCAACCCAAGTGGACTCAGGGGAATTTAAATCAGAATGATATTGATATGTCTCAAAAATCAAAATTATCACAAAAAAATAAATATATCGTTTTTATATAACATTTAAAAGGCGATGAATCGTTCATTGTTATCAGTTTTCAATAACACTATGATCAAATAATGCTATAGAGTCCCGCTCAGTCGTATCACCGGTTTTCAATACTTCAGCCATTTGAGAATAGTATAAAAATATAAGTACTTTTTCAATGGACTTATGTTTCCTCTCCGAATAATTTCAAGCAATATTTCCAAAGAATTTCGCTATAACAAACCAGAATACAAATCGTGTTCTATTGTTATTTCGCTCTACATTGAGTGTACTATTCGATTCCTTTGCGTTACATCCGAAGTGAGACGTCGATGTTCAGTAAAGTATTTTATTTTTCCTTGTGTATTTTCGATAGAACTCAATTTGAAATGCAAGGTCTGTGTGCTGGAGTTTTTTATTTTGTATTCTAAGTTTACATGATGAAAAACAGACAATTTCATTTCTAAGGTCACAGATATATGTTTTTTTAATTACATAGAATAATCAAATCATTTTATTAACTACATTATCACTTTCTCTTTTGGTAAGTTAGTTTGGTAGGTGACGTTGTATAATATTTGTAATGTGACCACCCTAAAATATGATCGAAACGATCGATCGATCGTGTATCTGATTTTAATAATACAAACTGGAATTATAATCTATCTTCAATGAGTACGTTATTTAAAACTAGCTTTTCATTCCAAATTGGTGGCAAACACGTTCTATTCCGACAAAGAATTTTGAATATGGGAGCAAAGGATTCCTCAAATATCGATTTTGAAACCAATCGGACCACTAACAATGAATAAAATTTACTCGTATTTCCTAAATTTTTCTCTACTGCTTCTCTACTATTTGTCATAGCGTAATGATATAGCTTATAGCATACCTCGATAAATGACCTATCCAACACAAAAAGACTATTTCTATTCGAACAAGTAGTTCCTGAGAATAGAGGTAATAAACAAACTCTTCACCTTTATATATATATCAGTATAGATACACCTATCAGATGCATAACCTTCACTAACCAAACCGTATAACCCCACACCAAAAACACAAGCATTATTCTCGTTCAGATCGAAGCCTTTGTTCCGGCTTATTTAGTTCGAAAAAGGATGATCGAGCGTCCATATATTTTAAACCACAAAGACAACCGCGCCATTGTTTCCTTGATCGTTAGTTACACGTACCAGTTGCGAGATAATTAATCATCTTTAAGACGGGATAAAAGTTCCACCCGGTACCCTAATGTTTTTATACGAGAACTTTCTCAAACTTCTGTTAGTGGAGAGAGTAATGAGTTATCATTAAATATTTATGCACTTCTGTTGAGTTACAATTACGTTGCCCGCTTTGTTTTCCAACAATATTGGGCGTTTTATGAAGTAAATTAAGCAAGCCTGGTTTGTGAAAATATTTTAGTTAATGATTAATTCTACAGACTTTTAGACAGGGTTGGAATTTGCTGAATTATTCTAGGTCTTATTTTTCAGAGTATACAGGCTTGTATATCTTCTTTTTAGTTCCTTGAGATGAAGATACACTAGGTAATTAGATATTTTTCTAATCGAAATCTTTAAATAAATTTCCTAACCTGAATTTACTCTAGAACGTATAAACATCTCAAACAATGCTTCAATACCAACTGAGCCACTTCTAAAATACCAATAACGTTACTGACATAACATGAACAGAAATTGTTTTAAAAACTTTCAACAATAGCACATCTCAAATCTTTTATAAATGCTTTTACGCGTGGAAGTTTTTAGTAATGCGTGGGACATAACAATTACCGTTGCTTTTAACGGATATTGCTTTTTCTGCTGGTTAAAACGCAATCTATGGCGCCATTGATAGGTTAATATGAAAATCGAACTTCGGTAGAGGTTTTTTATTTACCAGTAGTATACAGTTTGTATCAGCCCATATACGTCCTACTGCAGGGCACGGACCTACTCTACAATCGAGAATACGATTGAGAGTGGTTAGGCCATATAGTCCACCACGCTGGCCTAGTGCGGGTTGGCATACTTACATACCATAGAAATTCTTAAGAATCCCTATGGTATACAGGTTTCCTCACGATGTTTTCCTTCACCGTTTTAGTGCGTGTTTTAGTATACAGTTTGTATATTGAAAAATATTTACGTTATTTTTTTACACTGGCACGGTATAATAACTGCACTGCAACTGGTGGTACGCGCAAATGCCGTCCAGTAAGACATTAGAATGGCATTAGACATCCCATGCCATTTGATACAATTATGCTGGCCTGCTAAGATGCCTCTTCACACTTCGGCGCAAGGATCCAGGATTATAGGAAGGTGGGAAAACGTGTGAAGGCAAACAATTCCCCAGTTTGACGGTGCCGCACTAAAAATAATTTGCGAGACTTTTAGTTCATCAAACTATTAGCCATATTTGAGATAAATGACGGGATATTACTGATCGATACTCTTTATGAGTCCTACCACATGCGCAGAAAGGGACATCATCAAGACACCAGACGCTCCTATAAGTGTAGCGACCTGCTGGGCATGGAAATTGTAATGGTCCTTGGAAATGAATTTGGACATGAAAACCTCCGTGGAGAAGTTGGTTAGACGGCAGCTGTGAAACTAGAGTCCACGGGTTCGATCCTCGCACCGAGACAAATGTAGGTATATGAGACCCACAAGTAGTTATCGTGTCTGGGTGTATGTGAGACCGAAAAGTCTCTCGTAGTTTCTGAGCCCACGATACAAGACTTAATTGAGATAAAAGTGGGGTCAGGACTATGTGTGTGACTGTTAGGCGTATTTTATTATTTGTTGCGCTTATCATAAGATGAAGAGGGTGCAAAACTCCTTAGTTAGTACTTTTTTTATTTCTTATCGCGTCATCCATAACCAGTCGTATAAATATAGACTAATGTATTAAACCACATACAGGATATCACGTAAGTTCGTTTAGTAATATTGGACTATACAGCCACTGGATAGCCTTATAAAATAGGTATATAGATTACTTAAACACCGATTATTATCACATATTTTGTTGTGAAAATATTTATTTTTGAATGACAATCCATACCTACCCTCTTTCGTCCGACTTAATTCTCTTATCAATATTCTTATAAAATATTTCCATTCTTATTACGTACCCAACGTGAAATCAGGGCAGCTCTCATTAAAATATTCGAAACTCAACGTATCGAAAATGACGATAATATTGACGCCAAAACACTCAAATTTATTGCAATATTTTTATCGTACGGAAATCAAACCAGGGTTTTATACTTCCATCATTCGCCCAGTTCATTATCATTCAACACAAAGTACTCATTAATCAGGTATAATACCCATAAAATGTAATTTAAGCGCGCGTCACAGCATAAAATACTCGCGCAATCCATTTTTGATTAAACTCCATACCGTAATAAAGAATTAAAAATATTTTATAGTAAAACATCAAAGGGTTAATTTAAAAAACTGCATATTGGTATTATGTATTGTGTATGTTTCATAATTATTAATTAACAAATTGTCCATTAATTAACTAGTATACCAGTAGACCGACATTTAAGCGTGCATCATTCCGAGAGCAAAATAGTCGCAAAATCAATTTACAATTGATTCCAAACTATAAAAAAATAAAGTTTTCAAAAAACTGAAGGATATTTAAGAATGTGCAATTCAAAAACTATTCAAATCATTATCTATTATTAACACAAAGTACTCATAAAACGTCATTTCAGGACGCGTCATACCAAGTCTAAAATACTGGTGAAATTCATTTATAATTAAACTCTATACAGTAATAAAGAATTAAAATTAACTTTAAAGCGGACACGGCGTTGTCGCAATGCGGTCATGTGGATGTTCCCACTTTGGCCGGGATTACATTTTTTTATCCCGCACACACTGGGACATTTAAGCCAATACTTTTTGTTCACCTGCGTCTGTATCGGAAGATTTTAGAATTTTTCAGCTTGGTTTAAAACATTTTTTGTTGATTTTTTTAATGAAAGCGTAAAACCGATATTTTATTTAGTACGGTTATGAATGTTTTGGTGGCGGATGGCTTAGTTGGGAATGAACCGGAATGCTGATATAGAGAGTTTTAGTTCAAGTGGGGATGTACATAATTACATCTGACTTTTCAAAATAACGTACGAAATTATTGTAATTGATTGTATTATTTCATCTTCCTTTGGTAGTAAAGCGGGCGAAAATATTTTTTTTATTTTTATTTCTTTGAATGGCGAAACGAGCAAGCCGTTCGCCTGATGGTAAGCGATGCGACCGCTCATAAATAGTAACAACATTCCACTGCGCTCGCCATCCTGAGACATAAGATGTTAAGTCTCAATATATCCAGTAGTTACTCTGGTTACAATGTCCTTCAATCCGAAACACAACAGTGCATTTAGTGTTGTTTCACGGGAGAAATAGACATTGCGGTGGTACCTACCCATATGGCCTCTCACTTATGAGAGACCTACCACCAGTAAATGCAATGCATGTACAATGAACTAAAGATGTAATTAAACTCGCTCAGAGACTTTGACAGCCACAGTTGGTACTTCTTAATTTACCAACCTAAGCTAAACTAACCTGAGCGGCATTTGAAGCCAAGCTTTGAAACTTCCCAATACATTAATAAACTTATTTTAGCAAAATATTTTACTATTAAAACTAACATAACATATAAATAAAATAAAAATTCGTTAGCTTTGACTACGAAACGAAAATAGAATTTTATTTCACTGGAAATAGATAAACGAGAGAAACACGAGCTGTCCAGTGCTCAAGCAAAAAGACAAACACACACGCATTGAATTGAAAAATCTATGGCACACGACTACGTATCACTGTTAAGCCTTGCAGCTAACATGGGCAATGATCCAGACAATTTTTACCACTACATCAATACTTTTCAATACAGTAAAAATATAATCCAAACAAAATCGCCCGCCATTATTCAAATCAAAATACCGCCAAAAAATCTCGTTCCATAACTGAAATGTTTTTATAAAAAAATATGTATTCTTTATCGAACCTGTCCAATTTCAAATTCCATTCTCAATTTAAAAATATATTTTTTTTTTAAATCGGCGACCGGTCTCTCGAGTGTCGTGCGGCGGATGAGCGCTTGAATCGCTGCTTTGCATACGGCTATTACCAGTGATTTCAGTGTTCGCTCCCCGCGGGCTGCAACGTTCCGCTCCTCGCGTCTTTTTATCCAGCGCTGTAGCGATGTTTTTACATTTGCATTCCGCTGCGTACTGGTTGCTTAAGAACGGTTAATGTGACACTCTATATACAAAAAGGTTCTTATAAAGATACAGATGTTTAGGGTCTTTGTAATTCGTATCTACGTTTTTTTACCAAAAATAATCATGTAATGGTTAGAATATTATTATGTAAAATATAAGCTCTACATTTTTACCTATTTGCTTTTACATTTCAAAATCAGTATAAAATTAAAATGAAACGTAATGAAAGTACTTTATTCAGAGGCGGCTCGTAATATTTTTTGATGGGGGTTCACAAAAAAACTAATTGAAAAACTAGAGCTTACGATTTATTATATTTGTATATAAAATCCATTCGCCGGTCTTTTTGGCGTGCGAAGATATCTATTTCTTTCTTGTGAAAATCAGAAATGGAATTGATTAAGCGTACAAACTATTTTTTAATACTAATTTAAAAAAAAACTGCGAAATAACTGAGTGACGCGTGAGCGGCGCTCCAGATTACGCTAATTTCTCATACGATATCTTTTGTTTCACGCGTCAGCGCGAGTCGTAGCTCTCTTTTGCACTCATTGAATACAGTAATAAGAGTCGTACTAAACTTCGTTTCATAGGAGCACAATCGCTGGCGCTCCACTCGTTACAAATTGACGCTACATGTACCTATATAGGTAATATAATAGTCTTATTATAGGCGTAGTAAAATATAAAGAATGTAATGTAAGGATTTATGTATTATAAATATATATATAAATTATTAAATTAGCTAAGTATGTAATTTTCGTGGGAGTGCACTGCATCAGCGCTCTTTCGGATCAGCCTCTGACTTTATTTAACTTTTAAAATATGATTATTTTTTACCATGTGGTTCACAAGGCTGTTTTCACCAGCGAAGACCGGGCAAGGAACTCTGGCCTTCTCTTTTAAAAACAAGCTTATAATAATGTAATAATACAAGATTTGCAGCCTAGTATAATAATATTTATAACCTTCTGTTATTATTACTTAAAAAAGCCTATCCCGCAATTGATCCAAAGAACCCAACGGAAAGTGATTGCCGCTACCAAAACAAACTAAACATTTAAGATTTAAGCTAGAAAATAAGGAACTTCGTTTCAATATAAAAACTAAAAAACACCGAAACTACAATGTAACAACCACATAGACAAGACCTCTGCTCCAGAAAGCAATTGTCTCATAATTGAGCCATAAACCCTTCGTGATTTAAATAGTGTTGGCACATTTCTTTCTGCTCCAACAAAGCGGCACACGAGACCCGCAATAAAAATTTCAATCTGATTCGAACGTCCCAGCATAAAAACTTTTTATAAAAAAAAATCGGCCGAAATAAAGCCGTTAAATTGGACTAAGTCAAATGAAATGAATCGTAAAAAGTATTTTATATTCGTAACTTTGTTAATATTTTTCTTCAACATAAATATTCGGGATTGTTGGGAGAGTTGTTTTGTAAAGAAAATATGTCCAAACACAAATTCTGTGGTAAATTTAGCTTCGTTTGAATTCATTCATTATAGTTATGAATCGCTGATTCGAATACAAATTTATTCTATTTTAATCCTTACAAGTATAAAAAATAACCATGATTGAATGTCCTGCGATGTGAAATTGTTCTGTTTTTAAATCCATTGTCCTCTCTTTATGTAAAATCTAAATTGCAAATTATTTATTAAAACAAAATATATATTTATAAGCAAATATCAACTCTACACAGCGGTAATAGAACTCTTTTTCCAACAAACTCGTAAATAATACGTCCACCTCGATCTAAATGTAATTATAATGAAATCACTCATGCGTTACTAATCCGACGTTAATCCGTCATGGAATAGAAAACTTGGTAAAATAATTTTCAAATTTGGAATCGCTTTGTGTTCTGAATCTGTTTCAGCCCTACATTTACATTCGAGGCTCCTCTATGATTCAAATGGGTTAGTTCTAATATTTGTAGTAATGGTGGAATCCTTGAAACCTTGATATAAGAAGTATGCAGCCAGCGATAGAAAACGAAGCTGAGTAGTAGTTTTAGTAACTACAGACAATGAAACTAAAAATTTGGCAAAATAAACGTCAATTTTTATTGCAATGTTTTAAAGAAGTGTATGTTTGTTTTTTGTGTTTGGATGGTAAATCCATAGTTTTTGCTAAAATAATATTGAAACTGTAAATTATTATTTAACGAAAATATATGTATTTCCCCGCAAATACGACATAGAAAAAAAAAAACAAGAAATTAGTTTTTTTTTTTTTTTTTGAAAATTTTTATTTGCATTGTTTCTGAAGTCTCTAAAACTTACCACCTGGTTTCATTTTCAGTGGCAGTCTGGATATACCCTATGTATTCAGATAGTCAAAGGTATATGTCCCGAACTCCAAGAAAGCAGTACAAATTGGTGTAATGTCGTTAACTGATAAACATTATACATACATATTTGCATAGTACTCGTAGTCCCACTTGTTTTTCAAAGGACAAAGACCATAATATACATCCATTTTACTAAATCCTAATGTAGTTATCTTCTTTCATCTACTTTATTTAATCTCTATGCATTCTCGTCGATTCCAGGTACTTGTAAACTTATTAAATATAGATTAATGAATTAATTTTAATAAAAGCTATAGCAATTGCTCCTCCTACAAAAAATACATAAATTTTTTTCTAGCTCACAAGAACTTAACAACTTTTTTTTAACTGGAACATAACAATGCATTAACACTGCTGTTTGGGGGGAGAAATAGACATTGCGGTGGTACCTACCAAGGCGGCCTCTTACATACGGGAGACCTACCAGTAGCAATATTTAAAATATATATTTTGAGAATCTAAGAAAAAAAATGTACTTCCACATAATATAATAACTAAGCTAAATAGTTATGTAATTGAATTGTAATATGGAGATACGATGTTCGCCGGGTTAGCTAGTTTTAATCTAAATATAAAGTGTTCGAAATTTAAAATTCCGAATCAATCCTGGCTGGCAGTAAATATAAAAATTAATACCACGGTGCAATATCTCTCGAATGTCACAGAGGCGAGCGACGGCGTCCGCGCTCCAGCGTTATCGAAAAACTATAAAACAAAACCTTTTCATTTTGCAATCGAAGTAACGTCGAGTCGGAAAGTTTCGAGTCCACGCTTCGAATTAAATAGATGATTCGAGATTTTATAGTTGTGTCAGTTGCATCGGTTGCGGTTGCAGAGATTACGATACATTGGTTTGTGCGGAACGGTTCATGTATAGCGAAGTGTGATTTCAAGTTGTTTGCGTTTTGTATTCTGATTTAAAGGAAATTTATTTACAGCTTTATTTAAAAACAAAATGAAGAAATTAAAATAAAATATTTCTATTGTAAATATTAATCCTAACAAACATCGCAAACATTTAACTATTTATAGGCATTGACTAAAAATAACTACTAACATACAATATATATCTCTTCAAAAGTTCAAAAGGACTAAAAAGATGCGCTTATGTCATCGATTTAAGAGACGCGTTGTAAATAGATACGAATTAATAAAATAGATATTATAAGAAACAAGCATGTAAGCGAAGCCATAAACATATTTTTTTTTAAAGACAAATATTATTAAATTTTGGGTATAAATACCAAACTGAATTTAAAAATATTTTTTAAATGCATGTACTTATATGCTATGATTATTCAAAGTGGTTCATATAAATTAGATTAGGGCCGTCCTTTTTTTCTTCTGAAATATGTCGTTATATTCATTAAAACGTCTAGTAAATAGATTCAAAACATCAAAGCACGTAATTCGTTTGGTGGTTAATATAAATATGAGAGACTTTTTACGCAATTACATATGCCTACGCATGTAATTTTAAAAGGGTACTTCGAAGTACAAAATCATTGGCAATGACTTATAAATAATTATTAAAATTGGTTCACATATATTTTAATATTATTTTTGTAAACTTTACTAACACTATTCTTACTTAATTAAACTCAAAGACAAGGAAAAGATACTTTATTTTATCCGTGCCAAGTTTGAGCCCGCAACAACACCACGTATTGCCCGGAGACATGACACGTCAAGTCATACGGCAACCGGTGTGCTCATCAAGACTTCGACAACATCATAAAAATATTTCATCATTCGCACGTTATTTAAAAAAAGCGATGCGATAATTACAAAAAAGATAGTTTAACCAAGGTGTGTGTGGAAGGCGTCCCAACCCCACAGTCGTCAGCTTTTGTAGAAACACAGTTAAAGTTTTAAATTGTTAAATTATCTTGAATGTTAATAATAATATGTAAAAAATAAAGATAGTTTGTATCTGATTTTGTGTAAGAAGGAAGATTTTTAAGCGGCCGTACGAATGAAGCCTAAGTCACCTATGTCGCCAGCCAAAATATTCCACCATAGACCGGTCAGCGGCCTTGATACGTAGTGCCCTTAAGGATTGTGTACCATGATGATGTCATAGAAAAAGTTCAATCGCATACAAATATAAATTAGAAACATCAAAAATTGTTTCATGGATAATATGCTGGTTATATGAGGCTTAAAGGACGTGTAGTTATATTAGTGCTTTCTGTAATTGCAGCTTCAATGATATAAGATGAAGCAAGATTGCAATGTACCCAAGATAGGATCCAAAGTTTTCACTTCACATTTATTAATTTTACTTGAAGAAGACACAGAATAATAAACGATTTTATGACGATTGTACGCTGAAGCATCCATGAGATAATTTTCAATGATAATGTCCGAGACTTGAGAGCGGTCGTTTTGCTACCGCTCTCAGTCAGTGGATTGATGGCGTGGTGATATACATAGATAGATGACGCTGAAGAAAAACGGCCCAGGGTGCTAAATTCAGTAGACTACCATTGTCGAACAGAATACGATAATCCACATAATCTTATCTTCAACATCAAAGTAACAAAGTAGCATACAAAACTTTTCTATAAGGCACTCACCATTCTTAGCAGCCATGGCCACTAGCGCGGCGCCGAGCACCGCCGCGGTGGCCAGCAGCCGCCATGCCGCCGGCAGCATGGTGGCACCAGCACTCACATCACACTACCACCGCCGCACTCGTGACATATCGGTTACGCGAGCATCTGGAACAAAATAAAACAAAATATTTGACTTTCATCTAAATTATAAATATGACGGTGCCACTTTACTTTGAGAGTGTCAAGAAACGTCAAAAGTGATAACGTCATGGGACAGTAACATTTGGAATAGTGCCGTTTGACGTTTCTTCACTCTGAGGCAAGTTCAGGCTCTTTTGTGCGCAGAGGCAAACGGATCATAATCCATTTGCATCTCGCGTAAGTAAGACGTGCCTGGTGGTGTAGTTACTTTATTACAATATCGAAAGTGCTTATTGTATTACTATTAATATTTTGTTGGAACAATTATTGGATATTTTAAAACCTTCATACACGTGGTTTTAATTCGTAGCCACAAATGGATACAGAAAATAATGATAGTGGCTACGAGTCGTTAAACATATAGATTTAAAAAACACATCGACAGTAGAAATATAAAAAAAGTTCTATATTCACTGGTAGATTGTTTAACGCTAGAGGGCGTATCCAATGGCTATGATAACCTACTTCAAAACTAAATGTAGGTAATTAGATTTAACCCTCATTACACCTAAGAAAAGCACATAGAAGAAATCCATGGAAGTGTATTCACTTGTGTGGGTTTCTATATTTATTTTTATTCCAAAGGTCCGGCAAAAGAGCTAACAGGACACGTGATGGTGAGAGATCACTGATATTCATTAATATATATCGCTTAGTTCATGGATATGTCGTCGAACTATCAAATAGGAAGAAGAGCGGGAAGGAAAAAGAATGAGCAGAGGGAATGGATGTTGGGCATTTGGCAATCTCACCAAATGAAACCGCAGCAGCAAAGTTGTCGCTTCAAAACGATTTCCTGTGAGTCAGTGATACCCTAAACAAGCTTGCCCACATGGCGATTCATAACTAACAACGACTTGGTTCTGTCTTCTAATACTTTTCTAAAACGAATATTCTACCAACAACAGAAACTAAGAAATTAGAATTAATACATTAAACCACCGGATACATATTAAGGGCGCTGAAACCGAATAATCGTTAGCCTGAGTGTAAGTAGCACACAGAATCGACAGCGTAGAGACTATTTCTCGCCGTTTGACACAATTATGGAACACTGTTCGAAATCGGATGTAATGTGGCTGATCTGAAATGCGACACATATGTCATTATTGTGAGGGCTTTTACATTTCGTAGGCTGTACTGTTTAACTAAGTGGAAACAAAATTCCAGCCAGCATTTGGGATCTTATGTTGTTTTTAATGTAAAATTTAAAATGATTTATTTTCATATATATTAATTCCGAGAAACTAGCAAGTAGGTCACCTGATGGTAAGTTATCAATGCCGCCGTAGAACATCTACAGCCTTTGGATCATAAATATGTTGCCGGCCCATCGAATTGAGAAGGAAAAGGGGAAGAGGGAAAGGGTATCCGGCAATCTCACTCATCGAATGAAACGTGACAGTAAAGCTGTCGTTTCACTTCCATCTCCTGTGAGATGTTACTACCCCGGACGAACTTATTCATAAATAAAACCAAGAAAAAACGTAAATGCCTTAACTAGATCAATTTCGATACATCTCAATTTTCCGCTCGCATTAAGCAATTCCTCAGCAGACTATGGAGTAAAAAGTTTTCGCGAATTGTTTATTTCGGCCATTTCGCGGGAGGCGCGACGAGCAAATCCCATTCCGCGGCAATTGTGTTCGTTACAAGCGGAGCGTTTTCGGGGAATTTTCATTTGTTCGACGATTTTATTACCGTATCAACAACTTCTGGGCGTAGGTGGGTTTTGCGCGGGAACACGTGCTCTAAGTACGTGCGTTGACTTCTCCCCTCATTGTTTTGTATGCATTGAGGTTAGGATAAAAAAAAACATTATTGTGCAGAAGCATCAAATAGTATTAGAGGTCAAAACCCGCTTTCAGTTCGTTTTTTCATTGCAATGAATGGCGAGACGAGCATGCCGTACGCCTGGTTGAAAGCTATATAGTACAACCGCTCATGACCAGTAGAAAAACAAACAACACCTTGAATTACAAAGTAATATTTGACATTCCTCTGCGCTCGCTATTCTGAGACATAAGATGTCTCAATATTTCCGGTAGTTACTCTATCTGAAATGTTCTTCGATCTGAAACTCAACAGTACATATAAAAAATGCTGTTTGGCGGGACAAATAGACATTGCGGTGGTACCCACCCAAGCGGGCTCACACATATTGTATCAAACATAAGTGAGTGTTATATCCAACAAATGTTGATCATGGGACAACAGGGAAAAAATCTTAAACTACATCCCGTGAGCTATGCATCTCCTTGGTACATAGGTTTTTAGTATTTATTCAATTTACCCATCATTATCACAGTGAAGCAACACGTAACAAATTCATAAACGTATGTAGAAATCTTTGCACCTTTAAATATGTAACACAGTTTGCACTTACAAATAACCATTGATTATGTTTTCAACACGCCAAGAGCATCTATTATATATTTTGATCAATTTATTTCCATCGCATTCAAGCTCATTATAAAGTCAATCAAACTGAAGTATAATTAACTCGCTTTACGTCCTGTAAAAAGCGCAATTATGTGCTGCTTTATTTTACAGAACTAATTATAAACTTTAAAAGATTGGTGGCTGACACATCGGCAAAGCAAACACAATGAGGGTTGTCCACGTCACGAGCCAAAATTTCGAGTTTCAATTTTCGAACGGGAACACGTACGTGCAACGGTCGACGCGTCAAATGAAATGCGGTCCGTGCTAGAATTCCAATTTCAAATTTGAACCCCCAAATAGGTACGCTGCTATTGGGTGCGCTAATTTATTTTCCATTGGTGAATGTCCTTGTTCGAAATTTAAATGTTCTCTTGGTTGAACGCGGGTCGGCACGGTTGAGATGAAGTGTTGTGGTGGGATATACGCCGTACTGGATATAAATATAGGCACAAACGTGAAAAAAGAACAAAATTATTTTTGAATCTAAGGATAAAAACTATTGAAAATTGTTTCAAGTCTATGAAGATGATCAGTCTCTTATGCATGAGATTTTTATACTTAAACTTTGGGATTATTTATGGATTTTATGACAACGTATATCGATCTCAAAATTAACAGCCTTTCGCAACTTTAAACTAAATTCACAGTTACTTACCGCTGTAGACCCGTATACATTAAAAATATATCCTCATTACCCATTGCAAAACACACACGCCCACGACTCATACACAGCCGCAAAGAAGCGCATTTCGCAATTTTTTATGTTAACCCCAATTAACGTTGGAGGCACTAAAACTAACACCTACCGGGCACGGCCTGAATTATGTTTTAACGACTGACATAATTTAGTGGGTCATAAAGACCGACCCGGATGATTCATTCACACAGTTCAGTAGTTATGATACCCCATTAAACGGGACCGTTAAGGGGTAGTGGAAATGTAAAAACAAACACAAAGGGTTAAAGTGTTTGGCTTTCTGTTTGATTTTTGGTTTGAGGGTTAAGTTTAATGGGCGATGAAGGAATTAGTTGTTTGACTTGAATACTACCTATTCTAATGAAATACCTATTCCTATTTTGTTCTTAGTAAAGCGGATGATCTGACTTGATCTTGCTTCATAGTAAGGTGCTCCTGCCTATAATGCTAAGCCACGGTTCTTAGAATTTGTAATTACTTAGTACTGCATAGCGTTAATAATAGTTCCCATTAAAAAGATTAATAGTTTGATTCGTGGTGCTTTACAGCTGGATTCTCAGCCTGAAAAGACTTTATCAAAAGCTATTTCGTTCCTTATTTGATTGATGTGTCACCTACTAGGCTACGGAGGGAAGTGGACAAAAACATTTCCAACTCCTATTATTTACTTCATGATTAATTTCGTTGCAAGTTAAAGACAAGTTAGACATTTCCGGAAACACGTCGAGCTTCAATGCTCCGTGTTATTAAATTGCGTGCCACTGCTGATCCTGGCTTACAGGAATTGCAATGGCAGGTGTGAGGGCGGGACAGACCCCTAAAGTGCTGCATGGCAGGACTCGACATCTAACATTAGATATTCAATCTAAAATAATCGCCTATTTAAAAGTAGTTCTCACAAAAGCCGGTAGATGTCTCCAAATTAAAGCAACGTTTTATTTCATGTTTTCTATTGGCAGGATAGGTTGATATTTTATCCGAGAACATTATTATTCTATTTAATATCAAACGTACTGCTTATACAACATAAATACAACATCAAAAAGAACGGTTCATTGGTCCGTTCTTGAAGGCCAGCAACATAATTCATGTTTTGTGGCGGTAGGTGTATTTTGTAAACGATTGTATTTCGTTCGTATTAATATTTATTTTGTATTTACTAGGATTCAATGCAAGTATTTTTGTGCACTTTGCACAATTAATTGACGTAGGCATTCGTCTTAATTTAGTGAAATTTTCACAAACAAAATTGTATTGCACTAAAGCAATGATGAGAAACGTCGTGGGGAAACTTACACTACACGGCAATTTATATATTATGTAAATTCCGCCTATCCGCACTAGGCCAGCGTGGTGGACTATATTGAGGATGGCTTAGGCACTCTCAATCGTACCCTCGATTGTACAAAGGCTCATGTCCTGCAGTCGGATGTATATGGGCTGATACAAATTCAATTCTCCAGATCAAAATTCAGGACCTGACAGTCCTCAACCTGTTTACGTTACCAAGAAAATAAATAAATACAGCCAGCAGTCACATACATAGGCCTGACCCCACCTTCAGATCAGTTAAGTCTTGTGTCATGTGTATCAGATACTACGAGAGACTTTTGGTCTCATAAACACCCAGATCCAAAACAATTTATACTTGTGGCCCTCACAAACATTTATTTCGGTGCGAGGATCGAACCCTCGGTCTCTCGTTTCAGAGCCGGCGTCCAACCAACTGTGCCACGGAGGCTGCCATAGCTAAAAGAAGCTAAGGAAGCTACAATGCTATTAAGAAACTGTGGCAATTATAATTCCACCTAAGAACAGGACTGAATTTGTAATATTTATTATTAAATACTACAAAATATAAATCGCTGACGTATACGCTCTCGTGTTTAGAAACGGGAATGCGTTTCACATGTCAAATGCAGCAACTCGCTTCTTGTTGCTAATGTTACATTTCGGATGTTATGTAATTCACATTTAATGCCGAATATGCAAGGCATTAAGCCCATGTTTATATGAGTGTCACATATTTATTTATGCTTTTTTTTACTTTATTTCATATATCCTTTTTACATTTTTATAAATGCATATTACAAAATAACAAAATACATATATAAAACATTTACCCTTCTGTGGTGGGGCTCAGGACCCAAATTATGATTGTTATTATTAGATCTGTCTTTTGTTTTGCTTTATATTTATTTTAAAGTTCTTATTTATTTAATACTTCTTATTCATATGTAGCTGTTTAAAGGCGGGGCTTAATGCCATGCATTTAGTAACAGCGGACCTTATGTTTGTATAGAAATAAATTAAGAAGAAGTTGTTATTATTGTAAATATTAATAGGTATGTTACATACTTTTACTCTATGTCTGTAACTCATAAAT
The DNA here is from genome assembly GCA_023078785.2 of Hyles euphorbiae. Classification (NCBI taxonomy): domain Eukaryota; kingdom Metazoa; phylum Arthropoda; class Insecta; order Lepidoptera; family Sphingidae; genus Hyles; species Hyles euphorbiae. The sequence continues at coordinate 2,323,806 of CM041053.1, read as the reverse complement.
CGATTTTCATTATTTCTTTCTAATAAATAAATATTATCTACCATGCTCCTGGCGGTAAGTTCATTACCATTCAAAAGGAGTATTTTAGTCAATATATACCGATCTTTAAAACATCATCCCATTAGTCATCTCTAAATTGACTTGTCCTAACTTATAAGAGCACTTACATATATTGTCGACATGACCAATAAACAAACATTTCATTTCAAAACAATTATTTCAGTTCTAAAAACCGAGTGAATTAACGTTAATACCAATTGTGTAACATCACTATGATGCATTCTGTCTGTACACTAGCTTTTTGTTATGCTTTTTGTTTTATATATTCTATAATAGTTTACTTATTCCATACACTTTCGTTTAAATACAACTTTATTTATCTCAAAAACCTTATCCCAACTTTGCCGAATTCTAAGCGTATCTAATTGAATACATCACTAGCAAATCAATAACTAAAGCGAATAAAGCTGAAATTTCAATTTACAAATCTGTTTACTGTTTTCCATTCGGCAGAGTGGATCTCGTTAAATCCCGTATACAATTGCTTAAGTTCAATTGTCTAATTTTGTAAATGTTTTTCAAATGTTTCAGCTTTTCTGTTTGTTTGAATTTTAGATTTGTTTTAATTAAATAGTTTTGAGTCTGCATTGGAATGATCAGATATTTGGCCTTTTGTTTGCTGTTTTTTCAATAGTTAATTTAATTGAAATACTTTTTATAATTATTCAACATTATCAACATTATTAATATATGTGAGTACTAAGTACATAAGTCGCTGAACACTTCACATTTTTTGATAACCATTTTATGAATTAAAATTTGTACGTACTACTCTATAGTCGTAAAACATAACCAAGTAAAGTCATCCATGCCGAGAAGTGCCATACGATATTGAAAATAATTATTATTTTGGATGATAAGACAATTCCAAATCTCGTGAATGTGTAGCGACTTATTACCGTTTTGAGTTTTTAGCTTGAATCTTTGAGTATTGTCATCATTGTATGAATCCAGATGGCTACTATAATTGGATATCTAAATAAAACTATTTTCCAATGATTTTATCACACATTCAGTTTTATTTTACTTTACTAATTACGAATAGCAAGTAATACATTCACAATAAATAACCTTAATGTTAATTTGTTTTACCGGTAAAAAAAACCAGCATATTGCAACGCTCAGAAATCTTTACTTTACCTACTGGTGGTAGGCTTTTCATAATATATGAAAGGCCGCCTGGGTAGGAACCACCGCAATATCTATTTCACCCGCCAAACAGCAGTGTAAATGCATTGTTGTGTTCCGGTTTCAAGAACATTGAATCCAGAGCAACTACTGGACGTAGTGACACTTAGCATCCTATGTCTCAGGATGGCGAGCGCAGTGCAATGCAAAACATTTCTTTGTAGAGTAGTTTCGGGTATTATGGCCTAGTCAGCCAATATGGCACAGTATGATTTCTCCGCAACAATCCAACACTAGCGGTTTATCTATTCGCCATATTAGCGAGACCCTTCCTCTCACGTCCTCAGCCGATTCCTGCGTTGCGGCGAGTTCGCTTGTGTCCAACGCGTGCAACAATCGAAAATTACGTAATTTTATGTAATATTTTGGTAAGTTTTACACATTTAAGTTTCTTGAATGACCACTATCTTTACACTCCTAGTGCTCAGTTTTGTAGTTAAACTATTAATCTATAAATATGATGACAGTTTAGAGGCATATTATTCAATTACTTTTGAGGGTAGAATTTTATTTGTCAAAACGTGCCTGCGGCCAATATGGCCCACTAGATAGACCGCTAATGTGGCCTACCAGGCCATATTGGCCGCAAATATTATACATGTCGGTATATTTATCTTTTAATGTATTTTTTTAAGTCTTTCTAAATGTTAGTATATTTTTCGTTTAAGGCAATGGCCCCACGAACACCGGTGTCACAAAAAAAACGCCAAATTTGGTGCAAAATCTCGATGAAAAAGGCAATAGAGGATGTGAGAAATAAAATAGGCTCACTAAAAGTACTGTATAATGGACCCCGTACAACTTTATGGCGTTTGGCTGCTAAAAAAGAATTCGTGAACGAATTTTTAACGTGACAAATAGCGCAAAATATATTACTTTCACTCCATTTGTGGCTATATGCTACTAGGCCATATTGCCCCACATGTTTAAATTTTGGCGATTATTCATGATTACGAAATAGGTTTATTAAACGTTATTTTTTTAAGCTAATAATTATAAATGTTTAAATGTCCGTTACTATTAAGTTCTAAGACTGAATGAACTAATAAAGACAGTTTGATCTCATAAATTCCGTGTTTAATTTCCAAAAAGGGTTATGGTGTGCCATATTACCCGAAACTACTCTAATAATAATAATAATAAAACTTTATTTCAGAAATCATTCCATAATTTGTTAGTAACAATATTAATACAAAAGAAAAACAAAAACAGAAATAGTGTGAAGACAATGTTAGTGTAGATACAATTAACAATGCAGTTTACTTAGTGAATTTATTAAAGGACAATCATATTTGTCCATAATGACACCCAGCAGGCTGTTAGTATTGCCACGAAGCCTCTGCAATAGGGATGCCGAGCGCTTCCGCCTAATTGCCGCAAAGCCGTCAGTAATGCAAAGCGTTTCTTGGTTTTTCTACTGTCCATGCTATATCGCCCACCATCAAGCGAATGGCATTTAAGTTAATAAATTAAACCTACATATCCCACTCAAAATAACGTGTAAAAAGTAAAACAGTTCAATTTTATTTGCGTAATGACCCGTTAATAATCCAATTAGGTGCTCGCTTAAAATACAATGGTTAAATGAAAACCCGTCGACCACCAGTGCGTATGTATTAAATTGTGGTCCTGTGGTCGAATAATGCCGTCCTTAGCAAACTAGCGGACTGTATCCATTTAGTAGAGGTCATGAGTTCGATATCTAGATATTTATATTACTTTATTGAAAAATCCACAGCCGTTAATACTAATATAATACAACTGGTGTGCTTATATTTATTACTAGACAGTCGAAAAGTTGTTAAAATAATACTAATAATAACAAAAAGTAGTTTTTGCATATATATGGGTGTTTGTGTGCATGAGATGAGACTTTAAATAATATAACATAACAAATTATTTGCTAAGTTCAATAAAACTTGTTAGTGAAGATCGTTGAGCATTGAACAATACATTTACCATCCAACAAGTAACCAAAAACAAATAACAAACGTCGATTTTCCATGAAATAGGAATGAAATTGATGAGCAGTCGCCGTCATCGAAGCTCGGAGACGTTCAGAAATTGCGCGTTCACGGTTCGTTAGTTAAGAATATTGGCTCATTGTCGACAGGCCGCAGATTCATTACCCGCCCGATTCAAAATCACTTGATATCGAGCAATTGTACGCTACAGTTTTCGTCAAATCAACGTTTATAGCAATTGCTTCTCGCAATTTACTCTCAGTTATGTATTTTCTTACTCTTGAACTGGTTCTAGAATATTGGGAGGTTGAAAGAAAGGGATATTTTTTCTTGTCTTTTTTGGTATATTTTAGTAAATATTTTATTGTTGTTGTTCTTTTTAGATTAATATTTTGTGTAATTCATATATATTTTTTGGCATTTTGTGTGCGGTAGGACAAACATTATATTAAGCATGTATGATGTTTGTTATCCTCACGCCTGTACCCCATAGAGGTAGACAGAGACTATAGATCGCCACTTGGCTCGGTCCTGGCATATTACTTTCGCTTTATCTACTTTCATCAACCTCTTCATGCATTTTCATCGGTTCAGTGTACTTTTGACCTGACCCTTGTTAAGGGTATCACCGAATTTGATGGTGTAGTTTCAGTGAGGTCGACCAACTTTTCCTATCCACACTCGTCATATGTAAAGACTATGGATTAAATCATTATATTTATTTATAGATAGTTTTAAAAGTGCTCATAAAAGGTATCTAAAATATAAAACTATACAAAATAAGAAATCAATGATAGAATTAAGTTTCAAAGAATTATAAGAATATTTAATGAACTGCAAAACAGTAAACACAGCACAACACGAAACTTCACAATGTAAATTTAATTAACCAAATTATGCGCTGTTAGTGAAATTTGACTATCAAATTCAATCAAGTTAAACAATATACGGATTTCAGTAGCGTAAGAGTGGAGTGGCAACCGCACGCCGCTCCATCGGTTTTAACGCTTGAATATAGCATAAACTACTGTTTGGTTTTAGTATACTTGTATTTTGCTGCGGATTTGCTTGTTATATTCATGTTTAATATTAATTCTTGCGAAATCTATATTTGATCTCCTTTATAGTCGAGATAGACCATGAACATATTATGGCGGGTCAAGCTATTTCTGTTCGATTTATTAGAAGTACTGGCAGAATGGAAAACTCTAAACGACAGCCTCCATAGCGCAGTTGGTTAGACGCCGGCTGTGAAACGAGAGGCCGCGGGTTCGATCCCCGTTTCGGGTGAGGGTGTTTGTGAGACCGAAAAGTATCTTGTAGTTCCTGATATCCACGACACAAGACTCCATCTAAGTGTAGGGTCAGGATTATGTATGTGACTGTTGGGTGTATTTATTTATTTGTAGAGACATTTCCCCTGGACTGGGACATTAAAAACCAATGTCTGTATGTATAATTACAGTCTCTATTTTAATACAATTGTTGTATCTATAGGGGAGAGCGGGGCTAAAAGTTACCGAGGTAAGTTGTTCCGATTGAAATAACTTTGCGAAGAAAAGAGATAACAATATTTATTAAACACGGCCTGAAAAGTAACGCAACAGCGCACCGTCGGCTGCCATTTCAAGCAGGCCAGTGGCATCCGAAATATCGGTATAACAGCACGTGCGTCACTGGTTCACGTAAGTAAATATTTTCGTATTTGGTATTTTTGGTCTTTCTCGCGAATTTTAATGATAACCCTCTTGTATTTTAGTATTTTAATTAAATCATTTGTCTACTGTATCAGTTCACTATGTTTAAATTACGTATGTTTCGTAATCTATCCTACATTTTGCATTTTTTCAACACGTGTCTTTGGGGCTAGATGTTCCTTTTTTTCGGGGTACGTTGTGACCTCGGAACAACTTGCCCCAGTTGATTTATAATATCAACAATGGAATATAAATATTGTTATTTTTCTTTTGTAGCATGCTGACTTATACGCGAAAATCAACACGAGGTTCTGTATCACAGGAGTTGATGCAAAGAGCAGCGGATGCAGTTATCCAGGATGGCAGGAAGATAAAAACTGTTGCCAGAGAATTAGATATTTGTCATATGACATTATATATTACGCGACGTTACCTCAGTGCCTTAAATCCAAAGTCTTCGATAGTTGTGTGTTGCCAGTGATGACTTACGGCACTGAGACGTGGCCTCTCACTATGGGCCTTATTAGGAAGCTCAAAGTCACTCAACGAGCTATGGAAAGGGCTATGCTCGGGGTTTCCCTACGAGATCGAATCAGAAATGAGGAGATCCATAGGAGAACTAAAATAACCGACATAGCCCACCGGATTAGCAAGTTGAAGTGGCAATGGTCAGGGCACATAGCGCGGAGATCTGATGACCGATGGAGTCGGAAAGTGCTCGAATGGAGGCCACGTAGCGGAAAGCGCAGCGTAGGACGTCCACCACAAGGTGGTCAGACGACCTGGTAAAGGTCGCGGGACGTCGCTGGACGCAGGCTGCCTCCAACAGGGTCTGTGGAAATCATTGGGGGAGGCCTATGTTCAGCAGTGGGCTTCCTTTGGCTGATGGATGGATTATATATTTATTAAAAAGTTAAAGTCTGGAGTAGAAAATATAATTACTGGCTACAATAAAGTAAGACTGGTCTTTACTGAAGAAGATCGAGGGCCTTTCTGCCCAGAAACAGTTCGTCCTCTTCCGAAGGCACCGCCAAGGATTGGAACAAACAAGAGACGTCTTAGAAAGTCTACTATTTTAACAAATACTCCAGAAAAACTAGCTTTAGCAGAAAACAAAGCAAGAAAAGAAAAGTGAGCATCGGCAATGAAAAATTGAGAAAAAACCATGAAAAAGGGGAGAGTAAAACAAAGCAAGGAAGTGGAAAGGGAAAATTACGGGGGAAACGACAGGTTTTACAAACGAGTAGTGAAAGAAAGTGAAGAGGACAGTTTGGAGTATTTTGGTTTAGTGTGCTGTGACAGTTACTCCAATTCACGTTCTGGAGAAAAATGGGTTCAGCGTCAAGAATGTAAGAACTGGGCCTATTCCAGATGTAGGAAAAAAACAAAACTTAACCTACCTGTGCCCAAACTGTGATTCTGATATATCTTCTGATGATTAATTATAAGTAGGTATATATGCTCTCTACCTATGGCGGCAATATGATTGTTTTTGTTTTTAGCCTAATGGAAGGCAATTTGGTTGAAGACTGAACTAATTATCAAGGCTGATTAGCTGCAAGTTATTTGATAAGCTGTTAATTTTTAAAAGATTTATAATTGTTTAAGTACAAAGTTTGGTTCCTTGTTATATTACATATAAATGTTCAACCGATGATTCATACGATACTGTTGATTAGTGCTTAAATAAACAGACTCAGTTTTGTCGTTTATTGGTTTTTATTTCACAAATAACAGCTTCAACAAGTACGGTAACAATTTACCCCGGCTTGTTAACAACTTACCCCAAGTCGGGGTAAGTTGTTGCTTTCCGACTTTAGGCATTAAAAAATTAATAACAAAAAAATCTCACAAAAAATGCCTTAAATAATTGTCTTAATACCAAAGTAAGATATGTATGTTGATTTTGATCGCATTATATTAATTCTAAAATCAAGTTTTCATAACATTTTTCGAAGTTAAATAAAAAACGGAACTTGTAGCCCCGCTCTCCCCTACTAATATAATAAAAAATAATGTTTTGATTGTTTGTTAACATTGTATGAGCTTTGAAACTACTGAATCCTTTTGAAAAAAAAATTCTCCATTAGAGTTCTATATTATCCCTAACAAACTTAGGTGATATAGTATTTTCAAAAAGTATCCCTGCACTCGGGCGGAACCGGGGTACTAGTTTATTAATATGTTGCTTTCGGTAGACCATCGTATCATTATATTCACCAATAAAAGGTAGTAAATCTTGTATCGGCGGATACTCTATGTGGACTGTACTTACTGCTGCAGTATTATTGCTAGACTAAAAAAGTCTGAAACACTTATGTTTTCAGCCTACCCTTATCATAGTTCAAAAGGGTCGGCGCAACAAAACTTTTCATTCATGTTAATCACAATGATTTGGCATATAATTTTATGACCAGCTGCCCGCCTAACACTATTTTAAGATGTATTTATTTTCTGAAAATACACACAAAATTCACAGTTAAACTTAAATTATTAAAATTAACTTTTTTTTTTACTCTGTAGAGGAACAAAAATGATGAAAATGAAAAAAAATATGTCGAAATTGTTTTACGCATTACAACCCACCCAATCAATCAGCATATTATAAATATTCTAAAGCCTCTTTCTAATCCGCCGATAGATTTGATTGTGACGTGCACAATTCAGTGTTTCCCATCCGGATGACCTTTCCGGCGAACCGGTTTGCACCGGTACAATATAATGCCGGAAAATACCGGGTTCGGTGCCCAATGCCGGAAATTGGGTTAGCCGTACAAACCGCGGTTTTGGTGGACGCATAATTGTCACCCGACAGTGAAACGCGACCGATCCCGCTTTTTTCAACAAACAAAAAAACAAACGCAAATTTATATGGAAACGTGAAATTATTTCGTTATCGGAGCTGTGACGTAGCGAGTTTCGATTGAACGTTGTGGATTTTGTGATTAAACAATTTTGCGTGATTTGTGTGTTGGGTTACCCTATTTTGTATTATTTCTCTCTCTAACCATTAATTCGAAACGGAGCTTGGATCTAATGACATGTATGGGCTGTGAAATGTGATGTCCTGGTTTAGTTTTCCAGAGTGTGCTGCCTTGATGCCGCAGTTGTATTGGTATAATTGCAAAACAGTGGTCTTGAGTTTGAAAACCGAGTGGGGCAAAGATATATTGGATTTTTTACTTACTATCTGCCCGGAGTTAAGAATTTGTGCCCGATATGGCGATAGGCTTGCCCCCTGTCACATCGTGGGATGGAACCTCTGCCTACCCTTTCCGGGTAAAGGCGTGTCTTTATATATGTACATAATATGTACAGAAACACCTGCCTGCCTGCAGGACGCAGGCATGAATTCAAGTTCGGATACACCGTTTATCTTGGTTCTGGGAAATTGCATAAGTGATATAGGTTCTCGTTGATCTTAATCACGGAACAGAAGTGAAAAATATGCCTATTCATTTGTTTATAATTCTCCCTTAATCGAACTTTCTCTCTCTCTCTCTCTCTCTCTCTCTCTCTCTTTCTCTCTCTCTCTGTCTCATACTTAGCTATAAGTAGCTTGTCATTTCACAGATGGCGTCTAACCAACTGCGCCACAGAGGTTGTCAATATTCTTTTTGTGCACTTCGTGTATTAAAACCACTTTGCTTCACTCTCTTGTCATATCTTTGGTTATAGATTGAAGAGATGAATTAAGGATAGCACTAATGCCATCTCTGTGTACTTCTGTGAAAATATTATGAGTATAACGAAGCCCTAATGTAACCTAAACTAAAAAACATGTGCTGAAAAACCAAACCAAATTTAATAAACACCTGCGTCAAAGCTAATATTTGTAAAATAATTTAATCCATTTCCTACTACTATTATCAAACATATCTCTACGAAACGATGTATTTTAAATGCAAAAAATAAATATTTGATAATAATAAATCCGTCTAAACTCATACGTCAATTTTATTATTTACAAATCCAAATACATCGGACAAAATGTTAGTTGAAGTTTAGTCTGCAGAGCCCGGGGGTACGGCGGGGGCCGCGGGGGGTCACGAGGGGGTCGCGGGGGTCGCAGGGGGCGGCGTAACTCACAAAATTTAATTTCCCGTGCCTCACGTCCGCGAACGGACCCGCCTGTGTCACCACCATTTTGATTAAATATTTTTAATCTGATTGTCGACAGCGGGCGAAATAAGCCGGACATAGCATAACATGTGAAATAAAACACACAACTTTGTACAATTTTATCGTTTCATTTGATAATGTTGAGGGTTAAACGTCACAAAACAAGAAAATTAGTATAGTATAGGTCACATGGAGAGTTTCCCATCATTGTCCATAAAGATATGGAGCAACCGCGGTATCTAGGTACTATGGATAACTTCTCCTTTCTCCCCTTTTACACTTCATTTTCAAATCGCGACACCTGCGATCTACAAGTAACTTGTGGCTTTATTGATAGCAAGTAACTTGTGGTAATTAAGATGCAATATTATATAAATAATCATAGACACAAGTCAATTAAGTACTCTATCGGGTCTACCAGAAATTTGGAATAATTTTTCAGTCGTACAAACACCCAGACTGAAGTTAATGGGTTCGAAACTCTGCGGGTTCGTCCTGTGTGCGGTATCTCTTTTATTTTCATTAAAAACCTATAAGTAGACATATTCAAGTATCAAAAAACCTTTTACAGGTTGTTTTGGATACTGAGACACTCTTAATCATTAGTCGTTTCCAGACGGCATTTTAAAAACTGCACTTTAGAACTAGCTTTCTTTTATCCCGTCTTCCTTAACTCTTCCTCTTCGAAATTTAATCAGAAACAGCCAATAAACAGTGAACATGCCATAACGTAAACTGGATTATAAACCTCACGACACAAGCTTGTCAAGTGGCGAAGTATCGAAACATGTGTGGAACCGAAGAGAATACCAATGAAACGTTTTACTGCCTGCAGAATGTACGCTGTAAACATATAGTCCAGGCGATCGGCCATTCAACAATATGGCTTCACTGCCGGTTTATGTGGGTATTTCATTATAAGGGTTTGTTTCTTATTGGATATTATGGTGTATAGAAGTGTTAACTACAAGATTATGGAACACTTTCAATTGACTTTAAGAGGATTCTTTCTTGTTCTATCGAAATAAAGACGACACAAAATAACAGTGATAGATCTTATTGAGTTCTTTGGCTTATAATTATGACACGTCTGGTTGCTTAATTAAGGTTAGGGAACTTTTGTTTGCGATTGTCCAATGAATCCTTCTTCTGACCTAAATTTAGGATGAGATATTTTTATGCATTTTGTAAATTTGGCTTCAAGTTGTCATAAATCAAGAAGCTCATCTGTTTCGGGACATATAAAAGTTACGGATCAACAAACATGCTGAGATTAGAATCAAACCAAATATCTAATAGTTCATTTGAAATCCATTACCAAATAATATAACATTGGTATAATCAAATATACATTGTAGGTTAAAATCTACCCATTTTAGAATGGTTGAACTCCTTAATTAAATCACTTCTCCATAACTCGAAACTACAACGCCACCGTCACGTGTCCTTCTTCGGAACTTCCAACATGGTGTTAGTTCACGCCATTTTTAAAAGGGACGATTTGCATAAAATGTGGGGAAAAGCGAAGTTTCCTATTTCCGTTGTCAACGTGGAAGAACAACGGTTGGATATTTTTCACTCCTCCTAGCTTCTAGTTTAAAAGCACCGACAATGCCTTTCACGACGCGCCGCAATTTATAAGCGCCTGCGTGCAAAATGTCGGATAAATGTATGGGTATATTTCTATCGGCGTAACACGACAAACTTAATAGTTTATCTTATGATAAAGGATTGGGTATTTTTCAAGCGCTTGTTTGTTGGTGTGAAGTTTTGTAATAGTATTTTGTACTATTTTTTTGTGTACCGAATATAACGAGGCTTTGAGTACGGCTGACAACCTCGTAAATATCTTTAATTTACAAGCGGCGCACATAAATATAACAGAAAGAAACGAATAACATGTTTTTGTTCCTATGTTCTGATTACTTAAATTAATGGTTTCCCTAAACAATTTTAAAATACTACTACGGGTTACTATAATAGATTCAATATTAATATTTATGGTATTCATAAAAAAATAATATATTTTTGTTTTTATTTAAATTTAGTGCTGCATTTTATTCTAGTATAATTTTTTGATGACATATTTTGCAATAAATCCTTAATGATCCAACTTGAACACCAAAAAAATACTTCAACCAGTATTCATACACCCAATCCTAAACTCAAAATCACACTGATCCAACCTTTTACACAAAAAAACCAACCCGCTACCCGCTCCCGCTACCGCTTGTGACCCACACTGGTCCGTAGGTAACAAATAGCACGTCTGCGTGTCGAGGCGACGCGACGTTTCCAATTTAGACGGCGCGCACGCGGCTCACAACCCGCCGGCTGCCTGTGACTTGCACTGTATGTTGCACTGTTATTGCGCACCTATTCGTTTATAGTACAGGTTCCCCAGAACAAATTTCATAATTGATTACTAACAAGTTGATTTTTCGTGAGTAGCTTCCTTTCGACTAGACGCCCAAGTTTTTCCTTACAGTAACTTTGGGAAATGGTAGCTTAGTAGGGTAGCAAGGATAAAACATGTCGATTTGACGAATTTTTAAAATTTATAAGTAACCGAATTTTTCTTTGTTAATTATCGAGATAATTATCTAAATAACGTGAAAAACTATTTGTCCTACAAAATATAAGGTTTTATCACAACAGTCCCCCCTCTCCAACATGTATCATAAAGAAGGTCATGAAAAATAATTACTAACCAGCTGATTTTTTTTTATTGGTTAACTAATATTTGTATAGTTTACTACCCACAATGTCCTACGCTCAAAAGTTGTCAATACCGCAAGACTTTTTTTTTTATTAGTAACTGTAGGACAAATATATCACGTGATAGGTTAATATATTTTTCATCCAAATAAAACAATGTCCTACAAAAATAAAGGTATGTTATATTAGTCCTACAAAATTTGTAATTTTTGAGTATACAAAATAAAATGAAATATTCATTTATACTTACACTAGTACTCGTATACAACGACTTCGCTTATAATGACTAATCGGTTTTAACGACGATAATGTTTACTCAAGTTAGGTTTCATAGTATGGTACTGAGAAAATATCACCGTTTAGTGCGACCCCGGTTTAAGCGACCAACTGCTTATAGCGACCAATAATTACGTCTAGTTAAAACCACAGAATACTGACAGAAGTCAACCTTGTGTATGTACTTCACTTTTGTTGCCATACTACGCTCGGCGTTCGCGCAAAAGTTGAAACTCGCTCTCGCAGTGGTCTCGACTGGTTTGGAATATCATGTCGGTGAACGCTGTCTATGTGGGCGTTGATTAAGCGCGCTTTGTATGAAGCTTGACTTCTGTTAGTTTAGTATTCTGTGGTTAAAACGACGCGCAATGTTTTGTTTGCACAACCTATGCACCAATACCTCGGTGCCCCAAAGTTACCCCGCCCCGCGCGCTTCACCTCTCCTTATTAGTGCATGAATCCATGCTTAGTGTTTGTCACTTAAGACAAGTTCTAAAAGGTCGACAAAATAGTTATTTCGGTAAAATACCTATTTCCAGCTCCGGTGCGAAACGCATCTAAATATATACCGGGTATATCAAGGGTGCTACTGAATACGAAGCCGGATGGTAGTTTAAGTGACTACAAAAACAATGTAACTGTGTGTTGGCTGTCTGTATTTTTAGTCGTCTGTGGTCCACAGTAAACCATGCTATGCGGATGCGTTTGTGAGCAAGGAAAGCAGTGTGCCTTAGCTACAATAGCAAAATATACAAAATATTTTTTTTAATTTCATGAATTTCAACTTTGTAACTGGAGGACTGGAATAACGTACCACGCAATTTGTAGGACAGTGTGGGTGGTAAACTATGCAAATGTTAGCTAAACAATAAAAAAAAAATCAGCTGGTTAGTAATTATTTTTCATGACCTGATTTATCATATATGTTGGAGAGGGGGGACTGTTGTGATAAAACCTTATATTTTGTAGGACAAATATTTTTTTACGTTAATTAGATTATTACCTCGATAATTAACAAAAAAATAATCGGTTAGTAATAATTTTTTTTAATTCGTCAAGTCAACATATTTCATCCCTATTATCTTAGTTATAAACCACAATCGAGAATTTTCGTACAAGAATTACTTGGGCGTCTCATTGAGATGAAGCTATTCTCGAAAATTCAGCTTGATAGTAATTATTTTTACATTATGTATTAGTACTACATCTTTTGAGCGTAGGACCAAGATGACATACCACACAATTTGTAGGACATTGTGGGTAGTAAACTATACAAATATTAGTTAACCCATAAAAAAAAAATCAGCTGGTTAGTAATTATTTTCCATGACCTTGTTTATGATACATGTTGGAGAGGGGGGACTGTTGTGATAAAACCTTATATTTTGTAGGACAAATAGTTTTTCACGTTATTTAGATAATTATCTCGATAATTAACAAAGAAAAATTCGGTTACTTATAAATTTTAAAAATTCGTCAAATCGACATGTTTTATCCTTGCTACCCTACTAAGCTACCATTTCTCAAAGTTTCTGTAAGGAAAAACTTGGGCGTCTAGTCGAAAGGAAGCTACTCACGAAAAATCAACTTGTTAGTAATCAATTATGAAATTTGTTCTGGGGAACCTGTACTATTAGTGAGAGTTTTTAAAGGGTTTTTTTTAATTTGAAAACTTTGCTTTATGATGCTGTAAGTTTTTGGTATTTAAAAATGTCAAATGGAGAACTCTGGGATTTTTAACCTCATGTCAACTTTTAAAATTAGACAGATTATTTAAGACCCTAGTAGATTAAGGGCACAATATATTTGAGGTATCTACGAAGGGACGGCGTCCATTTATTTTGTTATTGCAAAAGACAAGCATGCCATTAGCCTGATGGTAACTAAGCTTGGGAGAGGCTTATGTCCAGAAGGGGACTGCAAAGACTTGCTAATAAATGGAGGATCGCGATAATGATGTCAAGGAACACCCGAATGGAACCAAGTTCCTTTCGATTAATTAGTGAAGGAATTGTAATAAAATTTTATTTCTTTTAAGTTATAATATTTTTTTATTAGTAAATATAATATAAAATAAACTTAATCAGTATGCTCAATTTCAGAAATAATTGGAAAAGATACATAGTCAAATGAGGGGTTAGTGATTGACAGTAGGGTAATAAACTAAAATTGTAAAAAATGATTGTCAAATGTTTCAAAGTGTCGTTACAACTTTAGGTCTTAATTTTTTCCGTCCCCCCCTTTCGCAACGCGCGATAAGGGACTTTGTTCCAATAAAAGAGTTTGTACGTCGCAAAGTGACATAGGTGACTACTCAGCTTTTAGTATACTTTCGAGTAACTGTAGCTCACATTAACCGTAAATAAAAACAAACCAGCATACTTTGGAGATCTTTAAAAGAATTAAATAGGCGAAGAAGCCTTGGGGCCTACGTGGTATAGTTCTGAATCGTACAAAACCATCTCACACAGCGGAATGTATATAAATAATACCCAGAGGGTTGCCGTGCAGTGGGACGTGTATATATGTATCAGCCCATATACGTCCCACTGCAGGGCACAAGCCTCCTCTATAATCGACAGTACGATTGAGAGTGCTTAGGCCATATAGTCCACCACGCTGGCCTAGTGCGGGTTGGCGGACTTACACACATAAATTATACACATTATTATTACACACATAAAATTAAACCAAAGTCGCGATAAAATCTGTAAATAATATTTTTATTTCAATGTGTAAGATTCGCGTAAATCTAAGAAACCATTATACCATATATTTTTTTATAAATCGTTATGGTATGCAGGTTTCCTCATGATGTTTTCCTTCGCCGTTTTTAGAACAACAGAACATGTCGAACTAAAAAATTCACTTTTAATCTGTATAGATATATGAAACTTTGATTGGCAGAAAACACGTTTAAAGGATATTTCATATTAGTAATTTAAAAAAAGGCAAATATTTACTTTCTACCATCTTGATTACCACAAAAGTTACAATTAAACCATCTTATCAGTTAAGTACCCATATAAATAATGAATAATGAAATATCCATTCATTTCAAAAGAGAAATGTGAGCTTGTTAAACGCATTTACCAAAACATATCTCGCCGTATAACTGATAAATTGCAAAGCCAATTTGCAAAGGGAATTGCCGCCAAAATAGCTGTTTATTTTAATAATTTGAGAGCAATCAAACAAATCAGCGTAGCATCAATGCGGATTGTAGTAATTACTCTGTTGAAATACTAACATATAACCAGTTTTGTTATTGGAAATATTCATAAAAATATCGAGTTTTGTGAAATTGTTGCAGAATTTTAGAACAGTTACATACAATATCTTACACACTAAATACATAATTCTCTGGTGGTAGGTCTCTCATATATGAGAGGCCGCCTAGGTATGTATTACCGCGCTGTCTATTTCTCCCGCCAGCAGTGTAAATGCACTGTTGTGTTTGGGTTTGAAAGACATTGTAGTCAGAGTAACTACTGGACATATTAAGACTTAACATCTTATTTTTTTTTTTTTCAGAATCGGCAAAGGCATCATTCTTACAGCCTCTTCAAATCATTAATCAATCGCAACAAAAGTCCTATCACAGTGATCGTTAACACGTCGGTTTTTGTCTCGCAATTGCCCAGAGCGCCACGTGTCGCAAATCACTAAACTATTGCCGGTTATATTGTCTAGCAGTTATACCTTTACAGCGGTTACCCTTCGTCTGCCATTTTTGTGTATCATACAAGTTTTTGCCTGTAATGGACTTCTTATTGTAGCGCGGAAATTTCAAAATAATAGGGCTGTTGGAAAACTATTAGGGTAATAAGCTGGCAGGTGACTGTTTGTCGATTGAGAAATAAATACTTCTTGCGGGTGAAACTTTGTATGTACTGCACCGTACCGGGTGTAAAACTACCCACTGGCTTCTTTTTCGTTTGCAGTTTGGACAAACCTGGTATAAAAATAAGTAAATGGCTATACCAATCTAGCATTGCTACTTAGATCCTCTATATCAGCCCATATTCGTCCCACTGCAGTGCACGGACCTCTTCTACAATCGAGAGTACGATTGAGAGTGGTTAGGCCATATAGTCCACCACGCTGGCTTAGTGCGGGTTGGCGGACTTACATACCAAGGAAATTCTTATAAATCGCTATGGTATGCAGGTTTTCTCATGATGTTTTCCTTCACCGTTGTAGAGCGTGGTGATTGACTATCAATACACAAATGACTCCAAAAACTGGCAACATACACTTCCAAAAAAAACGAACGCTACCGATTAAACAAAAATGACATTTATGAATCTAAAAAGCGGCGAAATAAACGTTTTAATTATATTTTTAGTTTTTAAAGCTAGAAGGTTTTTTATGAAATACAAATTATTTTCTTTATTGAGAATACATTTTCAAAGTTGATAGATAATCTTATTCAAACAATACCCTACTATTAACTTACGATATATAATATATTTACTACAAAAACCTTACATAGACTTACAACCCCAACATAAATATGAAAATCCAAAAATACCATCTACGCGTTGCCCTTAATAAACATACAAACGGTTAAACAAACCGGGAGAGTGTGTATCACTCAGCCAAGTAAATAACGGTCGACAATTTATCGAGCATTCGATCCTGGCCATTCGATAATATTTCTCCCGCGAAGTCGTTGAGAAAACTCATTCTCTTACTGCGGGAGGAATTAATTTTCTATAATGCGACAACTTTTGTTCCGCCGTCCCTTCTGGTCGAGATGTGGAGCGGACTTGCTTATTTAAACAGGTGGTGGATATTTTGGTTTTATATACAGATTTAATTAATTTAAAATATGGCTATTTTATGTACATGTTATGGGCTAAAGCCGGTTTGGCCTTGGCTATACTAGTTTATAATACCGTGTGTAAGGAGAATTGATTTGGCCTAGGCAAAACTAGTCACATATATATAAACATATATGTGGATTTTTGAAAATGATATGTATGAAATAATATTTAATTTCAGATGACGGTTTGGGATAGACATAGATGGAGAGAGGTAGATCAGTGGAATCTAGGAATACATAAAATTTAGTAAATCTATCTTTTATTGTCGTTTTTTTTTTAATTTATGATATATGTTCTCATAGTACAACACCACGGTGTATTGATTGATTTCTAAAAATCGATGATTTATACTTTGTAATTTCTCATGTTAATTTCATTTACATAACATCACCATTTATTTAACCAATAATTAACCATTTCTTTATTCCAAAACAAAGTAGACTTCAAATCCTAAATACCTACTCAATCTTTAACTCAAGAACTTTCATACAACTTCCATTTCACTGTACAAGAATCTTGGGATATCCTTACCTAAATAGTTTACGTACTAGGAGACCAGTTGTCAAAGGAGCTAACTTTTAGGTTGCTAGTTATATATTTCCTGGAACTAGTTTGTGAGGTACGCCAAGTATTACAAGGCATCAGATTATCAGTGCAGTGTCCTCTCTTAATACGCAGGTCTCTGTCACTCTAGGATGGTCACTACAGGAGTGGATACGACCACCCTTCTTTCAGCTTTTGTATCTCCGTCAAACTAATTTAATCAGCGAAACTCAACAGCGTTTATTTTTATTATTTTTTTCTTATCTATATTATTCGTCTGATGGTAAGCGATACAAACGCTCATGAACAGTAGCAAAACCAAACAAAACCTTGGATTACAATGATATGCTTGACACCACTGTGCAGGCCATTCTAAAACATAAGATGTAAAGTCTCAATATGTCCAGTAGTTACTCTGTCCGGCCAACGAGCAAACAGGTCACTTGATGTGATCATTGTGGCCCATAAACACAACGTTTGGATCATGGATTATTTTCAGCGTCAAATCGGAAATAGTGCATAAAGGAAAATGGATGGGAAGAGTAATACCCCATGGTATTCGTCATTCGGCAATCTCTCTCACACACGCGATAGCAAAGCTGTTGCTTCACGTCGATCTCCTGTGAGACAGTGGTAATGTCCCGGACGAGTCTGCACATTCATGATGAGCATGACTGACAAAAGCACGGCTCTACCACATCCAATAATTCACTTCATTTTTCTGTAAGATATTAGCAGCACCCCTTCTGAGCCGACCTACAGCATGGTTCTACTATTAAAAAGAAAATATGTGGCTTATTTCACTTTAATGCACTATTTAATTTGTGGAGAGAAAACAGTACCTGCAAATTCCATAATAGTTAAAAAATAACTCGAACAAAATTTGATTTTTGTTACTTATTTTTCTTGTTTCCTTCTTTTACAAATAATATTAAAACAACAAAGCGAGAAATAAATTTTAACATAGCATTTCACTAGCACATAAAATGCAACCTATATTTGATAACAAAACTCCGTTCGGTCGTCATCCTTACTAATATTATAAAGGTGAAAGTTTGTAAGTATGGATGTATGGATGTATGGATGTATGGATGTTTGTTACTCTTTCATGAAAAAACGGCTCATCAGATTTTGATGAAATTTGGTATAGTGATAGCTGACACCCTGGATTAACACATAGGCTACTTTTTATCCCGAAAAATGTAGTGTTCCCGTGGGATGAGTCAGGAAACCAAATATACATATTTTCTACTCTTTCAAATTCAAATTGTTGGCACGGGATGTCCTCTCCTACGGAAGGGAAATATAGTCGACGGCACGCGGGAAATATAGTTAGTAGACACGCGAAATAATATGTTCTTGATGTGGATTGGACTCAAAAACTATCTGCACCCGGGCGAAGCCGGGCCCGACAGCTAGTATATCAATAAATGTAAATAATTCATGTGGCAACAGTTTTACACTGCAGATTGTGTCGAAGAAGGCCTCACCTCGCCTGTCGACCCCATTGCGAATGCAGCGCGATACTGAAATATGTATCATTGGAACGTGACGCGCCATGCATGAGAAAATTGTAGACGTGTGCACGTGTTAGCGCACATTATATCACCTCGTATCGCATTAAAAATATGCAACCTCCATTTCGCGGCGGCCATCTTGGGTTCGCAAATACTGAATGTATTCAAATGTAATCATAACTAAAGGTGTGAACGAAATTCTAGATTAGTCTATCAAGGGAGACGGATTTTCAATTACATAAGAACTATCATTTATTTTTGTATAAAATCCATTCCATGGTTATCTGCTAGACATTGCCTTTGAGCGATAAGACTGCCAATTGTAGTTTTTATGTTTGAGTTTTTCGTTTTTTATTTTGTTCAACAAAGTATATCACTACATAGTATAAAACAAAGTCGCTTTCTCTGTCCCTATGTCCCTTGTATGCTTAAATTTTTAAAACTACGCAACAGATTTTTATGCGGTTTTTTTAATAGATAGAATAATTCAAGAGGAAGGTTTATATAAATAATACGCACATATTATTGTACAGAAATCTATTTGTACCCGGGCGAAGCTGGGCCGGGCCGCTAGTAAATAAATAAATATCAACCAAAAAAGGAAAGCTAAATAAAATCATTTACAAATAACAAGATAGCGGAATTTTGTTACTCGGTAAATCCAGCCAGGTCATAATATAAGACGTACAGAGGACTTGATAAAGAAAGTAGCTATATACAGTTTTCCAATTAGTCACTGATGAAATTCTTGGAGGCCTTTGTTCGGCTTTGGAAAAATGGCTGAAGATGTGGTAAGTTCGACAAATGAACAAATATTTCATCAGATGGGAAGTTATCAAGTTTTTATTGCAGTGAATGGCAAGACAAGCATGCCGTTCGCCTGATGGTAAGCAATACGACCGCTCATGAACACTGGCAAAACCAAACAACACCGTGAATTACAAAGCAATGCTTGACGTTCCACTATACTCGGCATCCTGAGACATAAGATGTTAAATCTCAATATATGTCCAGTAGTTACTTTGGCTACAATAAGCTTCAACCGGAATCACAACAGTATATTTAAACTGCTGTTTAGTGGGAGAAATAGACGTTGCGGTGGTACCTAACCAATTGGCCTCTGACATATGAGAGACCAGTTACTAATCTGCAAATAAAATTTTAAACAATTAATCTAAAAAAATTTAACGTCCCAAATATTGTTATTTGAAATGAAATGTATTATTTAAAAAAAGCTAAATTTACATACGAGTATTGTTCAAATTGTGCCTAAGGCATTTCTCAGAACGCACTATTTAATTTTGCGGTAGTTTTCTATAAACAATTACATGTGATTGTGACAGCATAAAATTATATTTCGATTTCAATGAAACGTTATTCATTTATCACCAATTCCGCATTCTAAATGCAATAACTATTACAAGTAGAAATGTGGAGTTTTATCAATTAATTGTTTCATTGTCCAGTTATTCTGCAGGGCACAATCTGAAATTTAAAATTCTATAGAAATAGAATATAGAAAATATGCTCATATACAATCTGATCACGATACAGTTTTTTTTTGAGTGAGATACCACAAAAAGACACAAGACTCAATAATCCTAATTCATACTAAACTCCAAATAATACGACGGTTGTGTAGTGTTTTTTCTCAAGGTGTTGTTTGGTTTTGCTACTGTTCATGAGCAGTCATAACACTTACCATCAAGTAGAAGGCATGATCATCTCGCCATTTATTGCAATAAATAAATAAATATATATAGGTATATATATATATATATATATATATATATACATACATATGTATCTCCTTGCCATTTATCCCTCAACTTTGCTATTAAAAAAGTGGCATCATTGGTTCTTTGCCCGTGGTTAGGCCAGGCTGGAAAATGGAAACACAAGATGTAGTGAGTCTCACTGGGACCCGGTATGAGACTGTTTATTTCACTGTACAAATTATGCTTTTATATTAAGGTGATACGTGCGTACGTGATACTATCTAAATCATTTGACTTTGACATTTTGCTAAATCAGATCTGTTATAGTGCGGACGTGAAGTTATGTGCTGCCACAGTTCCATACTATAAAGTAGGAGCTCCGCAAGTGAAGTGATCGCGTAACAGCCACTGTGGGAACGGTGGTCAGTTGGTATTTTTCACTCCATTTAACAAAATCGATTGTTCCCGGGCCCGTCATTTGCGAGGGTCTTTTTTGTTAAATATAGATTCCTTTTGTGCTCACTTAGCACGCACAAAGTTTTCACTTAACTTGCTGTATAAAGGGAATGTTTTTTGTCGTATAAAATCCGGAATATTTTAAGTAATCTACCTCTGTAATGCTTTGGGGCTTATTGTATGTGGATTTTTGAGTTAACGAATGTGTTTTTTTAGTTAAGATCGTCGACTGCTGTCATGAGTGGTCTGGTCTTAATTTCAATACCTAGGTTAAATTAAGATTATGCTCATAATTGTAGCGAACTTACTCTTTGGGTATAAAAATAAATTAAGTCATCATTGACTATGTAGCATTGGTTATTTCTAAAACCGTTTAAGTAATTGGACTGGAGAAATAAAAGTACGAACTAGTATGCATTATTGTTAGGTCCATGTCGCGTTATTGTCAACACAACTCCAAAAGCTACCCAATAATTAACAAATGTAAAATTAACTTGAGTACACAACAAGTGTGCAAGCCACTTAATTCTTGCTTAGTTCATAAACATAACTTTACACCCTTTGGCTTAACATAATTTCAAAGTACCGTGGAAGCTTCCAGGCGTATCCATTAGGAAACTCTTGTATTTACTTGGATGACCACCGTCCTACAATCAAACTTTAAACGCGGCTTTTACTTTGGGGAAATCAGTACTGGCTGGAGAGTTTTGTGGTACAAGTCATAAGAATACAGCGGTAAGATAGCACGCAAGTTTCTTAAAGGTAAGATGTTTTGCATCTGTGCATGTGTGTGAGTTTGATTAATGCGTATTTGGCCTGGGAACTGCGTGTATAACTTTGAATATTGCCTATTTGAGCGAGGGTTTGTGTTTACTTGGATGGCAGTAAAACTGCGTTACAAATAATATTATTAAAACTCTGGTCATTAAGGAATATAAAAAGATTCAGTTTTAAAACTAACAATATATCAGAAAGAAAAAAATCAAAGGAAATTTAATAAAATTTCAGTAATTTTAGAATGTTGACTTATGAAATCTTGGGACCCTGGTCCTGTACTATAATAGGACATGTAACAACTTGACTTTATTTAATCACATATTTTCGTACCCAAGTTTTCTAGAGATGTATAATTTTTGCCCTAATATTGACTCTAAGCGCAACTCATTTAATCCACAAAATATAAAATATTAATAAATATGTATAGGCGGATCGCTTATGACTCACACCACGCTCTGTCAACTAACTTAGTTTTATGAATATCAACTCGCAGCTGAATTTGCACAAATGAAACTAAAAAAGATAATGACACAAATTTCGTTCGTCAAATTACATCCCCTGTAATGTATTTCTGACCCTCAAGGGAAGTTATTTGTAAATAAAATCTAACTAAGATAATATTTTGAATACAAAAAGTATCTAATTGGAATCGTATATTTTAAGATACTTGGTGTATTTACAAGTACTTGTAGCGATATAAGGCCCACTGCTGAACATACTATTTTATTTGTGTACTCATTTTCACATATTGAGAGGCCATCTGGGTAGGTACCACCGCAATGGCTATTTCTCCCGTGAAACAAAACTGCTTAAATGCACTGTTGTGTTTCGGATTGAAGGACATTGTAGCCAGAGCAACTACTGGACATATTGAGACTTAACATCTTATGTCTCAGGATGGCGAGCGCAGTGGAATGTTGCTACTGTTCATGAGCGGTTGTATCGCTTACCATCAGGCGAACGGCTTGCTCGTCTCGCAATAAAAGCAATAAAAAAAATATATATATTGACATTGAATATTTGTATTACCTATATTGTTTAAATATATATGATCAGTTGATACATATTCAGCCTGTAAGAAAAAAGGATGACCCATATACATCAATTAAAATATTATTAACTTCTCAATTCGCTATACTGAGTAAACTAGCCTTCATTCCCTCCGTAAAATTAATCTAGTCAAACTATCAAAAACACTCAAGCCAATTTTCTCTTACTAATATTCATAGGTTCTACGATAAAAGGAATTTATAATTCAAGCAATCCGTAGCTGCTTTCGTAGCTGCACGTAGCGCTTTATACGTAGCACCGTAGCAGATAACAGCTTAAGTGCTGACGTAGGATATAACCGCTCGTAGTCTCATTCTATAACAAGCACAAGCCGAATTTAAACTATTTAATTATTGCTTGCTTATTTGCATATACTGCTTGAATAAGTCGTTTTATTACGCTTTATTGTTTAAAGTTTGCATATGAGTCGTAAATTGTTTAAAAGTGGGTATATAAATATTTGATGTAAACTCATATTGTAGTACCTAGTTCTAGGGAACCTAGATGTTATCCGATCTATATTATCTAACCTAATAATTCTTCAAAATCTCATTTGTATGGTTTAAAATGTAATAATGTATGTAAGTTGTCAGTTGTTAATTCGGTTGGTCATAATATTTAGTTCGTTAATTTAATATTATATAAACGGGTCACTGTCAAAATAATGAGGCCGATATAAAAGCGAATATGTTAATTTCATAATCAACCCATTTTCCGAGTTTCATTTTTCGGCTTAATTTTTAAGTAGGTCAAATGCAGTGAACCTCATGATAATCTCTTCAAATATTTAATTATTCAAATATTTTATTTGAACCAATAAGGGAGTTAATCTCATGAAAAAATATAGCTTCCGCCCATAACTGTCTGTATTAGGCCATATAAATCCCACTGCCATATAGTTTAGGCCATATAGTCCACCACGCTGGCCTAGTGCGTGTTCGTGGACTTCAAATACCATGGAAATACATACAAATCGCTACGCTAAGCTCACTAGCTAGCAATGTCGTCAGTCGTCTTCGATATCACTATTGGCCGATGCCAATAATCAATCGAAAAAATTAGATTGAAGTCAATCTGTTTTGTTGTCAATTGTTTTCTACTTTTCGATTGGTCTCCTGTCATGTTGCCATAGTTTATTCACTACTGAGATTGATTATTGGCAATATAGTATCAGAAAAACGATTGAGCTGTCAATCTAAAACGGCAAATTTTGGATTGGGTTTGTTTATTGGCAGCGGCTGTATATAAGGATGTAACACCCGATCGAAGACGACTTCTGACAATGCATCTGTTGGCGTATAGAGAAGGCATGAAATGTACTAAATGGAACCGGTAGTAGTACATTCAGTTTCATATATTTTGCATTCAAAAACTACACAAAGCAAATCGACACCGCAGCTCTGACTCCATCCAATAGAGCCAACATAACCATTGGAACACATTTTTATTTTCAAAAAATGTTTTTTTGATGGCCTATTTTGTATAAGCTTTGTACTAGTCAGAAATGGAACACGATAGTAAGCTTTAGTTCTAAATGTGGTTACTAAAAATAAACTTTAAAGTTGACAAAGAAATTATGCATTTGAATTTAATAATCAGCTTAAATAGCTTATGAAGGTTGCAGAAAGTCGCTGGATGCATCATGCAGTCTACATTTAATTGAGGAGGACTACAAGGATGAAATACTTAAGGAATATATTGTTAGAAAAATGTTGCATGGGAGAATCTGCAATTTCAAAGATACATGTCTAAGTCATGGCTAATTATTTATATTGTGGACTAAATCACTTTTAATCGTAAAAGAATCCCATGTCATAAAGTGGGGCTTATATATGGCATACATATTTGACCAGATTCAAGGGCAGAGGTGCTTCCAGGTCACGCCTTGTGTGTTCCGTCTGATATTATCCCTAACCA
Source organism: Hyles euphorbiae (assembly GCA_023078785.2). Lineage (NCBI taxonomy): Eukaryota > Metazoa > Arthropoda > Insecta > Lepidoptera > Sphingidae > Hyles > Hyles euphorbiae. The sequence continues at coordinate 2,298,974 of CM041053.1, read as the reverse complement.
CCTTCAATTTTGCCTAAATGTTAAATATACTCTTTCCACACACTTACTCGGATTTCGCGACCTTTTTGTCTCAGAGAAGCTTTAATAGCTTAGTTCCTCCGCGCCATTAGCTTTGCGGAAAGATGAAATTTCATATCCGTGTTTGTCGCGGCGCTTTTAACGTTTTATAGAGTTTCAAATCTTCGATGGCAACTTATATAAAACAAAAGAGTATTCTCACGCCAAAAGATACACTTACTGCAAAACTAGTCTGTCTTTCAGACTTAAATAAAAAAAATAATTCAAATATACGTGAAAACGTATAAAAACGTCAGTTAAGTTAAGTCAGCTAGTCCTTCCATAAAAAAATATGAGCCGAATACTGCAGTATGCTGAAAAAACATTGCACTTTTACTACGTGCTATGAAATTAGCGCAAGTCAAAATGGCTTTGACACATCAAAAAATGGGCATTTAAACTACAATTACACATATCGCTCATCCACAAAAGAAATTTTCACAACAAAGGACTATTTTCAGTAAAATTTCTACTCTACTTCCCGGAGATATTACGAATATTTCAGACAAACTGTAAAAAGTAAAAAATCTTTTCATCAAAAAAATTGTAATAACATTTCACTGTTTTTCTGTTCCGAATAACTTTTGCGATTCACTGTGTTGCCTGTAAAAGGTTCCCAAAATAACAATTTTGTTTTAAAATAATAAAAGATTGGTTGAAAAAAAAAACATGCGAATTGCTGCGTTTTTTATTTGCTGAAGACTGTGGGTTGGGAATTATAAAATATAGGAATTACAACATATATTTTGAATATAATTTTATGACAAGCTATAATATAGCTATATATTATATGCATTGTGTTAGTAAAATAACTAACAATTAATACCACATATTAACATTACGCAAAGGGCATAAAAAATATTTTGATAACTCAAACATTTTAACGTGAATATTTCCTATTTGTTATATTGATATAAGATTACACAAATAAGTGATAATATTATTTCATTTAATTGATCACCTAAGCTTTTAAATCCGAACATCAAAATTATATTCAAAAAATAACCAATATCCATGAAACTCAATAAAACGTAAATGTAACTCCAGACGAAATGATAATTCGAACTTGTCAGCAAAATTATACAATAACTGACGCGCGGTCTGTCAACAGTAAAACAAGGCGAATTAAAAAAGTTTAGAGTTATAGAAACACATTTCCCGTTGCAACTGACGTCTGGATCAATGACCTTGATATTAAGGTTTTGTGAAAAATGATAATAGGTAAATAATGTGTTGGTCACGGAATTTTGTTAAAATAATTAATTTTATTTACTTTTGAATATATCATAATTTTTTTTAAACTTGACATGGAATTGTAACTATAATAATAAGATATACAACTAAAAAAGTAAAAATAATTGATACTGAATTTAAGATAAGAAAATGGAGTAAAATACATATATTTTATTGTTACAAAGCGTGGGGTGTTTACAACAATTACGAGTACTTATCCTCCTGCACCCCACGCTTTGTAACAATAAAATATATGTATTTTACTCCATTTTCTTATCTTAAATTCAGTATCAATTATTTTTACTTTTTTAGTTGTATATCTTATTAAAGCGTGTATTTTAGTTTTTTTTTAACTATTATATAATTGTTTTGACTAAAAACATCCATCTACGGCTGTATTTCCAATCAATAACGCCATCTGTTGGTCAGTAGTAACATTTGACACTTGAAGAATACAATGTTAACGCCATCTAGCGCCATCTATTAGTCAGTAGCAAATTATGTTCATCTATACGCCACCTAGTGGTCAGTAGCAATGGTCATCAATTATAAAGAATAATTAATCCTGGCGAATCTAATCAGGATAATTATATATTTTAATCGAATTATTGTATTGTCATCGGTCTTTGACAGGTGTGCAAAATTTGAACGAAATCTGGCCGTTTAAAGTGGGTCAAAATCGCGCCCAAAGAAGTCGGTTACAAACAAACATACAAGTGAAGCTAATATAAAGCGTGTAAAAACAAACAGATTTGCACCATCGATATTCTAATCTATGACATTAAAATTAACATAAAAATTATTATAATATCTACTTCCACTAACTAGTCAGCAAAAAATAACTCCATATTCCTCTAGAATGGCTTAAAATTATAACAGAAGAACAAGCAGGCCATTAAAAATGACCTGAATACAAAGTAACTGTAACCTCGCAATCCAACCCTTTCCAAGATAAAAGACATTTGAAGACGAAACTAAAACCACAAACGACTTAACAACCGCTCTGAGCGAGACTAACTAAAATCTCTTGGAACAGTAAAATACAGGCACCCACCAAAGTTGAGCAGCACGAACCAAGAGCGTAATACAAATCACGAGCAAAACTTTAAGGGTATGTTCAACATCTGTAACTAACTGTTTCCTATCAAAGAAGCTCACTATCTATCGCTTAGTGCTGGGGAGTTATTGCTGCCGGGTTAGTTAACGTAAATTATCTCTTATCTCTTGAGGGTTACAGTCGAAATTCAATTGCTCGGCAATTACCGATTGGACATTTTGTGGTCACTGGGGTGACCAGGATATAAGTTTGCTTAATTTGTTTTCTATTATACTATTGTCAATAATTGTTTCTTTAGATCATTGGACACTTTATTGTATTATAAGGAAATAATACAAGAATAAGAAGAAACAAAAGGGATAAGCTATATAATAAATATTATATCTTTTTATTGCCACAATTGAAAACGATTACGATATTATCAATAAAACCTGCAATTCATGAATGGTCCTACATTTTTTTTGGTAGAATAATATGATATCGTAATTGAAGAAAATACTAAATTAAATAGTAAATTATAAATAAATATGTAGTGAAGTAGTAAGTTGGATCGATGGAGATATGATTTTATTAGAGGTTGGTCCAGCTTCAGATGCAGATCGTTTTATAATGTAAGTAAGGATTTTAAGACATGTTTTAAACACACCAATTAACTAAAAATCTCCCAAAAACATTGGAAATTATATGGAAGCTGGCAACACCGGACCAATTGCCAGTACGTAATGGCGATTAGATTGTCATCCGAGCAGCGCGCGCTAAACGTGCAATAACCCACTGAACCAGACTCGCTGTTACACCCCGCGCCGATGCGAAACCGATAATTTTACACCAACTTTAACGACTGCATATCACTTCATTCGGATTGAGACGGCACGGGATTTGGAGGATTTCGGTACTGTGAATGGTAAGTTGTTTGAAGCACAGTACAAATTAATACATTAATTTAATGTTTGCATCGCTAGTTTTAATGAGTTTTGGATATACTTGTAAGGACATGCAAGTGCATATATCCAAACCACATGTAATGATGTGCAAGAAAGTACATACTGTGCAACTTTAGTATTATAAGTTCTTGTATGTTTTGTATTTCTTTCTTCGCTATCTCTTGTAAATAAATAAAAAAATATAATTGCACTGAATATTTTCCTTCACTGTTCCTTGTCTGTTTTACCTCCATGCTCTTTCATTTGTCGAGGGTAACTGAACTTGAAAGAAAAAAAAAACGTGAGGAAACCTGCATACCATAGCTATTTATAAAAAAAATATATGATATGTAGGTCCGCCAACCCGCACTAGGCCAGCGTGGTGGACTATATGGCCTCAATCGTACTGTCGATTATAGAGGAGGACCGTGCCCTGCAGTGGGACGTATATGGGCTGATATAGACAGACTCTTAACTTGTTCAATTTAAGCGCTCTTCTGATTTGGTCAGCATAGATTTCATAATATCGAGTTCGAGCGACAATCTCACCCATACTCACCTTATGTATTTATTTCTATTGATCTCCCATCATCCATGCTCTAAACGCCTAATCTACTATAAGATATAGTTCCATTACCACATTATTTCGTATTCTATCATGCATTCTCCATTAGCCTCCCAACACACTCATGCTCAATTCATTCCGCACTCTCACATTAATATCACGAAAATGCATTTCACCCTCACGCCTCAATATTCCAACAAATAAGCAACGTTCCATAAACAGCCGCGATAGAACAAAGTACAAACCAATACGCAAATTATTTGCCTGACGCAGCATCCTTTGACAACGTTAATAGACGGTCGGACGTGGAAACAAAAGCAAAGAGAATCAATAGCAATAACGAAGCGACGGCACAATGCAACCGCAGTGCACTGACCGCTAATATTATTTTTTTATGTCTCCTTTCTGTTCTTTCTGATTAATTTGTTTATTGAAGACTAAGTAGTTTCCATAAAATAGGTAAGAAAGTAAAGGCCGATAGAGCTGAAAAGTTCTCGAGTGGAGGCACAGAGGCATGCGTCAGACGTCCTTCTACAAGTTAGAAGACCTGGCCAGGTCCAAGAGGATACTATAATATTTCAATTTTCAGATTAATCTGTCTTCGGCAGTGGACTTCATGAGGCTGAGTAGAGAAGGACAATATATCCCTAAGAGCCTCACCGCGCTAAGGCCTTCGGTGTCAAATCCTTACTACGTGAATCCCGGAAATTTACTCTATTAATGGGATATACAATTCACATTACTACGATGTAATGCTTTATTCTATTTCTGTGCCTTAATTTATTTTTGGGATCATTAATTTATCACCACACTTATTATATATTGTAAGCAATTAACAGGTTCCATATTCAAATCCCAGGAAGAACTGACAATTTGAAAAACACGATTGATGATGTGAACCGCGGCCACATCATGCACATGGCGATAATTACTCTCTCGCGTGAACAGCATTTCGATTAATATGCATGCAGCTCAATGCAGTCATTCTAAATGTATACTCACAACCTCGGAACTAAGTATTTAAAGTATACTTTTATTTTTGTCCTAATTTATGTTTTAGTAATCTAATTTTCCATTAATGCTAGCTTATTTTGTGGAGCCGAGAAAAAATCGAGATCAAATTTATTAGTTCCATTGTATCCGAAGTCACTAAAGCTACCTGGCTTGTCTGAATATACACCCTGTATAGAAATACATCATCCTTCAATTCCTATCATAATATTTCAACTACAAGTGCGTAATGTAGAACTAACACGTTCACAGGCTCAATCGCGACACCTTCCCGGCTTTGATATATTACGTGTTTCCAGCTAATATTATTAATTTCGCCATTTTCGCGCTCCATTACGCATTTGATTAATTAGTTCTCGTAACATATGTATAGTTTGTAATACGTCATTGGTTTCAGTCTTGATTATGGCACAGTTGCCTTTGTTCGTTTTAGCATAGTTTACTATTATATTGATGTAACCTAACATAACGTTTGTAATTGGTATACTATAGTCATGATTGGGATTAGGACGGATGAATTAGTTAAGGTCTTAGGAAGTCGCTGGATGCATGCCTCTTCCAACAGATCGATGCGGAGACTTTCTGAAGCCGATGACAAAGAGAGAGTTACTATTGACTACTTTAGAGATGGACCTTGGAAGTATAGTCGTCAAAAAATATGAAGTGATCATTTTGCTATTTTGATTACTTAACGAAAGTAAGTAAGATGGTAGGAGGCCCACTACACACTACTATTTTGTAATTTTAGAAATCATCAATGCAGTGAAACCAAACGATGTTGATTTTCATGGACCGTGGAATTTTGTTGCATACTTGTGTAACAAGAAGATTATAAAAAAGGTTATGAAGTTAGCGGAATTTATGAAGAAGAACATCGAAGTAATAGGTCAACAAACAAAATGGCATACAAAATCTCTGCCTATCCTTTTAAAATAAAGGCTTTGAAGTCAAATACTGCTGCCCAACCTCATCGTATTAATGAAATTTGGTATTCAGGGAGTTAGGTGTGGAATTAACCAACTTTTTCGAAGTGCTTCGTGTAAAAAATGCATGTAATGGGATATTCACATCCATTCATATACCATATCGTATTTCAAAATCAATCAATTTACCGCTGTTTACGAAAAGGGCAATGTAACTTGAACTTAACTTGAACTTCCATTTTAAAATAAAATATCCATGTAAAAGAATTGTGGTGGAATACACGACCTAACCTCTTTCAATCGTACTCTTGATTGTAATGGAGGACCTTGCCCAGCAATGGGACTGATACAGGTATGTGGTAAAATAAAAACTGTTACTTGTTATTTTGCCACTTAAATTTCTGGTAGCACAGTCGTGCTAATCGTGGGTTCGAATCCCGGGTCCGGAAAGTAATATTAGATTTTTCTATTTAATAAGAATTCAGCCCAGAATCGGAAATTTGTGCCCGATATGGCAATAGGCTCGCCCCATATCACATCGTAGGACATCGACAGATAAGTGTCCTGGTGGCACCTCTGCCCACCCCTCTTGCGAAAAAGGCGTGAGTTTATGTATATATGTTATGGGCCAAGTGATTAATCCGGCATTATTCATAGTGCCCGGGCAATATGAATAATGCCCAATAAGAGCGGGCAATGTGATTATAACCAATCAATTTATCACATTGCCTGGGCACTATGAATAATGTTAAGTGCCTAATGGGCAGAGTGATATAAAGCGAATCAAAATCAAAACAATGAGCCGAAGTGGTAGAATTTGGAATAAGGCAGCACGATGGGGTGGGTTGGGAGGAGTCGAGGGGAAGGGGGAGTGTCGCACCTCCCCTGGTACCACTTCCCTGGAAAGGTAGCGCACTATTCTTGAGAAATATCTATTATAGCAACCTAGCCTTCAAACTTTTTCACTTGTTGTCAATACAAATTAGCTTCTTCATCGTCTCCGGCGCTACGGGAAGTTCAGCCCCTTCGCCCTTGCGTAACAAAAGATAGACACCCATGCCTATCCTTCGTTACAGCGGGCGGGGGCTGCTCTCCCTCCGCGCCTCCGGCTTTTTATATACACTCTAGGGTCAGTACCCAAAAGACTACGTGAAGTCGGGATGTTCCAAGTCGGTTTTGGGGCACAGTCGACCTAACTGATCCATAAAGTGGGTACACTAATTTTCTTCTGAAGATAATGTTTCGGTCGTTAAAACATAACTAAACATAAGCAGATCAATTCAACCTTTCTAATTTATGGGTCTATCGGAGATGCGACAATGTGGCAGCCCACCACGTAAAAAATCACCTATGAATCCCATTGCCCGATCATCATGTAGCCATATTCATAATGCCCGGGCAATGTGATAAATAGGTGAGTTTAGATTGTAATTAATCACTTGGCCCGATATGGCTCGGCAATATTCATACTGCCCGGGCATTATGAATACTGCTCGCATTAATCACTTGGCCCATAACATATACAAATACTTAAAATTGTACCCTTATGTGCGAGTTTGTTTGTAGTGCCACTTTGCTGTATTCTGGCTCAAGCTCAGACATCTTACTCTTTGGAACACAAAACCGATAGCGATTTGTTTGTGGATGAATGGTTAAAGATCTCGTCAGGTGTTTGCGATTTTGTAAGAAATCTACATTTAAATGTGTATTTATTTTGAAATAAAGCTATTATCAGATTTTATCGCGGTCACCAGGCGCACTGCGGACCACGAAAGTTGTATAGTTATCCTTAAATAATAGTTTTATTACAATGTGCTCCATAATGTTATTATTATTTGATTTGATTTTTCTATATGACGTAACCACTCTCAATAATATTCTAGCTTGTAGAGTGTTTCATAAGTCACTTACTTTCAGTCCTGCTCACACCTTAAAAAGAAGAAAGAAACCGGACGTTGTCTCTGTCCCTAAAACTAAAACCACTTTCGCAAACATCCAGTTCAAAAAACATACAACGCAAATTTATAACAAAATAAACAAAGAGATAAATCTATTAAAACTTACCGTGACTACAAATGTGATTTAACTACATGGCTAAAACAAAACAATTAAATTATAAAGAGACCGAGTCCATCTTATAAAAATGAGTTTATTTTAATGACATCAAGTCACACACACACACATACACACCACACACATACACACACGCGCACACACATATTCACAGTACACACCCACCATACATACACATTCGCGCGCGCTCACTCACAAGAGCATTCGTGCGTATGTACAATACCTTGCGCGATTACTTTTATTTGTCTGTATTAAGTTATGGAAGAGCGTAGTCTCCTAACACAGGCATTCATATGCCTTAGAAAGAAAAAAGAAGACAGTTCGTGTTGCTGAGGGAGTTTCTTGCGCCGCTTCTTCTTCACAGCTACAACACGTTCCGAAGCGGTGGTAGCAGAAAATAACGATTCAAAAGATCTTGTGAAAAACTATTTGAATAAAGAATAATATTTTGATTTGATTTGATTTGACTTAAAGGAGGCTACCACACCTAGGGAATAAGATGATATGTAAAAGTAATAAATATATTTTTATTTAAGTTTTATTGTAGAGTGGGTTCCCGCCCTGCAGTGGGCCGTATATTTTATTTTAATTCTTATATGCATTACATCGTCAAACATTTCATCACCAACATGCATCAAAATGAATAAAGTTATGAAACAGACTGTATACAAGTCTAACAGACCCATATGTATATGAATTGTTTCCAATAGCCTTTTAGCCAAAAGCAACAATCCGAAGCAAAATATTTAGAGTTCTGCCGAGTATTTTTGTATAAAACACAGAAAAAACCTCTTTTTTAGTATTCCTTTGTTATTGTAGTTGAATTTCATTGTAGCCGCAGCGGCGGTTCAAAATAGATGGTTTCCGAAAAACACTGAAACCTGACTTGTAAATATGACTTCTTTTCACATATTCAATATTCATATATTATGTTGCGAATGAACAAAGACGAATCTAAATATTGTTTTGATTATTCCGAATCGCGGGTTATTTAAACTAATAAAAAAATCGACTTATTAATGGCTACACGGAAATATAACTAATACATAATAAGAAAACTGATAGACATTTCCAAACACTGAGTAGTTATTTCAATCTTTGGTAAATAAAAGGTAAGACTTGATTCATGTCGTAGGTATTGGAACCTACAAGAGGCTTTTCAATAGCGTAAAACATAGATTGTTGAATTCGGAAACAGTTACACACACACACACACACATATACATCCTCTTGACTCCATATCAATAACAAATAAGTCTTGGGTCGTGGATATCAGAAACTTAGAGAGTATTTGCGGTCTCACAAACACCCAGATCCGCGACAAATACTAATGGTAATCAACCCTTTAACTTCCAATGCTTCAAAAAGGTCGCTGCGCAAATCTTAGAAGAAGAGTTTAACAGTGGACATTTTGTAGCTGATGACACTGGCAGCCACAAAAAACAATAATCACACCTTTATCCTGTTATGTAACTACATATCCCCCCACAGATCCCAGAAGGCGTTGAACCGTTTAAATTTGAAATTCGAACGAATGTCTCCAAAATAACCTCCTATGTTACCGGATACTAACTACGCCAAGTTTGAAACTGATATAATTACACTAAACAAAACTGGGCGACAAAGTTACAAAAGGAAATTCGATTCCGCTAAACGAACTTTCACGAAATAAACATTGCGATGGAACTGTCTTGACAAATAAATATCCACTTTTATATGTCGTCTGTTTAAGGACTGACCACATTGGTAATACAAGAGAATAAAAAGTGCTATGTTTGATTGAAATGAAATGAAAATATTTGTTGAATCCATAAAATGTCATACACTATTTAGATTCAGTCACTTTTTTTTTCCACTACCACCCAGTTCACAAGGCTGTTTTCGCCAGAGAAGAACGGGCAAGAAACTCTAGCGTTACTCTTTTCAAATTTTGTGAAAAGATTTTTTTTTTATTGCAGTGAATGGCGAGACGAGCAAGCCGTTCGCCTGATGGTAAGCGATACGACCGCTCATAAACAGTAGAAACATTCCACTGCGCTCGCCATCCTGAGACATAAGATGTTAAGTCTCAAAATGTCCAGTAGTTGCTCTGGCTACAATGTCCTTCAATCCGAAACATAACAGTGCATTTAAGCAGTGAAGCAGTTTAAGATTGTTACTGGATGTACCTTTATAAATTTCGCAGTAACACCAATTGACGAGTCTTGAATGTCGGCATGTGAGGTAAGACGGTAAAATGACGTAGAACCTAACAACAAGCTGATGGTACGACTTTATTCACTATAGAGGTTATTTGTAATGAGCTCTAATGCCTTTTACCAGCTACTATATAATTTTACGTTAGACACAGGATTTCGTATGCAATTTTAAGTTAAACACATAGTAACTATGGCACTAAAAATTAACACTTTTAGCAATCGAACGTGTTTAGTTTCAGTGTCAGTTTAGAATCCTCCTCTTATTACAATACAATCGCAGATTTCATCATCCAAGCTTGCCAATCTCCTGACGTCAATCAAATCAAACCAAGACTCTTTACGTTTATTACGAAATTGTAAATCACGAGTACATCAATGAACCGACTTCCAATAGAAAATATAACAAAAAGTTCCCTCGCAAATATTACCTGCGCCAGATTTATAAGATCACAATTGTAAACGAAAGTAACCGTCAAATATTACGTGTTCCGGATCGATTTATTGTAGAACGGGCCTTAGGATTCCAGGAAAGAAATGAAATTATTTATCAACGTCCAACAAAATGGGAGCCCAAGATGGCTGCGTTGTGATGACGCGACCGTTTATAAATTGGACGAAATTATTGCGAACTTCCTGATTCCTTGGACACATCTAAATGTTTTTTGTGCCTTTGACGTGTACGGGTATTTGCTTGATGTTGACGATCCTTAAGGTTTAGTATATTGCGTACAAATCGATATACGTGTATAGTTAATAGATTTAACTATTATAGAGAAAAGGATCCCAAAGTTTTCAAACTCACCTCAGCATTTATTTCTCGATTTTACAATCACATCTTATCCATATATGAACGATACAAATGTTTTCACTGCTAAAATATTTCCTGAAATCCACCATGGCCGTCAACTATTAGACAAAGCAATGCATAAAGGACAGAACTGCACAAAAGGAAAGAAAAGAAATATCCTCGAAAGGTAAGCAAAGACAAAATAAAGGATGAAGCACAATAGGGAATGGGGTCAAGGCGATCCTGGCATCTGCAAGTTGTATGAGGACGAGCACGTACAAATACGGAACGACAATGTTAGATCACTGGATTAACATACTGGAGTAATAAGGACGGCTGGGCGTGAAGCTCGATGTTATCTATTATAACCTTGTATAGAGCTGTAAATAGGCTAGAAATATTTGGAGTAAGGAGAAATGAAAGGTTACTCCATTTTTTTATGTTACATTAGATTTGCTAAGATTTTCAAGGAAAGAAGGTAATAAGAAATTATATAAAATATATTTTCCTACAGGATTTCAAAGGTATATTTGAGTCTACATTGAGTGACGACGTCGCAAATTTATTTTTACGTTTCATCCATCCATCCATCCATCAGCCAAAGGAAGTCCACTGCTGAACATAGGCCTCCCCCAATGATTTCCACAGAGATCTGTTGGAGGCAGCCTGCATCCAGCGACGTCCCGCGACCTTTACCAGGTCGTCTGACCACCTTGTGGGTGGTCGTCCTACACTGCGCTTTCCGGTACGTGGCCTCCATTCGAGCACTTTCCGTTTTACGTTTATAACAGTAGAACGTCTCTTGTGATATTTTGAGTAGCCTTAAATTAAAGTGTATGTGAAATCTATCTAGAAAAATAATTGACAGCCTACATCGCGCAGTTGGTTAGACGCCGCCTGTAAAACGAGAGTCCGCGGATTCGATCCCCGCACAAAGAGAAATGTTTGTGCGGCCTACAAATATTTATTTCAGTCCAGGTGTTTGTGAGACCGAAAAGTCTCTCGTAGTTCCTGATACCCACGACACAAGACTCGATCTTAATGTGGGGTTTGGACTATTTATGTGACCTTTGGGTGTTATTTATTTATAATTTAGATTATAAATACCTGACCTGTACCCACAAATAACATTACCTGTACTAAAAATGTCAGTTTTAATTACAGAATTAATTTTCGCACGGCAGACCGCGGAGATGTATAAAAAATGGAAAATTCCAATTTGTAAATGAGTAATAACCGTGCTTCGAATGCTGCATATAAAAACCACTGGCGGATTCGAGCGCGCACAATTCCATCCTATTAGTGAAGTCGCTATCAATTAGCGCTCCGGCATTATACAATGCTGAGGGCTACTATGAAAACGCCTATACATCGGAACCTGATAAATCTGAATTGAATCTAAGCTTATTAGTAGGTGTCAATTTTATTTTGATATTGATTGGTGCGAGCTGTGTTATAAGGTGTTGCTGGATCACAAGTAGAGGCACGGTAATCTGGAGCACCATCTAAATGACTCTGATTGGAGAGGTATTTGCTGCAGCATTTCCTTATTACACCGATGTTTCTTTGCAAAATGGCTGATTATATTTAGGTACGTTACATGTTACTCCGTTAGAGTATTCATAACTAGGGTAGGTATTGCTCAAGAAACCAAACTATTTTATAGCTGTAAAGTAATGGAATCCTTGAAAATTTAAAAATGTAAAAAATAAACCAAATCTGCGATAATATCCGTAAAACATTTATTTCAATGCATACCATTGGAGTAAAACTAACAAACCAATTTCTTCCCTACTTTTTCTCTACCTCGTCTTTTCTCAAAGAAGAATAGCACTGTTACTCGTGATTTTGTTGGTTTCAAAGACGAAAGTAAACTACAGTAGTTATAGTAGTAACTACTCTTGAGAAAAACAAATCACTCGGTCAATAATACTCATTCTATAAGGAATCATTTTTTTCTACCTTTAAAATATTCTGAAAAACCTTCCACCAATTAATCCTCATTTCTAAACACACAAAAGCGAAAGACTAACACAAAATCATCCTTTACAGATGCGAATGCAAACGTGTTCAGTACACAGTTGTACCTACATGGCAAGTTTGCCCATAGTTGGTACAAACTTTGCCATGTCCATTGGTTTCCGATTCAAAGCAAACTTTATGTACACCGTTCACATAGTTAATGCCGGATAGAGACGACATGTATCGCTGCCTGCTTGGTTTATGAGAGGAGAACTATACGTACATAGTCTTACATACATACATAAATTCACGCCTTTTTCCCAGAAGTGGTAGGCAGAGGTGCCAGGACACCCACATTTTGCCTGGTATGTTCCGTCCCAAGATGTGACATGTGGCGAGCCTGTCGCCATATCGGACCCAAATTCCTGAATCTGTGCTGATAATGAATAGAAAAATCCAATATCACGTTGCCTAATCTGGGATTTGAACCCCAGATCTCAGCTTTATAACAGGGTAATGTTATACATATAGTACAACTACACCACCGAGGTAGCCACACACATACATATACATTATATGTATATACATAGTCATCTATAGTAGATAACCATACACACACGCAAGAACAAAAATTAATAAAGGTGGTCTACGCTGTTCTATCACCGAAAGCGCTGGTGGCGAAATAATAATAATAGTTTTTGACTGACTTTGTCCTTGTTTTTGACTTGACTGCCTCGGTGATTATGCGGTTCGGTGGTGATCGGCGTAGTTGTACTAGAGTACGGTTACAAAGCTGAGGTCTCGAGTTCCAGTCCCGGGTTGGGCAAAGTGATATTGGATTTTCCTATTTATTATCAGCATAGATTCAGGAATTTGGGTACGATATGGAGATAGGCTCGTCACCTATCACATCGTTGGACGGAACATACTAGGCGAAATGTGGGTGTCCTGGTACCTCTGCCTCCCCTTCTGGGAAAAAGGCGTGAGTTTATGTATGTATGTAATAATAGTTTTTCTCTAAACAATTTATTACATTGGACTTATTAATAATATTAGATTATGAGTATAAATGCATGTTTTTTGTATTATGAAAACGTAACTCAAACAATTCGTTAAATAGGTATTTTAAAATTTTACCTTTAGTTTCAAATTTCACCACACGCGAATAGATTTAACATAATCTGTAGTTTTAAATAATGGTAGATGACCCGTCATTGTGAAATAAGCAACTGTGTAGTAACATTTCTTTGGCTCGACTGCTGTCTTCAAAAACAAAAGACAACCGTTACAATGTCTCTGGTAAACAGATTCACTATTTGGACTGCACAGTACTTACCATCAGGGGCAACCAAGGAAACTGTAGATGAGTTTCTTTTGACAGCCTCCGTGGCGCAGGCGGTTAGACGCCGCCTGTGAAACGAGAGGCCGCGGGTTCGATCCCCGCTCCGAGAGAAATGTTTGTGCGGCCCACAAATATTTCTTCCGGGTCTGGGTGTTTGTGAGACCGAAAAGTCTCTCGTAGTTCCTGATACCCACGACACAAGACTCGATCTTAGTGTGGGGTCAGGACTATGTGTGTGACTGTTGGGTGTTATTAATTTATTATTATTTTGCAGCCATTGCGAATGGAGTAATAGTGGAAAGTGTTAAGCCTTGGATAATCATTCGCTACTTCAAGACAAATGTTTGTGTGATCTACAAATATTTGATTGGCTTCTATCTTGAGTCGCAAACTCTCTCATCCTTTTTAATAACCACAAAATGAAAATCAGGAGTATTTGAAAGTGCATTATGACTTTAGACTGCATATTATATTTAACTAAAATAATAACGCATACCGAGAACAATATTCGTAGTAGGGCTCATGACTGTGACGCCAACATCACTGATTAAAATAACAATCCATTAGCGAACGAATGAAATGAATGTAATTAACTTATATGAACGAACGAACGAAACGAAATCATTCAGGAGCTTTTGTGCAAGACAGGCGTAATGTACGGCCGCATTATATTTGTATAAGAATTATTATTCATGTTTATCCTTAAATATGGGCCGATAAATTGTCAGATTATTTTTTGAAAATAGTATTTTATTTTTTCTTATGCGCGTCTTTGATTTATTATAACTGTCGGAATTTCAACAATACTTGGCTTTTCAATCATAAATTCCACGTACTCTTCATAGATTTTAAGTAAACGTTTTGGAATTTCTTGGCCTTAGTTATCTACCTTGTTTACTAATTATATAGATTTTCTTGCGATATTTTACTCAACTATAGTAATGGGACACGATTCATTAGCATACATAATCAATATGACAGCCTCCGTGGCGCAGATGTTTACAGGCCGGCTGTGAAATAAGAGACCGTGAGTTCGAATCCCACACCGAGAGAAATGTTTGTGCGGTCCACAAATATGTCTTTCAAGTCCTACCTACGACGAAAGACTTAATTGATCTTAATGTGAGTTAAAAATTGCTGAACATAGGCCTCTCAGATAGATCTCCACATCGACCTGTTGGACCTGCATCCAGCGACTTCCTGCAATGGTAGTCTTAACCAACTTAACCTTTTTTAGAATACGTCATAGTAATAATACTCAACATATGCATACACTTGAATTTCTACTATTACTTTTTGAGATAACCAACTCAGCTCTACACAGAATATAAGATCGGGCCTACTCAACTAGTATCACACAAACTCAGCATTTTACTTGTCTCCTCAATATTCTCGGAATATTTGAATATTGTATTAAATGTGACACAAATTTCTCGGTATTTGCCAAACAGATACATGTAAATCATACGTAGTATTTTTAATATACTTTTTATCATTCGTTTATTAGACTTTAGATGTGTTATTGAAAAATAAGTCTCAATATATCTTCCCAGTGCTGACTTTATAACATACAAACATACATGAACTCACGCCTTTTTCCCAGAAGAGATAGGCAGAGGTACCGGGATACCCACATTTCGCCTTATATGTTCCGTCCCACGATGTGATAAGTGGCGAGCCTACCGCCATATCGGGCACAAATTCCTGACTCTGGGCTGATAGTGAATAGAAAAATCCAATATCGCTTTGCCCAAACCGGGATTCGAACCCGAGACCTCAGCTTTGTAACCGTACCCTAGAACAACTACGCCATCGAGGCACTCAAGACTTTATAACATTTTTATAGTAATACCTTCATTGGTAGATAAGATAGCGGTTCTCCGACTTCAGTTATGCTATGGGGATAGTTGAGCCATTGGCCACCATGTGAAGACTACTAGATAACTGATAATAGTCTTGACTATGAATCCCAGCGCAAATCCCTGACCTTTTGGAGTAATTTGTTCATTAATTGTAAATTTTACGCACTTTATTTATTTATATATGTTATGGGCCAAGTGATTAATTTGGCATTATTCATAATGCCCGGGCAATATGAATAATGCCCAATAAGAGCGGGCAATGTGATTATAATCAATCGATTTATCACATTGCCCGGGCATTATGAATAATGCCAAGTGTCTATTGGGCAGAGTGATGTAAAGCGAATCAAAATGAACCGAAGTGGTAGAATGTAGAATAGGACAGCACGATGGGGTGGGTTGAGAGGAGTGGAGGTGGAAGGGGAGTATCGCACCTCCCCTGGTACCACTCCCATGAAAAGGTGACGCACCATTCCTGAGAAATATCTATTATAGCAACCTAACCCTTAAAACACTTGTAGTCAATACAAATTAGCTTCTGCATCGTCTCCGGCGCTACGGGAAGTTCAGCCCCTTCGCCCTTGCGTAACAAAAGATAGGCACCCATGCTCACCTTCGCAGCTTCGGCTTGCTGGTCGCCTCCGACGACCAGCCTCAGCCGCTGCGGCTCGCACGGTTGCCTATCCTTCGTTACAGCGGGCGGGGGCTGCTCTCCCTCCGCGCCTCCGGCTTTTTATATACACTCTAGGGTCGGTAGCCAAAAGACTACGTGAAGTCGGGGTGTTCCGAGTCGGTTTTGGGGCACAATCGACCTAACTGATCCATAAAGTGGGAACACTAATTTTCTTCTGAAGATAATATTTCGGACGTTAAAAAACAACTAAACATAAGCAGATCAATTCAACCTTTCTAATTTATGGGTCTATCGCAGATGCGACAATGCGGCAGCGCACCACGTAAAAAATCACCTATTAATCACACTGCCCGATCATCATGTAGCCATATTCATAATGCCCGGGCAATGTGATAAATAGGTGAGTTTAGATTGTAATTAATCACTTGGCCCGATACGGCTCTGCTATATTCATACTGCCCGGGCATTATGAATACTGCTCGCATTAATCACTTGGCCCATAACATATACACTTAATTACACACAAAAAATGAAACGAATACAACCAGAAATCATATAAAAAGAATAGCACTTTAGCAACAAAAGAAACCATCGTGAGGAAACCTTCATTCTGTAGACATTTAAAAAAATATATAACATTAAAATGCTACCAACCCGAATAGTGACAGCTCCTTGCACTACCTTTCTAGCCTTTTATATCATAATATATACAATTTAGAGGGGATACCCTTTCCCTCTTAATTGTATAAACTCATAGCCTGCACTGCTACCTACATCTAATATTATAAATAAATTAAAAACACAAATTAATTCACATTCAAAACAGATATCAACGTAGCCATAATAAAAACAGAACCCCACGACTCCCAGGGGTACCGTGGAGCTAGCGAGCATAAATCACAATAATGAAAGCTAACTTTCACAATTATACGCGCTAAGCTGACCCCGCGCGCGTAGATAATTGCTATTCAAACAATATATTAGTATTGCAACAATAAATATACTCAAATGAATTATTGAAAATCGCTGTATCGGTAATACGTTGGTTTATTAATTGCGTATTCGTGTTTAAAGGGAAACATGTGATTTTAGATCACATTTGGCGTTGAAATGATGCGGTTGTGTGTTTTAATTTGAGCTAGTAAATAAGTGTAAGCGGTTATGTATATTCATTTATTTTATTTATATTTTGATGAATAACGAGTTGAGCATGCTGATTGCAAAATATACGACCGCTCATAGACAGTAGCATACAAAGCAATGCTTGGTACTCCACTGCGCTGACCATCCTGAGACATAGGATGTTAAGTCTCAATATGTCCAGTAATTACTGTGGCTACAATAGCCTTCAAACCGAAACACAACAGTACATTTACACTGCTGTTTGGCGGGAGAAATAGACATTGCGGTGGTATCTACCCAGGTGGCCTCTCACAAATGAGAGACCTACAACCATACTCAAAGTCTTTGGACTTTCAAATATTACATTTTAGTAAGTCCCTTGCCCATTTTATAAATCTACTACCAAACCCGCGCACACCGCACCAGTGTAATAAGGAAGATAAAATCCAAATACCTCCACATACAACATATTATACATTCGATATGAAATTGAAATGCACTCGGCAAAATCGCTTATAAATTTGAAAAATTTTCCCATTTCGTCGCTGTTGGCACCCAGTGTACACGGAATATGCAGAATATTGAGGCATTCTGGAGTATGAGACGTGATCGGCTTGACTCTGCTCGCAGATTCGCCTGGCTAAATGTTATGGCGATACGTGACGGTTTACTGTGTAAACTTGGTACTTGAACGGTTAACGGGGGTGAAATCTTGATGAATATGCTATTTTTATATTAGATTTTGTGTATAAAAATTAAGGGCTCATTTTTCCAGTTTAACAGAAAATTCTGACTACGTATTTCAAGTTTTTTTAGAGGTTAACTAACACGGCATGTCCATACAATTTAGATGATAGTAAGATCAGTGAAATCCTGTGAACAACCACTAGTGGGATTTATTGATTCTAAAGCTATAAAAGTCTATCGTAAAAAAAGTGACCACATACATTCCATTCCATCTCATACCATTAAAGGTCTTTCGTCATATATCTTCTATAAGTTAAGATTCAGATTTAAACCCACATGCTAGTATTTAATTTTATCCAAGTAAACTCTTGCAACTAAACTGCGAATGGAACTGCATAATCAATTAATATTTTTATTTCTCTGCAATTTACATGGCGGCGTCGAGAGCCGCGGGGTGTGCAGAAACGAAATAATATAGGATTACCGGATTTGTTTTTCCATCAACGAAACGCTTTTGGATTTAAAATATAATATAAAAATAATAGTTTTGCGTCGTACGAGGCGGATTTATTTAGAGATGAGTTTAATTTGCAACTGCATTTTATTAATTTTAATTGGTAGTCCGAGAATCCGACTGTGAAATAGGGCCACGAATTCAATTCTTGTTTGGAGATAATTAATCATTGGTCTAGTTGTTTTTTTTTGCATCTGCGTGGGCCCTTGTTTCGACGATACAAGACACACTATTCTATGTAATGTATAGCATATATTTATGTATTTTTTCTACGATTATGGAATTTCATGTCCGCTTAAGACCGTATTGATTATGCTAAATGAAAAAGAAATGATTATAAAACAGAAGTTGGTATCCATTCTTGCACCATAACGTCAATTTTAGTTAGTGTAATGTGATAAGACCGAATCACATAATGTGTAATAAGAATACACAAAGTTTTCGAATCCCAAATGCATTCATATAAAAGATTCGCGCATTAAGTGCGAGAAATTCTCCGGAAGAGCTTACTATAGAAATGATCTCATGATGTTCCGTCTTATTTATTTATTTGTTTAAACTTTATACAATATGTACAGGCGGACTTAATGCCGTCAGCATTTTCTACCAGTCAACCTTTAGGAGATGCAGAGATGAGATTAAAAGGGGTTTAGTGAGTGGATTTAGTGAGTGAAAGAATAGTGATATGAAGGACACAAGCAAATATGACGCCCGATGACAAGCCTCAACTCTTGCTATACATAAAACTATCAAAACCACGCAACTGCTCTACATCACCCCTAAATATTATGTCAAGGCAATGACCATGATCATTGCCTGCAAAATCCCGTACATAAAACTTAAATCCAATAAAACCACCCTTACTTATAGTTATATACTTATAGTTTTAAAACCTATTTTAATTTCTAAACGTTTAGTCCCTTTCGATAGACTTCGAATTTTATGAATTCAGTTTGAGGGAAGAAGACAAAACATTCTCAGGCTATAATTTATTTTAAAACTGTTGAATAAGTTGTAGTTTTAAAAATAAAACAATGATAAATTGAATAGTATCCACGCTAAGCCTAAAAAGGCGTGTTACGGTACATTTTTCATATGACAGGGTTTTACGAAATCCCTTTAGTGGCATTCGAAGCATCTATCACCGGACAGTGGACACACGCGTATATTAATCATTTTTATTGGACAAGGGGATGCTTTTATTGATTGTTGCGATGATATAAGCGCCATTAACTCTGTTAATGTTATTCGCAGCGTTCCGGGTTCGATGTCGAGTAAATTTGACCTCATCAATCTTTTGGGGAATGTGTTGTGCTTTTTGAAGTGTGGAGGGTTTGATTGCTGCTTTTATTGTTGGTGTTTTTTATTGCCGTCATTATTCTTCGGCTGTTTTTAAATTAATAATGACGTAAATATTTGTGCCAAATATGGCGATAGGCCCCCTATCATCGTATCGTATCGTATCATCGTGTGACGGAAAATACACAGCGAGACAAGAGTGTTATGATTGCACTTCTGCCTATCCCTTCTAGGAAAAAAGCGTGAGTTTATGTATGTATGTCCATATGTATAAGACGTAAATATGTCCTAATTTCAAAGTAGATGACAGAAACGAAGAGGAGTTTTTTTAGTTAAGTCATTGAGAATGGAAGGCTTATTAGATCTGAAATCAAGATATATCTTAATTACCAATAAGTTCACTATGTAGCAGCAGAGTTTGGAAAAATCACTATTATAAAAAAATTAAATCGATATTCCATATTTTTTTCTTCGACTCCTATGCGGAATTATAACAATTATTCACACAAAGTCGTTTCTTAAACGCTTCGAACCAAAACAGCTTACACATTATTTGGTTGAAATATCAAAAGTCCAAACATTTAAAAACATCAAATGGGTTTTTCCAAAAAGCTAGAAAATATTTCCAAACCCGCAAATATACTGAAGCTAATTCACAAAAGGTTCCAACCGCTTAGGCGCGTAAACACCTCGCCAAAAAACTACGTTGTATCTACACAAGAAAAAATGCCAGAAAAATCTCATTAGGCCAGCCCTTATCGATTCATGCCCTAATAAATAACAACTTTGATCCCTTTCATAAATTGAAGGGCTGTCAAACGGGTCTTCTCTACTTTTATCTTCGTATTTTGTGTGACATTTTTATAATAAGTTGTAGAAAATGTTCGCTTACAATCCTGAGTGTTTCAATCGACGGTATTAGATGGATAATTTTATTGAATATTTTATAATATTCCAACGTAATATATCTTTAAGCTTCGTTGGAAATCCGGAATCGACGGGGTAGGCAGAGATAGAAGTATTTCAGGCATTAAATCGTGCACAAAAAGAACAATACATTCTCTGAAGCAGTAATAATTATATATTTCTTATAATAACTCACAGCCTCCGTGGCGCAGTTGGTTAGACGCCACCTGTGAAACGAGAGGCCGCGGGTTCGATCACCGCACCGAGAGAAATATTTGTATGGCCCACAAATATTTTTTCCGGGTCTGGGTGTTTGTGAGACCGAAAAGTCTCTCGTAGTTCCTGGCACCTACGACACAAGATGACTGTCGGGTGTTATTTATTTATTATATTTATAATAATTCGCACACTATAAATGCCATTCCAGCTTGTAGAGGTTTATCGAAAAAGAAAAGGATAGTAGGAGGTGGATTATTTAAAGTGGAGGCCTTGAATAATCTCACGACTTTTTAAATGATATAGTTGCAAAAGGGTCGGTCCAGTCTTGAAATATTTTCAGCAATATTCTGACACATATAAGCCTTCGCTAACATATTGGTGATAACACAAAAACTAAAAGGTTCTGAGAAAGGTCACAAAAACTAAATTCTATTATATATATTCTTTGGTTATACAAAAAAATTGGAATAGACGAAGCCTAAAAATCGACCGAAACGCCCTTGCCGAAATTTCTTTTTAAAAATGTCATACTTACATTATAAAAATAAAAGATATCAGAAGTAAGTACCTGTAACAAATATTAAATAATTTATTAGTAATTATTGAATGGCATGCTATATTTATTTTAAAAATATGTAAAAGACTGTCTCAGACTTGTACACTTTACGTAAACATCTTTGAACAACTCGGCTTCTTTGACTGAACATTCTTGTACTTAACAAATGAAAAATTTAAATATTTTTCAAGAAAATTCTTTGTATATAAGGCTGAATTTTAGAACAAAAACTTATAATTTGTAATATCAGTCACAAATATTAATTTTTTCGTAAATTGTGTTTATTTTTTATCGAATCAAAGTGAACAAGACAATAATTATTGGTCACAAGAAAAGCGGTTATAATAATTTGAATACACCCAACAGTCACACACATAAAACATTATAGTCCTGGACCACATTAAGATCAATTAAGCCTTATGTTGTGAGTATTGAAACTACGAGAGACTTTTATT
Organism: Hyles euphorbiae; assembly: GCA_023078785.2. Classification (NCBI taxonomy): domain Eukaryota; kingdom Metazoa; phylum Arthropoda; class Insecta; order Lepidoptera; family Sphingidae; genus Hyles; species Hyles euphorbiae. The sequence goes on along the minus strand of CM041053.1, from coordinate 2,276,589 downwards.
AACCATAATATAACAACCATACCACTACTTAAGAACCCTATAAACATAACAAATGAACACAAATTAATTAACATTATAATTCAAATAAAACAGCGTCTTAAGTACAAGTATTTCACACTCCTACCGAACATATATTCGGGCTTAGCCCTGAACCCTCACAAAGATATTCCTAATTCCGTCAAGTCATTATTTATCTGGCAGGACATGTTACAACGTGTTCCCGTACCGAACCTTGTAACTATCGATCTCGGGATAATCCTAATTAAGCCGACACCTGCGACAAGACGGAAGAAATAATATTTATAATCCCTGTTTATTAATTAAAATAACCGTCTTGTGTAATTACGAATTACATTGAATTAATTGTATTTTTAAAATTGCTAACCCACTAGCTAGGCCAACGTGGTGGGCTATAAGGCCTAACCACTCTCAATAGTACTTTTGATTGAAGAAGAGACCTGTGCCTGCAGTGGGACGTGTATGGGCTGATACAGTACAGTTTAAGATTGCATTTTCATCGTATCATTGTATTTTCATCGGTTTATATAAAAATAAAGGTACATGGGAATTCGTTTATTTCATTAAAAAATATTGTTGTACATATTTTAATACAAACTAATTAGGTAGTATAGAAAAACATTTTATTATTCGATTATATAACAGCGTTGTTGAAAGCGGTAAGAATTCCGATATTTTATTCCAGAGAACACAGTTGTAACTGTAATTCTATTACAAAACGTATTTTATTACCATCCTATTAGCTTATCATCTAAATATATTCCGATAGAACATTTACATAGAGATACCAAAGCTATATACTAACATCATTATTTTTCTAAAATAGGCCTTACGTCACAGAATAACATGCCAACATACATACGAGTACATACATCTCTGTTTCGCTTTTATTACATGTCACATAAAGTTAAAACATGTTCCACAAAGCACCCTAATATATTTAACAGTGTCATCCGCTCTCTATTACCACGTAAAAAGTTAATAAACCTTCAAGTACTATTTGTATAATTTTCTAGACAACTGAAGAAAATGATTTAATTATGCGTGCCAAGCTAACGTGGTATACCCACAGCTTACATTGAAAATAAACCTTGTCTACTGCGATATACAGTTGAAATTCCAACGCAAGATCCCAGAGAAAAGCCAGAGACGCCATACGAACATAAGTGTTTAAGTTATTTAGGCTGTGAGATGAAACGACAAACTTCTCTATTAGATGACACTGGGGTATTCTGTTAGTGTTTGTTGTTAGTTTGATAATGTTGTTTACGCCGTGTACACAAGGTTTTGAATATTTACGCACGTATTCGTGATTATACAATACGCAATACGCACTTACGAACCGCATACCCAATGAGATACTTGTAGAATGGCAGGTGCCAGAAATACGCACGCATTTATTTATGGAGTATTCAGAGCAATATTTGTATGGCCCTCAGAGACGTCATGTTAGTTTTGGTGCTTTTTGAACTGAGAATCGATATTTTATATTATAAAATGTTTTCTCAATTTGTACCGTGAGATGGCTGGTAGCGGTTGGAGACGATGAGCTGAAGATCGAACCCAGTGATGTGCTATAGGAGAAACCTAGGTCCAGCAGTGAACACGGATGGGCTGATGATGATGATAATAATTATAATTAATCATACCTATTATTTTCCCTGCCTTCATCCTCAAATGACAGGTAAGCTTAACTTTAAGAATAATTATGGTTGAACCATTGTGGAGAATGATTTTATGTTTAATTCCTCCAAAGCCACTTGCAGATCCCAACAAAAAAACGTGAAGCATTAAAAGATTTTCCGATATTACTAATTTGCCCGCACTTTTCAGTTGAGTTTGCTTAAATCAACTAAACGTTGATTCCGCTTTAATAATGTACTAAGATGAACTAATAATGAAGTTTACTCTCACTGTGGGTTCGAAGAAAGTTAAAAATTCAACAAGTGTACACGCGCCGCGTTGTAACTTTCGCTGCGAATTACTTGGCCGCGGGCCGTTCTCAAGCGGTCCATGCGATTATGTATCGGTTTCACCCTTCTAATAGATTATTATAATATACAGCTATTAGAATTGTTGTATGAGCGAAAAGGCAACAATTATTTGTCGGTAGTAATATAGTTTCAAGAAGTATTTGATGGTTTGTAGCAATAACGGTTGCACATTTCTATAGTAAGGTTATTAGTAGACTTATATTTCTCAACCTTCCCCCTTCATGCTCAACAATCGACCATTCACTTATGATATCATTGATATTTGTAATTACGATGCAAGTATTGTAGTACTAGAACGTTACAAGCACATGTAAAGAGCAGGGAAAACAATGAAGAAATAATCCAAAAAAAGCTTAAAAAAATATGGGAAGAGAAATATACGAAAGAGAGTGTCAAGTTTCTTGGGTGTCCGACAGTTAATTTAGCGATGGAAACAGACCAGCAAAAATATTTCTTAGATCCTATATGTGCCAGTGATGACACCACTACCGCGCCATTTTATAATATTTATACAATTTATATTTCTTACACTTTACTTACTCTTACACTGCAACACAAAATGAAAAAAATATAGGTACATTAAATATATTCCAAAAAGGCCACCCAGAGGCCCCAACACTGATACCAATTCACATCAATATATCTTAACCCTGAAAGCACTCGCCCAAAACCGAAGCCAATAAACAATCAACGCTGTTAACAACTGAATAAAATTTGATACAACAAAGAAGTATCCTAAATCTGTCAGTGGCTGGAATCGAACCATACATCACGCGATTGAAAGAGCTTTACGTTCCACCGCGCCCGTGCATTAATAATTTCACAAGAATCACTCCTGTTTGATATCACGTCTTGTATTTCTTGCACTAGTGATGTACGGTTGCGATGCGGATATATCTGCTACTGAAAAATATTCACTTTTGCCTCTGTTTTTGTGAAGTAGGTAGTTTCAGAAGTTACATAATTTTAAATTAAGTGTAATTCAAATGTATGTTGTAATACTTGTTTTGCTTAGCGGTACGTCGTTTGGGTATATTGAAAAATACGGGTACTGAAAGCTCGAGAGGTTTTTGTTAAGCCTTTTTAATTGAAAAGCTTTTTATGGGATTTAATTTATAGGACTTGTGGAGTATTTCATTTCGATAAAGCAATATTTTTACATTTGCCTCTTTATTTTTTGAAGTAAGTAGGTTCAGAAGATTTATACAAAAAGTACAAAAATCATTATTTTGAAATACTTCTAAGTGAGTATTTTTGATACAACATATTTTTATATTACAATGAATAGCGAGACAAGTGGGCCATTCGCCTGATGGTAAGCGATACGATTGCTCATGGATAGTGGCAAAACCAAAACCATATGTTAGGTAAAATCGATGAACTTTAAGCCTCCATAATGATATCTTGCTGTTTAATAAATGGGTAAACTAATTTGCGAGACACACCTTTCTGTCTTATATAATACTAGCAGCCTGGCCCAGCTTCGCCCGGGTGCATATAGATTTCTCTACAATAATATGCACGTATTATACACTTAAACCTTCCTTTTGAATCACTCTATCTATTAAAAAAAACGCATCAAAATCCGTTGCGTAGTTTTAAAGATTTAAGCATACAAAGGGACATAGTGACATAGAGACAGAGAAAGCGACTTTGTTTTATACTATGTAGTGATGTAGGACAAAGATGTTGAAAAGCCTTTGCACCAATAAACAGAAAGAAAACAATAGCATTTAGAAGAATATTTATGCATTCAGAATACTGAGAACTAAACCATGGTTCACTGCCAATAAAATCTAAATTCCAATGAAGCGTTCCAATATTCCGTCAATAAATTAGCTAGAAGTTGTCACTACCACATGTACTCGGCACAATTCAGTGAAAGAAAGCTTTAATTAAATCTCTATTGCCTTTGTAAATCTTTTTGCCAAGGATAGGACTATCTGTATAGCATACTGCATACGCTTGAGCCTGCATCTCAGAAAGGGTAGGCAGAATCGTCAATAGTAGTGGTACCGAGATTTTGTCTAGTTTATTTCCATCCAAAGATGTGTTGAACGAATTCTGTGCTAAATATTGTATAATATAGAAGAAACCATAACGAAGCAGTGCATTTACACTGCTGTTTGGTGGGAGAAATAAACAAGCCAAATTTTAACATAGCCAAAATGGAATAAAAATGGCAATTTCATATGTGTACATTTTTTTTATATACCTACCAATATTCCATACCGATTGCATATATTGCGGATACTCGTGTCCCATCACTACGCAATGCGGGAGGAGGCAATTTTTCCCGCGCCCTTTTGGGGAACGTTCTTTTTGTGTCAACTGTGATATACGTTCCCTTACGTTATTATTAAGTGTAATTCAAATGTATGTTGAAATACTTGTTTTGCTTTGCGGTACGTCGTTTGGGTATATTGAAAAATACGGGTACTGAAAGCTCGAGTGGTTTTTGTTAAGACTTTTTCAATTGAAAAGCTTTTTATGGGGTTTAATTTATGGGACTTGTGGAGTATTTCATTCGATAAAGCAATATTTTTTGCGCTTATTGTTTGGTCGTTTTTCAGGTTTTTTCTTCACTGCGTCGCGCAGTACTTCAATACGATTTCAACGCTGCAGTCGCGGGTTTGAATCCCGGGACGAGCGAAGTGTTATTGGATTTTTCACTTCACTAGTAACACGGAGTCAGTAATTTACCCGATACGGTGATGAGGTATTATATCACACTTGTGTATGTATTAGTAAACCTTTTTTATCTCTTCTAAAAAATGGCGTGGGCTTCATTTATTTAACGTTTTTTATACTTTCGTGATAAAGTAACCGCATTGATACCTGCTTGTAAGTGTAGTGCGTTCCAAGTAATATATTAACCGTTGAGAAACTACGTCTGTCTCTGATTCTTTGCTTAATTAAGCCAGCCCATTCCAAATCGGATACACACAATATGATCCCAGATTCGACATACTTGCACTCGGGATATACCTAAGACCCAAGTCATCATGGCGGGCTTTACACCTCTCTGCTATTTACCGCTATAATTTTGGGCATCAAAATTATAGCGGTAAATAGCAGAGAGCTGGGCTTTCGGCCTAATGAATAAGGCAATAATATAGAGTTTATAAACCCTTTCCAATCACTTTTGAATTCAGTTTGAAGAAGAAGACAAAACATTCGATAAATAAAATAGGTTCTGAAATACTTTATGAATAAGTTCTTTGAAATCCAATACCTTAGAGTGACAATAACATAATGATTTATGGAGTAATAAATACTTCATTTAAAAAATGAACATAAATAAATTTTGAATGATTTCACTCCATCCAATAATCATCACGATCGTAATACAATGCTATATGGTGTAACAAATTCTTAATTCAAAAAATGAACGAAAATAAATAATTGAATGATTCCACTCCATCCAATAATCCCAAAAAGAATTTATAAACAAAATCGACACAGAATCCAATTTCAAACACAAAATGTTAATTTGAAACTGACACCTTTATAAGAATCCTGTAGGCCCGGAGGAATAATTATTTCATGCATGACTAAAATTAAATTAAATTTTCACCGTTCAACCCCCTCGCCGTTGGGTGACGATTTATTTTGCTGAAAGCCTCCTGTGTTAGCCCTTTAAAAATTATGTCGTGTTTTAACGCCCACCGTGGCCGTTCGGGACAATTTCTTTTTATTGTCTTTGTAAAATTGTCGACAGCCCATTTTAGAAGTGTTTGGATTGGACAATTTGATGCTGTGTAATTTTTAGTCGTTTTTGAATATTAAATTGGCGTTTTTAATTTATTGTGATCGGTGGTACTATGGTCACTAGCTGAGTAATAATCTTTTGAGAGACTAATTGTAGATATGAATACCATAACCCTTGAACTTAAAGGCATGTGTGCTAATGATTAAATCAGCAAATATCTAGCCTATTTTTGCAACGCCAGTCGACATCTGTTAATAAACATATAAGATTAAGTGTTATTTCTTCTTCTTCTTAAAGCATAGCACAATGTGATTCATCTAAAACAGAGAATCGGCAATTAAATTTTCATGCTTTACTATTATTATTAAACAAACTTAAATCATCTTTCGCATATATAAATTAAAGGAAATTAACAAAAAATACTTCAACTATTTCAAACTAAAATATAAATGTCAGTGTCAACGACAATACACAGCAAAAAGAATATAACACTACGTTGGCAGGCCGAAGGTTACAAACATAGTCACGTAAAATACTTGAAGGGATAGGCAGAGGTGACCCCAGTTCCACCAATATTTCATAGGGCTTATTTCCGTCCCAAATAAAATAGAGGCGAGCCCATCACTACGCCGCGCCGGGCAGAAATTACACTCGGGGGACTTGAATGAGATTTACCAAATCGGAAAATACACACAATGGGGTTATTTTACTTGTGATCTGAACAAAAAACGCGACGATTCCCAATCATACATGCCACTACAAAAATAAAGTGGCAGTTAATTAATATTTAAAATAAATCACAAAAGCGTAACAGCTCCATTTTCCCCGTGAGTACAGCTATTTAACAATTCAAGTGACCGACTGTCCCAATTCTCGCTAAAGACAGTATGATACATAAAAAGAAACAATATAATAATGAAGTCCGTTGTCACAGTACAAAGCGTCAGATAATTATGTACCTAACTGTATCCCCCGTCCCCATTCCCCCCACTGAATTTCGCTGACCGACTTGCACGCTCTTTGTCCAAGTTATCAAAGGAAGAAAATGTAGGTAGTTGTTGCCGCGGATTTACTATTGTTTTTGTGTTAAAACTGAGGTTTAGTTCTACGTTGGATTTACATCTGAGGAATGATTTAAAATGCGTCTTTTTTTTAGTATGTTTTTAATGATCAAATATCCAACATATTTGTGGATAATAGGGGGCGCTTGGAATCCAATTTTTTTAGTGCAGAATAGAGGGCGCATGCATTCTATATTCTTTTTCTGCTTATTAAATACTAGTGGACCGACCCGCCTTCGCCCGGGTGGAGGTAGGCTTTTCTGAAAACATTCTTTAGCCTGTGTTTATTAGGGGTGATGAAGGATTCTAATGGTAAAATAATTTTTCAAATTGGTCCCTTAGTTTCAGAGCCTATTTAATGGAAACAAACAATCAAATATTTCCTCTTACATAGACATACTCGTATATAGTAATAATAGTAAGTAAGTATACTAAATAAGAAATTTAATAGTGTAATTGATGTTTACTAATTGTACTATTCAAATAAATAATAATAAATAGTTTATACACAAATAAATAGCAATTAGACCGAATGGTCCTAAAAATGTTGAATACATAAATTAAAAAGTTAATAAAATTATAAGTATAGAGCGATTTTCAGCGCTTACAGTATTGACTGTGTTCTTGAATATCTATAAAATAATGAACAGTACTGTAAACATGAATAAGATTCCTATAGGTAAAAAATCCACACAGAGATTGAAAACATACATTTCTAGCAACAATAGTTAATGATGTGATAGGCGACACTACCGAGATTCTCATCGCCCTATCACATCGTGGGGCGGAAAATACAAGGCGAAACGTGGGCTCTGCCTACCCCTTCTGCGAAAAAGGCTTGAATTTATGTACAAATAAAATAGTTAGCTTCGTTTACCCGCTACATCAATCAATTGTTGAATCGACATACGAATACCAACAACTATTATTTTACTTGGAATTTTTAGAAGTTACACAGTATAGATTTTCAGAACTCGGTGTCAAAGACTTGCTTCACAGAATCGCATGAAGTCGATATTAAAAGGAATATGGGTCATTGCGAGCACTCAGAGACTTTGCGTCGACAATTCTTTTGACGTATACAGTCCATTCTTCAGTTCTGCGAACACATTTTCTGCAACAATCATTTGTCATGGCGCATATGTGTGACGGAATTTGTCTTTAACTGACTTAGCTTTATAAGTTTTTTTATTGCTATGAATGGCGAGACTAACTTGCCTTTCACCTGATGATAAGCGATACGACTGACCATGAACAGTAGTAAAACCTGAGACATAAGATGTTACGTGTTAATACCTTCCTCTCCTTCAAACCGAAACACAACAGTGCACTTCCACTGCTGTTTGACAGGAAAAATAGACATTGCAGTGATAACCTTCCAGGCATCTTCTCACGTATGAGAGACGTACCACAATTAATACCACAAGTTTATAGTTCTATGTATAATTTTTTGCTTCACTACATAGTATAAAACAAAGTCACTTTCTCTGTCCCTATGTCCCTTTGTATGCTTCAATCTTTAAAGCTACGCAACAAATTTTGATGCGGTTTTTTTTAATAGATAGGGTGATTCAAGAGGAAGGTTTATATGTATAATATGTACATATTATTGTACAGAAATCTATTTGTACCCGGGCGAAGCTGGACCGGGCCGCTAGTTATAAATAAAGGAGTGCATATTTTGTGGTTGATGTCTCGCAAAGGTATTGAGTTGGGCGTATTTTAATATATTTTTTTATTCATAACACTTTGTTACTGAACCAAAAAAGAATCGAATACTAATTGAAAATCTCATCATAAAAAGTTAAATAGAGATAGAGAAACTTAACAAAATAAAACAAATATAAATCTTAGTGTTAAGCATAGAACTCCTATACGATAACAAGAATTTACAGTTATCTCTACCTTACTGACTAACAGCCGCTGCCAATAAACAATCCCAATCCAAAATTTGCCGTTTGAGATTGACAGCTCAATCTTTTTTCTGATACTGTATTGCCAATAATCAGTAGTGAAAAAACTATGACAACATGATAAATGACAAATCGAAAAGTAGAAAACAATCCAGATTGACTTCAATCTAATTTTTTCGATTGATTATTGGCATCGGCCGCTAGTCCAGATTAGTAGAATTTATGTTACTTCCCATACATAGAATAGTGGATAAACCTCTGATAATGAATCTTTATAATATTTTCTTCTGCCGTTCAATTTAATAATGATCATTATAAATAATAAATTAATATTCATATCCAAAACAAACACAAACAAGGCAGAAATAACAATCAACTCACATCTTCATCAACATAGTGTAGTGTTACAAGAAAATGTAATTTACTATGCAAATGCATAATGCATGGCTAATGTGGTTTATTACGGCTGCTAATTGGAACCCCCCGGGCGTGATATTGCTACAAACGGGAGGTATTCATGAGACTGGACTGTTTATAATAATTTAAAGTTGAATTTAAATAAATAAATAAATACACCCAACAGTCACATACCTCCCCCCACACTTAGATCGAGTCTTGTGTCGCGGATATCAGGAATTACGAGACTTTTCGGTCTCACAAACACTCAGACCCGAAACAAATAAGAAGTAATTTTGTAATAAAAATAAATAAATAAATAGACCCAATTTTCACATACATTAAGATTGCCTTGATCCCACGATGTGATAGGGAGCATTATTACATAACATAGAAAGTCATGCAAATCGCTATGGTATGCAGGTTTCTGGGTTTTTATCGTTATAGTTCGTGGTGATTGACGATGAATACATAAATGGCTTGGAAAAGTCAGAGGCGTAACCTGGAGTTCGAACCCTCGATCATCGTGAACATTTTTTTTTTATAGCAATGAATGGCGAGACAAGCAAGCCGTTCGCCTGATGGTAAGCGATACGACTCATAAACAGTAGCAACATTCCACTGCGCTCGCCATCCTGAGACATAAGATGGTAATTTTCAATATGTCCAGTAGTTAATCTGGCTACAATGTCCTTCAACCCGAAACACAACAGTGCATTTACGCAGTATTGTTTCACGGGAGAAATTACGGTGGTACCTACTCAGATGGCCTCTTACATATGAGAGACCTACCACCAGTAACATTTTGGAAGCCGCGTCTGGTCCGTTCCACAGCATACACACACACACACACATACACACACACAGCACACCAAACACTTATATATCATTATATATGTATACAAATAAACTAAACTAATTAGCCACGCCCTTGCCATTCCTGTTGTTTTGCTTAAAAACCATCACTCCCCCAATTAAAGTGACCGACATGCCGGAAGGCTCGCCCTCTGTCGCATCAAGGTGCGGAAGTACTGTCGGCAAAATAGATTCATGTTGCTACTTGCTAAATTGTTTACCTGCCCCTGTTTGGTCTACATAAATATGCGTTTACACGAAATTTACTTTAGCTATAGCAGTGATTTGTGGTGCTTTTGTACTGGCAGCACTAAAGAGAGAGAGGCATACTCTATATAAATTAGGGAATAATGCTATATCGTTTTATATTTTCACGTTAGTACTTCCAAACAAACTACGGCATGAACGTGTTTATCAAAAAAAACTTGTAGCTTTCATAACAGCATTACAGCTAATGATTGTAATTGGATAGATATATTCCATCTTTCTCCTTTGCAATATAAGAAAAAAATGCATTTATACTAATATGTAATCTTATATTATTTGAAATCGTATCTCATGTATCCTGGTTTTGGCTGTGTATACGCACCAGCTGTTTCTTTATATATATATTTTTTTTTGTAATCTGTGGAAAACTACATTACATAGAAATTATACGAATTTCCATGGTATGTAAAGTCGACCAAACTGCACTAGGGCAGCGTGGTGGAGCATATGGCCTTAACCCATCTCTATCTTACTTTCGACTGTAGAGGAGGCTCGTGTCCTGCAGTGGGACATATATGGACTGATACAGTACAGAACACTACAACAATTATTACGTTGATTTTACAGTGAATCCTTCTAACCTCCAATTACAATAACTCTTTATCATTAATTCACTTACAAACACCTTGACTAATAACCCCCACTTAGTACAACAAGCAATAATCAGTTAAGTTATACATTAACCTAAATCCGAACGCGACAATCCTTAGCCATTACCGGCGCTCGTAAATCAATTGAAGTGTCAGCCACACACTAATTACTTACTCTACGTACGTCTAAAACTAACCCGATCGCTGCAATTAGACGCAATAAACCCACGAATTATTCAAACATTGCAGAAAATGCGGGTACCGTCAGCAAAAGTGTTTATAATTTGGTTATAAATCTAGGGTGCTTGGTGGTAAGTATAAAGCACTTCACGCTTTTTAATAATTTATTTGATATATAATGTTCCATTATTCTAATTTTAAACTCATTTAAGTTTTTAGTTGGGTCTTTTACTGAAACGTTCGTTTAAGTTTTTTTTTTTAAATATTTAAACCACCTCTAATATCCAAGGAAAGAGAAGAAGCAGGTATACAAATTACCCAACAAAATTAATCTAAAAATGCAAATCCTGAATATGTTTGGTAATGAAAATAAGACATTTTTTTTTAATTATTATTATGATATTGATAATTGTGCACAATTAGACTTTTGTAAGAGCTCGAAAATCGACTTATGTATATTACTTCGTTACATATATGCAGGCGAATCTAAAATAAAAACGTGTTGAAAATAAACTTCTGCCTTTATGGGTATACAGAGCTACAATTAGAGCTACTTTTAAGTCGTATCCCTGGTTCTTTCCAATATGTTCTGGGGGATGAAAAATCTTAAGTACTCGCCTCTTTACTCCATGTGACTAATATGTATAAGTTCTGCTTTTTTATATATTGTTTATGTTCTTTTTTTGTGAAATCGCTGCATCACATATTTTTTGTGCGTATTACAGAGTTTTGTTTCAGTAACCAATTATAATTTTACATTTCTAAGAAAATCATCATTGTGTTCCTAAAAATCTGACCCAAAATGTATTGCTTCACCTGGGAATGCAATCCAAAACTTCACAGTGTATACAAAATACTAACTAATTTGGCTATCGCTATGTCATTTAGTTCATTAAATACCGTATCAAATCCATATAACAAGCGTATCTAAAATTCTAAACTAGCCCGTGGTGTTAATTTGAATCTCGCCACAAATTTACATCCAACGCGCCTGGATAATATTTGCATAATGTATCACAATAGTGACGCCAAATTCATGCTAAACAATAATAAAACTGATTACTAATTTCCATGGCGAGATAAAAATATAAAGTTTCAACGCTTAGGCATCGTATTTTGCAATCAATTGATGCCTAGTATACAAAACATTCACAATATTGAAATATTTTATTTTTGAAGCAAATCAGTCCAAAAAAACCTCATAATAAATCTATTTAAATTGGTGATAAATAGAGTAAGATTAAGAGAAGTTTCTAGAAACCTCAAAATCACATCTTTTAATTTAATTAGCGCAATACTCCATGAAGTTAGAGTTGCTGGAAGTCGAGTTGATTTTAGGATGCACTCATAAAAATATAAAAATTCTTAATTAAATTCCAAATATTTTCACTACCTAATTAGATGCCCTAATATTCCTTGTAAAGTTAATTTTACAATATTTAAAAACTCTGAGAAAAAATCTTTAAGAAACCTACCAAGTTTAATGTAGTTCACGTTAGATAATATTCATTCCAAGTCTAGACATTAGGTTAACCAAATTAACTTTATATACTAATATTACTAAAATGTTATTTCACTAAATGGTAATTGAAGATTATATTTAAAAGCTTATTACTAGAATTGCACAAGACCACTGTTGTAATGTTTTATGAAGTAATTTTTAATAGTGCTTTGTTATTTCTGGAAGTACTTATGTATGTCCTAATATTAAGTTATTGAAAGTGTATATAGATTTTATTTTACATCCAACCGAAAAAATTTTGATGTTTTTTATCACCGAGAATACGACCTACCCGTAAATATAAACCACTACTATTATCACACATATTGGCAGTTGCATGACACTGCAATGCGCTTGTCAACCTGACACATGAATAATTTGTCATCAGAATTTTGGTACAGTTTATCCTACCCATTTCATACCTTTCTTTAGCCGGTATGGCTATAGACTTGTATATCACATCATAGGATGGAACATAGAAGGCGAAATTTGACTGTCGCGGTCACACCTCTATCTACTCCTTCTGGGAAAAATTCGTGAGTTCGTCTGTACATCCCTACGTTTGATTTGATCTTTAAAACCATGAAACAGTTTTTATGCGCTTTTTATAGTAGATGGAGTGATTCAGATTTATATTTATAATAAATAAACAGAGTGTCCCAGTTGGTAAAAAAACTTAAATTTATCTGGTATGGAGGGGAAACAAACCACATCTGCACCCAGGCGATGTTGGGACATGCCGCTAGTTTCCTATAACATCATCAAGACCAATATAGCCATACAATTTAAAAACAGATCTTGATACTTTCATTCATCTCAAAACTTTTACACCGAACTGTACTCCGTCAAGTTAAACCCTTTTAGACAGTCCATAAACCATTCGTTCACTTTCCCACCGACCTGTATAAGTGCAGTAATAACACCACTAAAAAAACTATTACAACGCTTAAAAATACAAAGAGGCGCAAAAAGCGTTCCGGTGCGGACAGTACGCGCTCGGCGAACATTCCGGACGCGGCGGAAATTATAGCTAATGGATTTGGACCCGGCGCAATATTGGTGCATAATTGCATCATGCCATCACGCCACCGAGTACCGCACGCATCAAATATTAATATGATTTCGATGTAAAACGAGAATGGCGACGGAGCGGGCGGGGACGTGTTTATGCAAAAATTAACCAAGATTAATGCAGCGGTGTTGGTCATTAATCATTATGGCGTGACGCAGTGCCGTCTCATTGGTTTCGTGACACGTTTAAACTATACACAAGACGTGAATATGGGTGGAATTCTCAATGCAATAAGAATTTTTTTTGTTTTCAGTGCAAGAAATAACATACCTTGTAGGTTTACTAGAATTTGTTCCGAGCATGGCAATAGGCTCGCCGCTTTCATATTTAGATAGGATGTCCCAATAAGTGGTTGGTGGCATTTTTTTTATTGTACCAATGGTAGAAGGGATGCTCCTCTTACTACTAAAATTTACAAGCGTGGATTTGGGTATATCTAATTAAAAATAAATTATTGGGCGACCCTGTAGCCGGGCGGTGACATGTTTACGCGAAAATTAAGCAAATGGATTTATGCCCAGTGCCAATTTATTCCAATTAATCAATTACAGTAAATAGTTATATTGAACTGTTAGTTACAGAAAAGAGTAGGAATATATTTTTAAACTATCGTGAGATTGTGTACGTATAAAGTTAATCAAATATTTTTAATAAAAGTTGAAAACATTTAAGACTGTCAAAAGTGCATAAACCTTTTCGTTTCTAAGCTTTAAAAAGGTAGGCTTCCCTACTTAAGAATTGAACCTCGCTCCTTCAATACCATTAGTCCAATACTTGCAAAGCATAACGACTAATCACAGAGCGCCAAAGATTTATACTCGTAAAACAACATTCGCGTTCAAACAAAACAAAACAAAAGTTCCTTCAATGGCAGACATGTAAAATGAGCGTATTAAAAACTTCTCCGTTTAAAGTAATTGTGGTCTTGTGTTCTGTACAGAGCCCTTATAATTACCTATCTCGGGGAGAGCGGGGCATTCACAGCGGGTATTGCGACAAAAAGTCGCGCAACCCTGATTACCCCTACTTCCCCTTTGCGATCAACGTAAATGCGTTGCTTGTCTTTCAAGACTCCATTGCGGTGTGTTTTTAATCGTCTGTTTTTAATTGTGTCTTATAATATTATTATCCATCCATTTTAAGTCTTACTGCAGAGCCTCTACAATCGAGAATTCGATTAGGAAAGATTAGGATACAGTATACGCTAGACTAATGTGGATTGGCGGACTCATACTCTACACCACTCTCAATCTTTCTCTCAATTATAGAGGAGGTCCGTGCCTTGTAGTCGGACGTATATGGGCTGATACGTTAAAGTACACGGTGTGGAAAATATTGTAAAATCTCTTTATAGTGTTCCTCATACAGTTTTCCTTCACTTTTAAGATGTTAGCTACTATGAATATACGTTTTTTTATTATTTATTTTTTTATTTTTTTATGTGTGGATGATTTACACACAAATAATATCTATAGATGTACCTATGGTAAAGTGAACAGTTTAGTGCCAATTATAAATTTTGGCCAGTAGAAACTGCCTCCAAAAAGTGACATTTAACACAGAAAAATCGCAGTGTATTACGTCATAGTATTGTACAAAGTTCCACGAAATAGTGTTTCGCGGGCCGCCACAAACCGTTATTACAATTAAGTTTCAAATTGTTCAAGTGGAAATACAATGCTTGTAATTGTGAAAGCATTATATATAACTGTATTAATGTGCCTATTTCTGAGAAAAAATAATGATGTTCAAATACAGATTGTTAGCCTTCTGGATCCTGTAATTCTTCAGCCACAGCCAGTCTACTGTCACTGAGTCATGAAATGAAATGAAAATATTTATTAAATCCAATCCAAAATGTCATACATTATTTATATTCAGTCACTTTTTTTCCACTACCACCCGGTTCACAAGGCTGTTTTCGCCAGAGAAGAACGGGCAAGAAACTCTAGCGTTGCTCTTTTCAAAATAAGTTTACAATACAGTAATTAGTCGCCGAACATAGACCTCCACCACAAATTCCAAAGCGACTTATTGGAAACCGCCCGCCAAAGACTTCAAGGAACCAGTCTTTTAAAAGAAATTACAATCTACTAATGCTACGCCACCGGGGCAGTCAATAACATCGTTGTGTTTATATATGTGCTCATACATATATTGCCCCATATATACATATATATATCGCACTAAAACGGTGAAGGAAAACATCGTGAGGAAACCAGCATACCATAGCGATTTATAAAAAAATCTATGGTATGTAAGTCCGCCAACCCGCACTAGGCCAGCGTGGTGGACTATATGGCCTAACCACTCTCAATCGTACTGTCGATTGTAGAGAAGGCCCGTGCCCTGCAGTGGGACGTATATGGGCTGATACAGAATGTGACAATAAGTGCATGCAACTATTTTACTCTATGCTTAAAATACGACCATATGAATCTTTAACACGCTAATCAGCTGGCCCTTTGCATCGGGGTGAGGTCAGTCTCCACCCCACACTGCCCCTTCCGGCCACGCACCCCTTGCTTCCCTTTAGTCACGTTTACAGCAGGGGTTGACACGTTAACAACCCTGTTACTATGTAGTTTGACATCGTTATTTAAATTTTACTTCAATTGCTTAGATTAAAATCGTTTTCAATGTTTTAATGGCATTTGTAGCGGATATGACAATAGACTACTTCTGTGTATTGGCTCGAAAAAGTAATTATAATGCTCCTGATGAAAAGTGCTATTGTATCCATTATATAATAGGGCCTTTTATCCCAATCAATACAACATTTAGTTGTTGTAGGGCCACACTGTTATCAGGCTTGTCAGGCAGAGAAAATCGACCTGAGACGACAGATTAGCCGTCGCGTTTAATTCTGTGAATAAGATTGCCCATACAAGGGGTATTGGGTACCCCTTCTCATCCTTTTTCCTTCTCTCTTTCCTCGGGATTCGATGTGCCTGCAACACATCCATAAGCATTGTGGCTGTTCATGAGACGCAAGGATCACCAAACATCAGATGACTGCTCGTTCTCTGGACATATGCAAAAAAAACCGAATCGAAACAGTGTTATTATGATGAGTCCTTAACCATTGTGTACGGTTGCTATTCGGTCGGATATAAATTTTCTACGATTAAAACTTAGGATATAAATAGCTCTACATAATAAGAGTGGTATTACAAACAGCCTACCTACCTTTTATGTTTAAAATTACGAATCGTATCATCTTTTAAGTCACGCGTCATGTCAACCAGTATAATTACTAAGTAAAATTGTTTATTTTTAGAGCATACGCGAGAACAACGCTAATGTCTGTGTAATGACTTTTGTCGTAACTGCCGAATTTCTGCGGAGTTATTCGGGTCATATGCTGTGACTTTTGTACAGACGACCTTTATAGAATATATACCTTGAAGTTTAAGAGCAGACGTATAACAAGACTGTCGCACCATATGATGGTTTTTTTTTTTTTTTTTTATTTTGAAGTACGTGGCGAGACGCGCAATGGTGGCGACGTTATTGTTCTCCGAAATAACCCAAGAGGATATATAAGTTAGTGTCTAAGGATCTTATTCTAAGACTGTTTTCAAACCTATTTTAGGTTTTTTTACTGCTCTAAATACATTCCACTGCGCTTGCTATCCTAAGACGTAAGATATTAAGTCTCAATATGTCCAGTAGTTATGACTACAATGTCCTTCAAACCGAAACACAACCTAGACATTGCAGTGGTACCTACCCAGGCGGCCTCTCACATATGAGAGACCTACACTACTACCAGTAATTGAGAAATAACGCAATTACTTTCCTCAATACTTTTATTTGAATAATCGATAAAACAATTAACTTAAAGGATGTAGTAGGTAGTAATTACTAAGTTTATGCATTTTTTTATATTCCTGAAGAAATTCCAGCAATTTTCCACACCTCGAAGTGTTAAGTTCCATCACATTGAATCATTCGTCTCAAGTCTCTGAAAACTTTCAACATAGTTTTACGAGCAATACATCTCGCCGTACTCGCAGAAAGTACTAAACAATTTATGATGGGACTCGCACTATTTCTTTAGACTTCGCGAGTTGGAAGGCGAAATCATATTTGGTTCGTGTAGTGAAAAATTATCATGGTGGCTCATGCAAGAATCATGTTTTGGATTTAATTTTATATTCAGTCAAATTCAGGCCGACATAACTATTTCAAGATACTATAAATACCAGTCACTCATCTTTAATCATAACAAATAACACCCAACAGTCACATATGTAGTCCTAACCCCACACTAAGATCGAGTCTTGCGTCGTGGGTATCAGGAACTACTCGTCTTTTTGGCTCCAAAAATTCCCAGACCCGAAAAAGATATTTGTGGACCACACAAACATTTCTCGTTCGATACAAAGATCGAACCCGCGGCCTCTCATTTCACCAGTCTGTCAATGTCTTTGGATACTTTATTGCGTTTTTTCATTGGTCATGCGTTAGTCATGCGCAAGAAAAATACATCTCATAGTAAAGAAATTCCAGCAACTTTCCACACTTCGAAAGTTCCATCACATTGAATCATTTGTCAAGGAAAGTATCTGAAAACTTTCAACATAGTTTTACGAGCAATATATCTCGCCTCACTCCCAAAACTACTTAACAGTTTATGATGGGACTCTTACTATTTCATTATGCTTTGCAAGTTGTATCGAGTTTGAATTTAAGGTCGATTTCTCCAAGTCCAAGCACTTTAACTACCCCAACTTTCAACAGCATTCATGGCGCAGTTCGGGGTACGCCGGTTGTGAAACGAGTGGTCGTGGATTTGATTCCCGCATCAAAACAAACTTATACAAAGCAAAAGGATTGCATTGGGATCCAATTCTTGATGTAACCAGCACTCCTATTATGAAACCATCAGAAGGAAAATAAAACCCTCTATTTGCACCCATTCCTTGTACTTAATGCAATAAAAATAGTCACCAGCTGAAACATCTCCAACAATCTCGGTCTACTTCGCAGAAATATATATTTCTATGGTCAACTTTATACTTCATAGTGATTATCATCGGGTAATTGCAGATATGTCGCTGGCTACAGAGCTATCTGTCTGTCTCAACCCATATCCGTCCCACTGTAGGATACGGGTATCCTCTACAGTCGAAAGTACCATTGACAGGCGGTATAGTTCACCACGCTAGCCTAGTGTGGGTTGGCGGCCTTTACCATTGAAATTCTCACAAATCGGCATGCTATGCAAGTTCCCTCATGTTGTTTTCCTTCGCCATTATAGTTGCGTTGTGATTGACTATCAATACACAAATAACTCCGAAAATTCAGAGGTGTGCCCTGGGATTCGAACCATCGACCACCGTGAACATGTTGGCAGCCGCTTCTGGTTCGTTAACCAACAGGCCTACACGCAATAATCATACTACAGAACAATTAGGATGAAATGGGTGGGAAAAGGCATCGATAAGCCTTGTTGAATTTTAGAATGTCATCAACTAGTCGAAACAACAGTAAAGCAATGTGTATTACTTTCGGGCTCACCCAATTTATTAAAAAGACTGCCTTTTACTTCAGCAAGATATAGACTCAATTTATCGCTGGAGTATTGACAACAAATTAAAGTTTAACCCTTCAAAATGCTTCCAGATGACTTTTGGTCGTATCACGTATGCGATGCCCAATCGCATTTAATTATAAGCTTGGATCCAGCGCAATTCTGCGGGTGTCGACAATAAAAGATCTCGGTGTCACATTTGACCATAAATTAACTTTTCATGACCATATTGTAACGACAGTCAAAGAGTCTTATCAACGTTTGGGCTTTGTACTTCGCAACTCGAATGATTTTCGCAATATAACTGTTGTGAAATTAATTTTTAGTGCACTAGTTCGCAGCAAGCTTGAAACGAGTGCTTGTGTCTGGCATCCCTATGAGAGCATATATACCCTTTTGCTCGAAAAGGTCCAAAAGGCCTTTTTGAGATACTTATATAAACGCGTGCACACATATTATCCGCTCATGTATCCCACTAAGTATCTACTGGGTTGCCTTGGTTATAATTCCTTAGAGGTCAGAAGATGAAAAGACCAATTAACAATCATGTGCAAGGTTCTCCGGGGTATGGTTGATGCTCCCGATCTGAATGGTGAATTATGTAGACTGTTTGTGCCAGTTTGTGCCCAATAACTACTGCCGCGGCCGGAAACACAGGTTGTTCGCAGTTCCTACGTGTCGTACCGTGGCTCGTGCCAGGTCGCCAATACCGCGAACTCTCAACGCACTCAATGCTCTCCTGAATAGTGCACCACACTGTGATATATTCGCAGATGAATGGAAGGTGATCTTGCCGGAATGTTTGCACTACTGTGAAGCGAATGCGTGATGTATGAGTTTGTCTATTTTACTTTCTTTTGTATAGCTACAGTTGTTTTTTTTTTCTTTATGTTTACAATTTAGATGTAAGTTGAATATTTTGTTTTATGTCTAAATATTTATTTTATATAGAATATTTTTAAAATTGTTATTAACTAGTGTAATTGGTGCCAACCGTACTAATTTAATAAATAAATAATAATAATAATATAGCATAGAAAAACCACACAGATACATTGTTGCTGTTTTTTTTTAGTATCCTACTAATATTATTAATTGACAGCCTACGTGGCGCAGGCGGTTAGGCGCCTGCCTGTGAAACGGGAGGCCGCGGGTTCGATCCCCGCACCGAGAGAAGTGTTTGTACGGCCCACAAATATTTCTTTCGGGTCTGGGTGTTTGTGTTGTTATTATTATTATTAAATATTCAGCATATTTATTAAACATTCAGCGAAATTTTGTGTGTTCGTTACTTCTTCACGCCTAAACAGCTGCTCCAATTTCGATGAAATTTGGTATGAAGGTAGCCGAGACCCTGGATTAACTAACACACTTGCTATTTTTATCCTACAAAAAATGTAGTTTTCCTGTGGGAAGAGCAAGGAATTAAAATATGTATATTGGCTACTTCTTCAAACTCATAGGGACAATTTGAGAAAGGAAATGGGATATAAGAGAACAGAATTGCGTGCCTTAAATCATGGTACAGATAAAGATGGGACAGGACGGGATGTAAAGGGACGGCGCCAGAAAAGCAGTTAAATGGAAGGCAGTCATGTCAAGTTTAAATCCAAAAGAGTTAATACGTAAAATAATATGTATCAGATGTAGACTGAATTCAAAAAGTGTCCGCACGCGAGCGATGCCGCGCCGGTCCGGGCCGCTAGGAGTAAAATATAGTCGAAACTGTACATTTAATACTTTCATAGAAATTAATCTAAATAGTGATATCATCTATTTATTTTTGGTTATGTATTCAGTTTGTTTCACATAGTAAACTGAGCTTGTGGTTTCACGAACATCAACATTTAATTAATATTATTAACCCCGATAATTTAATTAATTACATATATTAATATAATAAGATTCATAAGGACATCCCGCCAGGCGTCTCGCTTATTAAACCACAAATTAACAATTAAGTCATTGATTTCGAAACACTTATATTTTTATTGTGCTCTTTGGCTAAGTGTTTTTCATTTCAAACGGGATTTAAATATTTATATTAATTGATTCTATATTTATTTTTATATATACAGGGTTTATCAAGACTGCTAATGGTGGATGGTAGTCTAAGCGACTTCAGACACAATGCAACAGAAAAAGTTGCAAAAAAAGCGACAATTTTCTTTTTGTTATTTTTTTCCTATGACCATATTTGGGTGGTAAATACATTTTTTCCTAAAAAGATTATTTTATAAAAGAGTTTAAATTATGATTTTAGTAAAAACAGTGGATTTACCACCCAAAAATGACGATATTTAAAAAATCATAAAAAAGAATTGTCGCGTTTCTTAGCGAAATTTTTAGTTGCATTGTGTTTGTAGTCACTAAAACTACCACCCGGCTTCGTTTTCGGTAGCAGTCTTGAGATACCCAGTATTTCTTTTTTTGTAGTACCTACTGGGTAGAGTATTTTTGATTTAAAACTCGATAAAAGTTTAATGTTTGATTTTTTGTCTTTATGTTATTGCGTTAAATCTTTTGATAAAAGATAACAGTGACTATAATGCACCAAGTAGTAAGCACAATGCTGTTTATATTTTTAACAGTTAACATAATTATGACGACCTTTATCAGAACAGAATATATAGACGCTGACTCCTCAATGCGATGTTGCCATTTGTATATGACGCGTATTTGACTATTTATATCCGGAATACAAGTCATGGATTTAAAAAACAACGAGAAATTACTCTATATGTACATCTACCAATAATATGTCTCGATTTGGAATCGACCCGCTGCCACTCATTTCCCAACCGATGCCTAAACCAAGTGTCTAATGAAAAACATTTATTAAATAATAAGCCATACAACAAAGTTCCACATACTCACATGCAAAAGGTCACTATAACAATTACAAAATACTTTACACCCCTACCCCCTCTCCCCTTTGCCCTGAGCTTCATGACCTCTCAAACTACAAACCTCCCGCGCGGAGAAATGGAAATATAATATTTTAAATATTTCCTCTTGATTAAATTCGAATGTAGACGAAACCTTTGCAACGTCTGCCTTACAAGATTCCACATTTTAAATTATATTTAGCGGTGCCTAGATATGCTTTCAAAATATTCGTTTCACATTTCAAACGTGTTTTTGCTACGAGCCTGTTTTTGTATTTAAATCGTACTTTTTTAAATCGAATGAATGTCGAGGCGAGCTTCCTATTTGCCTGATGGTAAGCGATACGACCACTCATGAACAGTAGCGAAATGTAACAACACCATGAATTAAAAGCAATATGCTTAGCATTCTTCTGTGTTCGCTATCCTGAGACTTAAGACGTTAAGTCTCAAAATACTCAGTAGTTACTATGGCTACAATGTCAAATGTACCTACCCTGGCGGCCTCTAATCTATTAGAGACCTACCAGTGAAAAATATAATTCTGTTATACTAGAGCAAAAGGTTTGTCAGGTTAGTAACAATGAAAAAGAAAAAGAGAATTGTAACAAGTAAATGCGAGAGAAATGATGTTTGACCTACAGCTATTATTTTAAAGTCTATTTGGAACCAACAACTCGCTCGTCCTTTTTTGAACTGTTGAATGGTTTCATCACTATTAATTATAGTATCCAAAATCAAAAACAACATAACTTCGCGCTTATTATAATGCTTTAAAAGATTTCCATTACAATTTGACCCGTAATATACCAGTGCAATAAATATACACATTAAACGCAACGTACAAAAATCCAACAGTGCCAAATACTTTGCTACCCTCTAGTTGGCAAACAAGTTGGCCGACAAGTTGGCGAGTAAATCTTGCTCGAAAAGCCCGGAGTTTGTCCATTCTTGCGGCCACGTTCCCTTGTTAAACACAACTTAACTTATTGTTTGTTAACAAACTTTCAATTTATTGCCATGGGCCTTGCGGAATGGGCGAATGTTTAGCCGTAAAGTGCCACTGTCGACGACATCTTGCGAGTTGCTCGCTTTGGGCTCGATACGAAGCCGCGAGTAATAAACAAGCTACTTTGTACTTCTGTTTGTGTATCCCTTTAGCCTTAATCCGTATGCATTTGGCGTAAATATTTGGTTTGTTAACTATCTGCTTAGTGTTAGTCACTTTGGAAAGCGCATACATTTAGTTTTATTTAAACCTAGCATTAATTGTGAGGTGTTAGTTTATTTACGCAGATAAGCACGCTATTTATGTTGCCCAGTACTAGCTTATAAGTAGTTTTGGGTGTATGAGGATTTTTCGCAGTCATGTGTGTAATATAGTCAATCACCACGCACTATAACGGTGAAGGAACATATCCTGAAGAAACCTGCATACCATAGTGAATGTGTAATAATTTCTATGGTATGTAATGTCCACCAACCCGCATGCAGGTTTCCTCACTATGTTTTCCTTCACTGTTATAGTGCGTGGTGATTGACTATCAATACACACATGACTCCGAAAAGTCAGAAATGTGCCCTGGGATTTGAACCTGCAACTTCCGTGAACATGTTGACAGCCGCGCCTAGTTCATTACCACGCACGCCCTCACGCACTTTACCATTATTTACGTTCTCGCAAATACAAATTGTATTTCTATAACAGGAAAAACAACCTTAAATTCACGGGCACGATCCATATACGCTGTTATTAAACTAGTAAGGCAATTTAAAACAGGTATTGCAAAAAGTAAAGTTTGAAACCTCTGGAAAGCGGCATCCTTAAAAATGTGCTCAACAATTTTTTCAGTCGGCTTGTTATAGAATTCCAAGGAAACTTTCTTTTCATAAACATCTTTCGTGCAACTATCCAGCTGAATTCTTCGTGAAAATATATTTTCCACATTTAACCTTAAAAATAACATTTTTGTATGTAAATGGTATTAGGTCTCTCGTAACATCGCGATGTTTATTTTTCCCGTTAAATAGCAATGTAAATGCACTGTTGTGTTCCGGTTTGAAGAACATTGTACCCAGAGTCACTACTGGACATATTGAGACTTAACATCTTATGTCTCAGGATGGCGAGCACAGTGGAATGCTAAGCATCGCTTTGTGATTCATGGTGTTGTTTGGTGTTGATACTATGCCTGAGCGGTTATATCGCTTACCATCACGTGAATGGTTTGTTACCGTGTAATTTTTGTACATCTAGTTATTGTTGCCATACTCATAGATTTTTTTATTATTTTAATATTTTAGTTAATAGAGAGCTTCTTTGAGCCGATAAATGGCACATGGATCTAATAAATTCACAAAAATATAATTGAAAACTTATGGTAGGCCTCCCAGGTCATTCCGATGTGACCTACTGCTCATAAAAAGTAAGTGCAAATAATACAGGTCTGCAATAAAAAAGATTTTAAAATAAATTCATCGCAAACATGTAGGTATTGGTCTGTTTTTGGTTGCTTTGTTAAATCTGTAACTATGGCCCCTTGTAGAACTTAATGACTTGGATTACATAAGCATAGTTCAAAACTTGTCGGTTCTCTACTAAAGGAAAAATATTTATTAGATTCTGATACACATCGATATGTAAATTAATATAAGGCATAGGTACAGTCAGCAACATAAGTCGCTACACACTTCACATTTTTTGATAACCTTTTTATGAATAAAAAATTATAATAACTACTCTGTAGTCCTAGACTATAATAAAAGTATAGTCATCTGTATCGGGAAGTGCCATAAGATATTTAAAATAAGAATTATTTTGGATGATAAGACCATTCAAAATCTCGTGAATGTGTAGCGACTTATTTTGCTGACTGTACTATATGTTTGCTACTTGACTTGGCCCGCCTTCAATGAGTTACGTATATATTTTGATTTGTTGGTTAGTCAAGTCAATACGCAAATTAATCAACGTGTGCAAGTACAATGAAATAAATATTTTTTTGCTTTTATTTTTATTGTTATTCGTATTTAAATACTACAAGTATATAATGTAAATCTAATAAATGTGACGTAATATATTATATCATATGAATACCGTTTTCTATTACTTTTAAGACAATTAAAACATATCTACACTAATATTATAAAGAGGAAAACTTTGTTTGTTTGTTTGGTTGTAATGAATAGGCTCAAAAACTACTGGACCGATTTTAAAAATTCTTTCACCATTCGAAAGCTACATTATCCACGAGTAACATAGACTATATTTTATTTTGGAAAAAAATAGGGTTCCGTAAGATATTTGGATTTTTCGGACACAAACTGAAAAAAATCAACCAAAGAAGTTACTTATTTTGCGTACGCTGCCTAAACTACAAAAGATAGAACCATAAAATGTTATAATTAATTGTAGATCTTATAAATATCTACAAAAAAGTCCGCGACACACTATACCTATCTATGTCGAGTGAGGCACAACAACCACATTTTTATTTAAAAATCTTGAATTTTTTTTTGGACTACATTTAAACGCGTTTATTTTACTCATGCTATTAATCCTTATCAAAATAAATTATTTCATCAATAAGTACAGTTTATGTTGATAATATTTGGTCTTTGAATAATTAAAATTGGACCTAAATTTCATAAGGCAATCTTTATATGTACATGTATATGGAGAGACGGGATATAATAGAGTGGAAGGTACGGGAGAAGGCTGGGATAGCTGACAGATTTGATAGGACGAAATATAAATGCACGTTATAAGACGGGATGGATAATAAAGAGAAAGGACGGGATGGATTGGGAAGAGACTGAACAGACGGATGAGACGGGATTGAGCCGGACAGTAGGACAGCTACGTCAAGTTTAGGTATACAAGAATTTATACGAAAAATAACATGTATTTGGTGTGGAGTGGCATCAAAAAATATATGCACCCAGACGAAGCTGGGCCGGGCCGCTATATTTAATAGAGTGATTTAAGAGGAAGGTTTATGTGTTTAATACATGCATATTATTGTAGAGAAATCTATATACACCCGAGCGAAGCTGGGCCGGGCCGCTAGTATATTAATATTTTATCAAAAAAACTTTCAAAGGAAAATATTTTCGCAGACCTATTATATTTAATTAATAAAAAATAATTTGAAAACTTATTCGAGCTCTCCTGCCTTATACCCTGTCACGTCATATTCACACAAAAGAACCAATTAAACAACAAGCTATTAAAATAAGTATGCTCTTACAAGCCAAAGATATTCACAATATTACCATAATTCGTACATTAACGGTTAATATTTCCACATAATTTAAAATGTGGCGTATCTGGTAACATACTGGTGGAAAATGAATAATATTAATTATACCATTCGGTTTTATCGTACGTATATAAAGTTACAGGAACATGCCATAATCCTCTTTATTTGCGCGTTACGGATACTCGTAAATGAGATGGAATTAAAATAAAGAACAAATGAGCAGTATGGCTTTTGTTAATTTACATACAGAGCATATTGAATTTAACTTAAATAATGCTAAATTGTACACAGAATTTAGTTATGCCTTGTATTTTTTTTTTTAATTTATTATTGATAGGATTTTTTTTGTTACTTCCTTTTTTATGACGTACTTATTGATTATCGTATTTACTGTTTATCTGCTCATTGCGTGTAAAACGTTACCACTATAAGCTCATTAAAAAAAAATCTGTCGAAACATATTACTAACAATATTTGTTTGTATTGTAACAAGCTATATACATAGATGTCCCGCTACAGGCTACGGGCCTCTACAATAGAGCGTACGATTGAGAGTGGTCATACTAATCATTGACGTCGTAATTATGGCAGTAAATAAATACATACCAACCTTCATAAAACCTATATTATAATAATTTTCTTATAAGGAACAGAGACAATATTAATCTGCTTAACTACTGCGCGTGAATAACATCTAGACAACAATCACTTGTTTTAGTAAATGTAATGTCAGTTTATATTTATGTCCATATACTCGTATTTATTTTCATTATTATATTCGTTCAATTTCCAAATAGTTCACACGTACATAAAACAATTAAGAGTTATTTGATGTAAAACCCATAACCAACATTTAATCAAAAAAATATTTCAAATACGGTATAGTATGTAACTGTACTTTTTTATAATACTCATGGTCCCTAATAAATGTTATTTTATTTTATTTAAGTTAATTATTTCTTTGAAAAACAAATTACCCTAAAGTAGTAACTACTACTTTTAAAAAAATTAATTATAAATTAATTAATAAATTAAAGTAAGAAATTTATATAAATAATACTAAGTATAGAAAATATTTTGTATATAGAGATTAAGTTCTATGTGTATTGACTTGTCATAAGAACTCTTTAATTGCATGCATTACTAATAAATACATTTCATTTCAATACATTACATTTCATTTCGCCGTTTCCTATCACTTAACTCTTTCACTGTACAGCACGAGGCAAAGCCTACTGGTAGTACAGAATCTATCACAGCCGCTACACTAGGCAAAGACCTTCTAGTACAAAGTACAGTGTCACTGGCGCTATAATTGTCGCCGTACGGAGCACTTTATGTCGGAGGCCGCTAACGAAATAACAGCGACAGATACTTATGTCTCGCGTCACGGCACCGCGCGACGCCGTGACACAAACAAGTTGCGAGCGTGACGGCTATGAGTAGAAACACGCTCTAATGTTGCTGGGGGATAAGGCAAGAGATTACAGCGTGATTAGAAGCAGCGATTTGGAGGAATATTTTCATTCGATAAATAAACACACTTCTTTTTCTAAAAGATGCAGGTAGGTGCAACCAGAACATGTTCAATTTTAATATTATGCCTTGTATGTTCCGTCCTACGATGTGATACCATATATACCTATCGCCATATCGGGCACAAATTTTGAATCCTGGTTCCGTACCCATAATGAATAGAAAAATCTAATATCACTTTGGCCCATCCCGGAATTCGAAGCTGAGATCTCACCTCAGCTTTGTAAGCGTACCGTAATGCAACTGTTCCGCCGAGACAATCAATAGATATTCCATATAATTTTTTAAGCAATTGAACAGGCAGCTAATCGATACGCTATTGCAACGGCATAGCATTTAATATTAGGTGTGATGCTGTAACGTTGCCAAGCAACAGTATAAAAAAAACGAATATTTAACACTAAACCGATCTGATGCCTAAATAGATTTTGTTATTTGCCGAGAGAAAACTTATATGAATCAAAGTTCATTAAAAGTACATCAAATGTACAATAGTCCGTATTTCAACTTATATGAATCAACTCCTCAAACCTCAAACACCCTCAACCATGCAATGTGTTGAAGGGCAGTGGTAATGGCCTTCCACCCTACACACTCGCTCAATTCCCAATTCAAATAATAAATTTACCTGACATAAAATAAAGCTTAACATTTAGTCTCTATAATCAAAAACCCACACAAAAATACCGCCCACAAACCGAGCAGGCATCACACGTCACTCTTACAAGAGAGCAGTTTATTCCAATCTATCTAAAATTAGAACATCCCTACACAATAAATCGCGTCTCCCGTTACTTACACCACACAACTAAACAACCGTAAGAAGCAGACAATAAACAGTGTTTCCGCTGTGCGCTTGTAAATTAAACACGTAGGTGGAATTTAATTGTACTAGATGTAATACGCACGGCTCTAGTAGTTTCCGATACAGGAGTGTTTATGGATCGTATGTTCACTTTATTAGATAATCGTGAGAAGGTTTATGTGGGTGATTAGAGGTATTCACTGCAATACTCAATGCTGAGGTATTTATCACTTTGGTACTATTACTGCAACGGCACTATAAAGGAAAACATTGTTAGGATACCTGCATAGCGATTTGTAAGAATTTCTATGGCATGTAACGTCCGTCAACCTGCACTAGGCCAGCGTGGTATATGGCCTAACCTCTCTCAATCGTAGTTTTGTTTGTAAAGGAGGTTCGTATCCTGCAGTGTAACGTAAGTCAGCTGATACAGTATAGTATTTATCTGTAAATTGTTCTAGAATAATAAATAAATGTAACAGTCACATACCTAATATTAGCCCCACACTAAAGTCTTGTGTCGTGGGTATCAATAACTAGGAGAGACTTTTTCGGTTTCTCAAACACACAGACTCAAACCCGCGCCCTCTCGCATCATATGTGGTGTCTAACCTACTGCGCCACACGGGCAGTCATCGCAGTACTAAGTTGCGATGTGTTAAAATTAAATAAAATCTAAATCGTGTACCTTCCTTAATTAAATTGTTCTAAAAATAGATGGTGAAGGAAAATTATTAAAAGCTTTTATTAAATTCAGTAAACGGTGGGTGTTCAAATATCTGATATATATTTTGCTTTCCAAAGTCGTTTATATTATTTTCTGATTATAAAAGTGCTCTCATAAAAAATATATAAAAAAACATTTGCTGCAATTAAAAAGGTTAATTCTCTTATATTAAGTAATAGTACCCCTAAACACCCACATATATTATTTCTTCAAGCCTTTTTAATTGATACAATAAAGCTAAAATACACTGGGTATAAATTCCTTGTACTGTCTACTTGAAAAAATGTGGGTGATTTTAAATGTATTTAATTTATACGGTTTGAAGTTCCCCGTTTGTTTTTATTGAAATATAATAGCGCTATTATCACCATATTTCACCTGCAAAATATATTTTACTCTAGTATGTTTATTAATAAGTACCCTACCGTAAATTCTTAAGCAACAGATGAAGTTTTTACAGCCTAGGCAGGTAAGCTTAATGGCCTGGTTACCATATCTTCAGGATCTTTTCGATGAGCATAACAAAAATCAAACAGTACTTTTTTTGGCATAATTCAATGTTCCTTCAGTTTTTACACGTCCATCCCAAATAAACTTATGAAGGCTTTACAAATATTTACAACCTGGACAGGTACAACAGCTACCCACGATTTGTTATAAAAAATGTTGTGTTTCTATTATAAAATAAGTCAGTAAAATACTAGATGTTAAGAAACTGGACACACCACATCTCGGAATGGCGACTGCAGAACACGCATTATTATTAATTATATTTTTAATAGCATTGCTTCTGTTTATAAACATGCATGAAGGTTATCAAGAGACGTAGAACTTTTTCGTCTCATTAATAATAAAAAATACACATTCCAAATACTCAAAGATGTACGCGAAAAACAAAAATACATTTAATATTCCCGCCACAATTCACAAGGTATTTATAAAGTTTGCGAACGCTGTTTGGACTAAAGCTGTGGCTTTTAAACTTTGCCGCTCCTAGGTGTTGCTTGATGCATAGCGAAATTTTAAATAAAACACGTTTGCGTTTAAAAAACAACTTCCATTCAGAGTTTATTCAGAATAATTTACGTGCGGAGTGAATGGAGATTTTAGGCCAAATGTGAGGCTGGTACGGGGTTTGCTTTGCTGCAGTTCGTTAAATCTCCGAATAGGTGCGCTTAAAGGCAGGCGTTCACATATTCGTATCGTATTGGATGCGTCGCATAGTATTCTTTAGATAGATTCATGCGATGCGGAGCAGTGGACGCACTTGTATGAATTTCTATACGAAGAATACTACGATCTCTTTGATCGGATGCGTCTGATATGTGCGATGCGAATATGTGGACGCCTTGCCTTAAAGGAACAGTACTGCTGTCTTATATAAAAACTGAAGTGTCTTTACTGGTGAAATTTGGTTGGTGAGTGATTTTTTTCAGACTCTATACCTATTTTAGTATACTTTATTTTGCTTTCGCTACTCCTAGGAAGAAGAAAGGAGAAAATTTGTAAAACTCCGCTTTGTCTACCCCTAGAAGGACAAAAAAGAGACACTGGTATAATTGGCCTTCCAGCCGAGTACGCCTTTGAAAATTACGAATGTATTAAGTTCGTAATAAGCCCTACTTCAACAAACCGACTAAAACCCGTCAATCGCCATTACACGCATTGTATGCAGCAACTACACAGGGCATAAAGTACCCCGTGCTCTAACTAACCTTCAACTACCACAATAACCCTGCTCATAATTTCAAAATTCGAACAGTACATATCCTGCAGAATGTCTGTAAGCCAGTTACCGCTCCGGAAATATCGTTAACCCGTTAATTGGGGATCAATAGCTGTCAATTAGTCCACGGCAGGTTATTGAAAGGCCATTGATGTGAACAGATTTCTAGAGTGGGATAAATTTATTGACCGGTTTTGAGCCATTGTTTGTTGTTGAGGGTTAGTTAACAGTTTTCGTCTACTGCGTGCCGCGAGTATTTTCTTGCAAAACATCTTGACCTTATTTTGGTTTTTAATGTATCTTTGATGCGCTTTTATTAATGATACTATAGAAATAAACCAGACCTTAAATAGCTAATCAAAACAATTATTTTAGTTAGTTGCAAACGAGAAGACCTCTTATTATTGATCAAGAAAGGTTTATATTGTGATCAAGAAAGGTGATTATATTGTGATTATACAGGGTATATCAAGACTGCTACCGAAAACGAAGCCGGGTGGTAGTTTAAGCGACTTCAGACACAATGCAACAGAAAAAGTTGAAAAAAAAGCGACAATTTTTTTTTTGTTATTTTTTTCCTATGGCCATATTTGTGTGGTAAATACATTTTTTTCCTAAAATAATAGTGTAAACCCTTTTATTTATTAATACTCTAAGGTATAAAAGAGTTTTAATTATTATTTTAGCAAAAACTATGGATTTACCACCCAAAAATGACGATATTTAAAAAATCATAAAAAATAATTGTCGCGTTTCTTTGCGAAATTTTTAATTGCATTGGGTTTGTAGTCACTAAAACTACCACCCGGCTTCGTTTTCGGTAGCAGTCTTGAGATACCCGGTATATATATATATATATATCTTTTTTTTTTATTAAAATCTTTTTAAAATAAAAAATAAAATTCAAAATTAATATTTCTTGCACCAAAAAATATCACACAACCATTTCACTGAACACATGCAGCCAAGTAACACACGTAAAAATATTTCAATCGAATCCCAAACTTTTTCATATTTTGAAGTCGTTTAGCAAAGTTTTTAATTTTAGTTTCCGCCAATAAAGGTGGAAGTTGCCGCGACCACGGTTCCGTGCAAATTGAAAATCGCACTCATTTGCAGAGTGAACATACCGATTTTTTACTAAGGAATGTGTTTTTTTGCAAAAATAATTATCGTGATATGTTTCCTCATTGTATGTCATATAATAGTTATTTACGCAAGAAGGCGGTAGGAAGTTAGTGACAATCAATATGGCCACAGTGGTTCCTTTGTTGCTGTTTTGATTTTAATGTATTGTTTTTTAATCAATAAATAAAAAACGATTTTGAACAAATTAGCTATATTGAATGTTAGCATTAATGAACCGTAGAGACAAATAATTTCTCATCTTGTCATAATATTAAAAGCTTAATCTTTACGTAGACTGCAAAATTATTTTTTCACTTCCCATAACCAGTAAGTACATTGCGTCGCTATAGTGCGTGGTGATTGACTATCAATACACACGTTTCGAAAGTCAGAGGTGTGGCCTGGGGTACGAACCCGCGACCACCATGAACATGTTGGCAGCCACGACTGGACCGTTTACCAACAGACCAACAAGCAATTTTTTTGAAAAAAAAAATCTGCGATTACAATTCCTTCTTTCTTACATTTTGGGGGGACAAACCCTTAAACAAATATTTCTACATATCCTCAACATATATATTCCTACATTTTTATACACAAAAATCTAACATCACATTCCACTTCCTCCGTGAATCAAGGCGCGCATTTATAATTCAGCGTATCTAAGTGGTTGACCTGCGCGCCGGACATTTTTCCTTCCTTCGCAAACGAAAAATCCTTGGAGAGTGTTTAAAATTATAATAAAAATAAACCTGACATTTGTACGCTGTTTTCTTGTTTGCGAAGTCTTAGGTCCGTTGGGAAGAGGAAGATATTTAGAGATTCTCAAGTCTGTTTTGAATTTTGAAGCTGTGTTATCAGTTTTCAGTTTATTGGGGCTGCTAAGACAGTCGAGTTGAGCTAAAAATTGTGGTTATAAGAATGAGGTAACGAGATTTTGTAATCTTACAATATGATGTAACTATCGTATCACAACACCCACTCCATATGATTAATTATATGTTACTTTTATCGATGATATCCTCAAGAATGGTAACGTCAAAAGTAACCAAATATAATGCATGAAGAGGTTGATGAAAGTGGATGAAACGAAAGTAATATGTCAGAATCAAGCAAAGTGCCGGTCTTTAGTCCCTGCCTACTCCTACGGGATACAGACCTTACGATTATGTATTTTTTTTATTGCAGGAAATGGCGAGACGAACATGCCGTTCGCCTGATGGTAAGCGATGCGACCGCTCATGAACAGTAACAAAACCAAACAACACCTTGATTACAAAGCAATGCTTGGCATTCCACTGTGCTCGCCATCCTGAGACATAAGATGTTAAGTCTCAATATGTCCAGTAGTTACTCTGGCTACAATGTCCTTCAATCCGAAACACAACAGTGCATTTAAACTGCTGTTTGACGGGAGAAATAGACATTGCGGTGATACCCACCCAGGCAGCCTCTCACATATGAGAGACCTACCACCAGTAGTATGTATGTATCAGTGGCGTGCCTAGGGTTGTGGACTAGGGCAAGCCCAATATTTTTTTAGTAACAATATGTATTGGTTCAAGAGCAAAATTGTATTAAGAAAGAAGAACGTGTTCATCATGCGATACAGGACGAGCCTATGCGATGTAATTAAATAAAAATATATTTAGAAAACGACCCCAGATTACCACACGAACTATATAAGATTAGGATAAAAACCAATAAAATAATAACTATCTTTATCACCGTTATGAAAAAATCTATTACAACAAGTTTTTTCGAAAAAATCTAATAGATGGCGCGATTTCCACGGCCATCTATTTAATTTTGCCAAAATACTGAAGGGCCCATCATTAGTTTTAAATAGATGAATAAAACAAATGTGTAAGTTAAATTACTTTTGGGCATGCATACGTAACTTTATATTGTAATTATTTTGTAAATTAATAAACGACACTACAATAGCACAAGTACGGCGCCGTGTTAACTTCGCGGCCACAAATTATTGTTAATATACTCATGTTATGTTTTTGTGTATGCATGTGATTTTTTAATTCATCATGAGCCCTGAAAGGAAGCTAAGGAATATCTGATAAACACTACGATTACTGTCTACGCGAGCATAATGTTTTGAAATCTCATCACATATTATGTATATGACGCATAAAGAGGTTTCTATGTACACTGTTTTCCGGAATTATGAAAAGATATTAATGCATTCACATGTTTGTTGTTTGTCAATTACTATAAAAGTACCAGATAAATTATTTAAATCACTATAGCCGGAACAATTCCAAAAATATTAGTACATCGTTCGAAAAAAATATACAACACCGACAGTATAACTTATTAGCATGAGAACATCCAGCAATCTATGTAGTTATGTGCACTGATCTTTAAAATTGTATTCTATATTTGCACTACTTTCGAGAAATACACAACAAATCAGGCGTAGGTTTTCGACCAGATACGAGTAGTTGTTTGTCTATGAAATGTAATGAATTTACCTTTTCCTTGCCGATCAACACTTGCACACATTTCAAACCATCACAAGGCACATTTTCACCCATTATAATACGTAATAAACGTAAAATACTATAATTAAACGAAAACTAAACGTAGATGTTCAGTGGTTATTGGTTAATCGTCCGCTCGAAAGACATAATAATAAGCGTGAAGCTAGCTACAGGTCCTAAATTATGAACAATTCCAAATTAAGTATTCTAATTCTAATATATTAATAAAAATATTTAAAACATCATAATACGGTCTCAAAAAATATCTATTTATTTTATATATTATCCAATATAACTTGTAGCAAAACATAAATATTTTTCAATAAATTTGGATCTTAATATGACATGTCAAGTGCACAACTTCACTCCGCGAAGCCGGGCATTTTGCTTGGTACAAATTGCATAAAAAAATAGCTATATGTATAGGTACGTAGTGTCATGGTAATAGCATTTCACCCATAGGTGCGACTGAGAGGGCGATATACGCCAGAAGCCAGGTAAAAGCACACGAGAGAGAAGAAGATAGATATATATTGGTGTGTTCCATATTTTTAAGATATTGCGTCACGCGTTGATTTTGAATGAAATAATTTTATATTAGTTTTAGACCGTGGCGCTCGCTTAGGTGAGTTGCTTGTGGAGTTGCTGAGCGCGGCGCAGGTGCTCCGTCGCAGGCGCGAAGTCCATTATGGCGCGGTAAATTTAAAAATGATAGACGTTTTGCATTAAACGAATATAATTTATTTAAAGTACTGATTTGTCTTTAGGATTGAGTATATGCGTATTAAGTAAGGCAAGCCGGGCTTTTGGGCTTGTATGGAAGTACCGCCACTGGTATGTATGTAGATTACTTTTTCAAGTTACGAGGATTCAGCATACAGGCTCTCGTCTTTCAGAATGCAACGTAGCCATCTTCGCTACATATCTTAAAACACGCAAGGATATTCGTTTCTCTAGAACGATGGCACATGGCATGGTAAATGAAATAATTATTTTAAAGACTGCCTCCGTGGCGTAGTTGTACTACGGTGCGGTTACAAAGCTGAGCTAATCTTTTCCTGGGTTCGAATCTTGAGTCGGGCAGAGTGATATTGAATTTTCCCATTCATTATCAGCCCGAAGTCAGGACTTGTACCCAATATAGGCTCGCTCCCTATCACATCGTGGGACGAAACATACTAGGCGAAATGTGGATGACACCTCTACCATAACCTACTGGGAAAATAAAAAATATGTTAAAAATATATTTAAAAATAAACATATTATATTATACTACAATAAACATAGCCCGAACAAAGTCCTTGGAGGTTTCACCCGCTAAGCCCCATTCGGAAGCGGTTAACCTCACTAAACTATTGTCTATTAATATCCAATACCTGGCCATTTGATAGGCGTAACACAAACCTAAATCTATTTGCCCCGTAGTCTGTAGAGGGATTTAATTTTCAGACCTGTTTGTCATTAAAGCTTATCTCAACAACAGTTCAGAAACAAGCCCGTCTCTGATTAATCTGGCTTAGTAATGTTTGGTTTAATTATCTTATAAGAAGTATGAATATTAGGTTCATTACGTTTCATAGAAATGCAATTATTATTTCCGGAATTTATGGCGGATTAAGTTTAATTTTTACCTTTTTTTATCTTCCCGACGTTTCGATTACTTCACAGCTTTCGTGATTAGTCAGCCCGTGACCTCGAAATTAAAAAATGTAACAATTAAACCAAATCCGCCATAAAATCCTCAAATAATAGTTTTATTTCAATGTGTAACATTTGCGTATATCTAAGAAACCATTATTACTTTTCATTTCAAGGTCTTGTGCTAGTGAACCATATACAGCCTCCGTGACGCAGTTGGTTAGATGCCGGCTGTGAAACGAGAGACCGCGGGTTCGATTCCCGCTCCAAAAGAAATATTTGTGTGAACCACAGGTATTTTTCGGGACTGAGTGTTTTTGAGACCGAAATGCCTACCCCTTCTGGGAAATCAGAGTGCATTTATATAGTATGTATATATGTATGTTCACGGCAATGCCACAAAATATTAGTATTAGCAAAAAATAACCTTTATATTAGTCTGTAAGTCTTATTGTTGAACACAGATTTTCATTCATTCGGCTTCAATTTACCACGGTGATCTGAACTACGTAAATTATTTGAAAAAAAATCCTCTAGTATTTAGTTTTCCTCATGTTCTTTATCAATAAAGTCAATAATATTACATACATTTTAAAAGTTAAAAGTTAAAGTGGCTTCCCTGAATTCGAACTCATAGCCTTGGATTTTGTAACCCAGTTCTTCATTTTAGCCATCGCGGCGTAAATTACCCGTAAAAGTAATATCGGCTCTTATTAAAATCTTAATTTGGAGAAGTTGAGGATAACCTTTAGCATTTCATTTGTATCCCTAAGGAAATATATTAAAAAATATTAACACAAAGGCGAGTTTCGCTTTCGTGCATCAGAAATTAAATTAGACATAATTTCGGACCTGAATACAAAGAACATTTGATGTTGTTTGCCTTTGGTACTGTATATTTTAAAGACAAGTGCAGCTAACTCAGTTGGTTAGACGCCCGCTGTGAAACGCAATGCCGCGGGTTCGATCCCCATCATCATCATCATCATCATCAGCCTATTCGCGTCCACTACTGGACATAGGCCTCTCCTTTGGCACGCCACTGGGCTCGATCTTCAGCCCAACGTCTCCTACCGCTACCAGCCATTTTTCTGATATCATCACTCCACCTCGTTGGAGGGCATCCTACACTAAGCTTGCTGAGGCGCGGTCTCCACTCGAGAACGCGTCTACCCCAACGGTTGTCGGTTCTCCGACAAATGTGACCAGCTCACTGCCACTTCAACTTGCTGATCCGCTGGGCTATGTCGGTCACCTTGGTTCTCTGTCGAACCACGCTCTGAGCCAATTATTTGTGAAATTCACAGGTATTTGTTTCGAGTCTGGGTAACCAAAAGTCTCTCGTAGTTATTGATACCAAGACAAGACTCGATCTTAATGCGCGGTAAGGACTGGATTGGATTGGAATCACAATCTGTTGATTTCACTAACACACCGTGTGATGAAATGCATTTTTCGGGTTCAAATGCATTAATAACATAAATTTAAAACTAGAATAAAGTGGAAAAAATTAATTAACGGTGTTGCGGAAAAATTGGCTATCTATGTTTTATATTTTGGACCTTAATTATATTTTGTTCCACAAAATAATATGTAGTTCTGATTAATATACATTTTCCAATAAAATGAAAATACAAGAATTGAGAAGTATCTCTTTACAATAAATAAACACCTAACTACGCAAAAACTGTCTATTCACAAACTAAAATAACTCCAAAAAAAATTAAATTCCTATACACAAGCCTAAAATGATAAAGCTTTACAAAACATTTCGAGCTGAATTACTCAAATCCATTCTTAATCTGGTAGTGGTCTAAAAATCTAGAATTCTAGATAATCGGACGCCAACCAACCGTGACAAATAAATAACGCATCTAAGGATAGCCTACTTACACAGATTAAGGGATCGAAACGCGGGTTTCAAAGAAAATCGGCTTATTGAAATACAAATTGAATTTTTTCCTAAATATTTTCTCAACAAATTATCAGATTGTGAATAAATGTAATGGGATTTGTCTTAATACGTACTGTAAGCGACAGGTGGAACATTGATGGTGAATTTTAAACAGAAATTCTATGAGCGAACTTTTACTGAGTTTAGAGATTTGGGTATATTAGATAATACGATTCCTTTCTATATATTGTTTTTCACAACACATATTGTTTGCACTACAAACTCATATATCAAAGCTAGACGCCCAGCTCGGCTTTCCCCGGTGCAGATTCGCTTTTTTGCAATTCTTTGCGAGACGAGCATGCCATTTATTTATTTATTCATTCTTTACTACACACAAAAAATGACAAAGCATACAATATTTTACATATAAAATTAAAGAGTCCAGTTGGCGGTCTTATCGCCCTAGGCGATTTCTTACGATAAGAAGAGAGAGCCATTCGTGGTGGTAAGCGATAAGACCGCTAATAAATAGTAGCAAAACCAAACAAAACCTTGAATTACAAAGCAATACTTAAAAACCAAAGGTAGACTGTTAGAGAATGCTCCTGGCATTAAGTCCGTCTGTATACTATTTGGTATATAAAGTTAAATACTTGGCATTCCATTGCGCTCGTCATCCTGAGAAATAAGATCTCAATATGTCCAGTAGTTAATCTGGCCACAATGTCCTTCAAACAGAAACACAACAGTGCATTTACGCTGCTATTTGGGGAAACTAATAGACATTGCGGTGATACCTACCCAGGCGGCCTCTCACATATGAGAGACCTACCACCAGTAATAACTAGTTCTATCGCGTACATTCTACATGAATAATGTAGGATTCTCATAGAAAAGAATTTTTCAAATCAGTTCATTACTTTCAGAGCCAATTCAATGCAAACAAACAATGAATTTTTCCCCTTTATATTATTAGTGTAGACTACGGCACAAATATAAAGTTTTAATAAAAATCAATGTTTCGAACAAAACTGCATCAAGAGTGAACCCTATAGCTAATTTTCAACTCTTTTATAAGGAAGCTCGACTGAGAGAAAAACAAAGTGTCACAGAAAAACAATAAAGATTACTATTACATTGGCTGTGTTGTTACATTCTCTTAATGAGTTTTTTAAAAGCCCAATTACTCCTCATTTCACTTCCTTTCGTCTATTTACCTTAAAGTAATCAATCAAGAATGTAAAAATAGGCAATAATAAACATTCGATAATACGACATAATAATTCAGACATTTTTAAATACATATTTACAGCGTTCCTTAGAAGTTCAAAAGCATTTCTATTATATGTATGGTATGTCAGCTAAACCGCACTAGTTCGTAATGGAAAATATACCCCTCTCAATAGTATTCTCGATTGTAGAGGAGGCCCGTGCCCTGATGTTGGGCTGATCAATACGCAGTAGTACGTACATATGTATGTATGTAGGCATAACAATTCATTTTTAAAAATCTATGTCCTTTAAGTGACTGCATTGCATTGAATTAACATAGTGCATTTCTCATCTCTCCATCATAAAGTACTTAAAGGCGACAGATTAATATCTGGCCATTCGACAGTATTATGCCGGCTCATTCTACAAAATCATCCTATCACCACCAGCTTAACCTCATAAGAGTCAACGGCCTGATTTAATAAGAAAAAAATCAGGCGTTTGGACTCAAGATAGTTTAGAATAATTTAATTACAGCTCAGCTACCTACAATTAAGACACGATTTAAAATGATTGATTTTAATATATAATTTCTCCTATTTCTAATAATACACCGCCTTAATAGTCTAGACTATTCACTGACACTGGATTAAATCACAAAACCCTAAACGCCTGGAAGTATTTAATACGTCACTACTATCACAGACAATTATATTCGGGTTTATATACTTGAAAACGACAATGAATTATTGTTAGTATGGTTTTTCTATTTTAAAATTCGCACTTATTACTTTTTTCATTGGCAATTGAGTCGTATTTTTATTCCCAATATTTCTGGCTAAGGTTTGGTATACTTAATACAACTGACTAGTAAATAATTACAAATCTCTTTTTTTTACTTTGGAAATATATCAACGACTTTCACAACAAATACCCTGCTCACATATAAAACTAATTCTTCATAAAAATAGAACTAAAAATATCTTTCTTAGTTACACATCAATTTTATTGCATTGAATGGCAAGAAGAGCGTACCATTGGTCTGATGGTAAGCGATACGACCGCTCATGGACAGTAGCAAAACCAAGAAACACCATGAGTTACAAAGCAAAGCAAAGCAAAAATGGCATTCCACTGCGCTCGCAATCATAAGGCATAATATGATGTTAAGTGTTACTATATCCAGTAGTATGTCGAGTTACTCTGCCTACAATGTCTTCAAACCTTAGACTTATATAAAAATCATTTCAGGTGTATTAATAATTTGCTATTCTCATAACTTTTTACGCAAAACAATTTCAGCAAATAATACCCTACAACATTTGAATAATAATTTATCATCCAAAACGTTGAACGATATTCATAAATTATTTGCCAAAATAGGTGAGGTAACATACCAGCTGATTACGAAACATAAAACTATTAGAGGAGAATAAACCAAGAAAGGGTTGTAACAAAAGAGCATAAAAGGTTCATAAAGTAGATTGAATTGAAAGGGAGCTAAGCATTCAGACGGTATAAGGCTTTTTATATCGATTTCGCGAAATGCTTTCACCTAGCAATAAGTTTGGCATTAGAAGAAAATAAGTCTACAAAAATTCTGCGTATGAAAAACTGATGATAAGTTACTCGTGAGCATAGGTTTAGTTACCAGCGTAGACCTTGGTGGATTTTTTATTCATGCAAATAAACGCACATGAAAATACCCATTTTCCATAGTGTCTTGGTCTAGGATAAGCAAATGTGGTTCTTTGTAGGTTATTTCAGACAACGTCGTAAACATGTCTATTACACTGGCTATATACATATATTTTAAAATTAACTTTATAATATCAATAGAAGAATATGATTCAAAAAGTGGCAACATCATATTATGAAAACTTTTGTGATATTTTTACAGTAGTTAGTTTTTTAATTATTACTGTCCGCATAGCCAACAAATTGGCGGATTTAGTCTGGGAATATCCGCTTTCGACTACGTTTCATTATATTGTCTGGCGATAGATAACCATTTATTTTATTTATTTTATTTTATTTAATCTTATTTATTTATTATTCACCAAAAACCTAACACAGTTAACAATGAAAAGAGGTTTAAAATAGGATAGCATATCTTACCGATAGACACTTAATTATATTGTGATGCATCATCAGTTACTTTACTATGCTAGTTTCGTTTCAGTCATATTTTCTTCAAAGTATAAATTTGAGTCTTCTGACCTCCTTCTGCCTAGTCGGTACTTCTGTACCATAACCCCTTATTCATAAATAATGCAAATCAACCACATAAAGGCAAATAGTTTAATAATGTTAAGACTAGATAAAACGTTCATTAAGTTTTGCTATTTATAATGGTTTTTCTACATAGTTTAACTACTACTGCCACTTCACAGACAAAGTGATTTCATTCTATTGACAGTAATATCAAACGTCCAGCTGACAGACATGTGCCATTTTTATGCTTAAAATTTACTTAAAAAAAGGTCTCGGCTATTTTAAAGTTAAAATAAGCTAAACTAAACTGTTAAATAGCTGATTAGTGATTTTTGACATCTATGAATAAGATTTTTGAGTCGGCTCTTATTAACGGCATTTGAAAACTGCGTTAAGTCCTTATGAATAAGGGGGTAAGTCGAAGAGAATCCATGAAGAAATTAATAAAAGTGAACGAAGCGAAAGGGATATGTTAGGATCGAGCTCAGTGGCGATCTACTGTACTGATATACAGGCGAAGACACTTAGGTAAATAATGCTTAAAAATGCTCTATAATACCTTTCGTCGGAGAGCTACTCTACTATATGTTTGTAACTCTGTTACTAATTTCTATTATCATGTTCACTAACACAAGTTACGTTTCCAGCTTAATAGAAGTTGGATTACTTGCAGTGTGATATATATCTTCGCTTTAATTACAAACGCTAATGCAGAAATCGACTAAATCAGCACAGACAAAATATATTCTACTCACAAACATTCCTCAATACATTGTATGGCTAGTTTATACTGTACTGAGTGTCCTCTATCAATGCTTCTTTGAAAATTATTTTCTTTAGTTATGTTGCCACTATGTTAGATTTTCATTTAATAAGTACACAATCGACCCAGTTCAATTACGAAAATGATTAAATTAAAATCGGTAAAGGTAAAGTATACAATCGACTCATCAATTTAATTAAGAAAATGTTTAAATTAAAATCGATAACTCATCAACGTTTTTAGAAATAATACACTAAGATGTTCTAAGTAAATAAATTCTACACAAAACATTAACCAATCAACCAACTCTACACTAAGTAGAGTAACTCTACGTCAAAAAGGGGTTGTAACTAAATATACATACATAAATAAACTCACGCCTTTTTTCATAAAGGGTCATTCACCCACATTTCACCATATATGTATCATGCCACGATGTGAAAGGGCACGAGCCTATCGCCATATCGTATAGAAAAATCTTAAATCACTTTGCCCCGGGATCCAAACCCATGACCTCAGTTTTGTAATCGTGCCATACAACTACGCCACCAAGGCAGAGACTTAATATACAGGCTGTTAAATAACCCCGTGATAAGTTCCCGGGCTCACCTCCATTTTTCAAAGCGCGATATTGCCTTCCCCTATTTCCATATCATTTCAATATTTGCTTTCACTTTCTCTATCTCTATTTGATATTCGTTTTATGATATGTAATACTTCGTATTGGGTGACTGAAATTTCCGTGAAGGCTCATTTGAATAAAAGTGGAAAATGTATGAGATATTTGTTTTTTTAAATAGGAGTCTTTATCAGCCCATTTACGTCCCACTGCAGGGCCACGGGCCTCCTCTACAATCGAGAGTACAATTTAGAGTGATTAGACCATATACAGCCGCTGCCAATAAACAATCCCAATCCAAAATTTCCCGTTTGTAATTGACAGCTCAATCTTTTTTCTGATACTATATTTCCAATAATCAATCTCAGTAGTGTAAAAACTATGGCAACATGACAAGCGACCAATCGAAAAGTAGAAAACAATCCAGATTGACTTCAATCAAATTTTTTCGATTGTTTATTGGCATCGGCCGATAGTCCACCATACTGGCCTAGTGCAGGTGGGCATGTAAGTATGAGTATTATGAGGATATGAATTAAGTCCTTCATAAAATTTATTAGTATCATTACTATTCATATAGTAGATTAAAGGTCAGAAAAAGACCTAGGGGCGAAGTTTTCCCGCAATAAGTCTCAATATTGTGCGGTGGAAAAAGTTTGTTTCAGATTTCAAATTTGTAAAGCCTAGGAGTCTTTTTGTTTCTATTAAAATAAATAGTATCCGTAATACGTTTCAAAAACTACTAAAGATAAAATGAAATGATGGTAAAACAATATTATTTATATCAAGTAATAATCAACTGAAAATCTCTTAGATTAATAAGATTGTGCAACCAT
Organism: Hyles euphorbiae; assembly: GCA_023078785.2. Classification (NCBI taxonomy): domain Eukaryota; kingdom Metazoa; phylum Arthropoda; class Insecta; order Lepidoptera; family Sphingidae; genus Hyles; species Hyles euphorbiae. The sequence goes on along the minus strand of CM041053.1, from coordinate 2,232,742 downwards.
CGAGATCGCAAGAATAATTTAGTATTTATCAAATTCAAGATAACAAAGTTGATTTAGTAATAATAAAGATACCTACTCATTAAATAAATACAATTTATTTTGTAGTTAATTCCATTGCTATAACCTAATTTACGAAGCAATGAAACTGAATTAATAATGATAAAATCTCTACTTAAATATTGTGTCTACCAAAGGATTACATTTCTTCTTTGATTTTGCTTTTTGTATGGAGCCGCGAAACAAACCATTGACAAGATTTTTTCACAAAAAGATGGCTTGTAGGGCAGGGAGTGAGGCGAAGTGCTTTTTACGTCGTTTTTGTGAAATAGATTGGATGGATTGCGCGATTTTTTCGAAACTCCAGACTGTTGTGATGGCCAAAGAGTAGCAGGTTAAACCTTGAAGTAAGGCTTTATTTTATTTTTTGCTTAACAAAAGCCTATTAAACCCATAATACATTTAGGTAATCATTTTTTTTACTTTTTACTATTTAAGAAAAAGAAAATATGAAGTCCGTAAGTAAACCTAATTGGCTAAGAAATAATTTGAAAAATGAAAGAACAGAGGCAAGAGGTTTAATCATAAAACTCCGATTTTTCGTACATGTACATGTGATGAAAATAACACATTCTTCCATTACGAACTGTCATATTTCCATTCAAAATACACCGAAAATGATACGACACGAAGATGAGAGCTCAATGTATTCACGTGACGGAATAAAATACGAAATCTTATCTCAAAAATGGACCGCGAAATCAGGCCAATCTCACCATATCAGATCCAAGGCTTTTGTTGTTGTACTCTATAAAGTTTTGAAAGGAATATTCGAACACGTATCGATTTCAGTGTATTTGATGTTGAGTATTGGAGAAACGTGATGTGACGAATTCCATATTTGTAAAGGAATTTGTATTTTGATGTTTGAATATAAGAACCAATTTTTGTATGAGCAAAGGTAATATAGAATTTTTCTGTATAATAAGGACCATTGTAACTATTTTTGATGTCTACGCAATCGATAGCACTGATTCTTTTTCGTTCTGGACGACTTTCCTTCTGACTCGGCGGGATACACATATTTGTACTGATATTAAAAAAAATGAATGTTAGCTGATTATGATCAATAATATAATTATTAATTAACTGTTCTGGTTTAACTCAATTTGTAGCATTTGTAGATAATAATCACTGTATTGTAAACTGGTTTTGAAAAAAGCCACAAAACACTAGAACTTCTTGCCTGATGTACTCTAGTGACAACCGCTTTCCGAACCAGGTGGTTTATGGAATATAAATGATGTTTACGTTGTATGGATTCAATAAATTAATTTCTTCTCCAATCCAACAAAAAACATTATGTCTAAACGCTGCCTTCGTAGTCTTCCTATTCAAAATTATGTTTCGTTAGAAATATAAACATATTTAAAAAAAATCTATGTATTTTTATAAAAACCTACTTAGTCCAACGGTCGTAGAGCCGACCATAAAACATGATAATTCGGGTTCGATTCCAGAATTAAAATATTTTTTGTACTTCACGACATCCTGAATACAAAATACTTAAACATTGATGATTTTTGAAAAATTATTGAAAAATTAATTAATAACTACACCCAACAGTCACATACAACGTCTTGACCCCACACTAAGTACATATATATATATATATATATATCTTGTAATGTTATGAAAGAGTCCTCATAGTTCCCAAAATTAACACAAGAAACTTATAGTCAACCAAGAGTCGATACTATCCCGCCCACACATTCACTCCAAATCCTGTAAACTAGGATTGAAAGCACGTAATATATTGACACCGAGAACTGAAGCTCGGTGTGTGTCTAAAAGAAATCGGTTTGTATCAAACCAGCAAAGAAATTAATTAGTAAGGAAACAAATACTCAGTTCCGTGGTAGGAAAAGTTGAGATTAGAAACAAATTATTGATAAAACTGGTATTAATCAGTTTTACATACATGCATAAACACACGCTTTTTTTCCAGAAAGGATAGGCAAAGGTTCTACCAGATCATCCACGTTTCGTGTTGTGTATTCCATCCCACGATGCTATAGAGGGCAAGCGTATCGCCATACCAGACATATCACTTTGCTCGAGCGGGGATTTGAAACCAAAAACTCAACTTTGCAGTCATCTGTATCAGCCCATATACGTCCCACTGCAGGGCACGGGCCTACTCTACAATCGAGAATACGATTGAGAGTGGTTAGGCCATATAGTCCACCACGCTGGCCTAGTGCGGGTTGGCACTAGCTTGGGTTTTACAGTCATACCGTTGTAAAACTGCGCTGTTTTTAGTGTATTTATTCATCATGTATATAAAATCATGTAAAATCCTTTACTTTCACAAAGCAAACCATTCAAGTTATTTATTTTGTAGGCCTAATGAAACACATAACTCCAAAATATAGCACACAAGCTCTCCTAATGAACCCTTATGTAAAGAACGTATTCCCTTGGTAGACTTGTAATTAAAAATAAATACAGCCAGCAATAATAACTCTAACAAACCCTAAGCAAAAACTACGAGATATTTTGGTCCAATAACGCTCAAACATTGAACAAACATTTGGCCCACAAATATTTGTTTTCATGCAGAGAATGAACCCGACGCCATTATTCCCTGGATATTCATTTAATCAAAGAATATTGTTCGACAACATGAATTATATTATGTTTTATTAATTATATTTAGTAATCAAAAAAATATATGTTGAGAGTAATGCCGTCTATATAAAGTATCGAATGACACACAATATGCCTCTATTGAAAACATTTTTTTTATTTATTGTCATGAATGGCGAGACGAGCATGCCGTCCTGATAGTAAGCAAAACGACCGGTCATGGACATAAGCAACACCAAACAACACCATGAATTACACAGCAATGCTTGGCATTCCACTACGCTCACCATCCTGAGACATAAGATGTAAAATCTCGATCAGTCCAGTAATTACTCTGGCCAGTAATTATCACGGTAATGAAACATAAGTATGACACCGTTTTACTCATAGTTTGCATAAATTAAATGTAGGGATACTATATTGAATATATAATTCACTCGTAGCCAAGAAGAACATTAACTACATGACATCTTAGCCAACGAGCTTGCATAAACCTAACAATATTCGAAGAAAGGAGTGTTATATTACATACGCATACATAGACTCACGCTTTTTCCAAGAAGGGGTAGGCAGAGTTATTCCTTAAACATGTCCCTCGCATGATATGATAGGTAAGCCTATCGCCATGTATCAGCCCAGATAAGTCCCACTGCAGGGCACGAGCCTCCTCTACAATCGAGAGTACGATTGAGAGTGGTTAGGCCATAAAGACCACCGCGCTGGCCTAGTGCGTGTTAGTGGACTTTACATACCATAGAAATTCTTACTGATTCGCTATGGTATGCAGGTTTCCTCACGATGTTTTCCTTCACCGCTATAGTGCGTGGTAATAGTCTATCAACACACTATCGCCATATTGATACAAATTCCTAATTCTAGGCTAATAATGAATAGAAAAATCCAGTATCATTTTGCCCTAAGTAAAGAAATAATAGAACAATCTTTAAGCTAGAGTGGTTCACGCTTCATTAATTATATCCCAAAATATGTACGCATGTAGACAGTGAAGGCCACATGGGGCTGAAATAATTAAAAAAATAGCTGAAGTATATTCATGTTATTTGATAACCTCTGCTTACCCATTGAAAATAATTTGAAAATGCTTTACTGAATCCACAAAATGTCTTACATGATTTAGATTCAGTCACTTTTTTTCTCTACCACTCGATTCATCGTTGTTTTTGTCTGAGAAAAACGGGTAAGAAACTCTGCGTTGCTCTTTTCAAAACAAGTTTACAATACAGTAATTATACTGGAATCGTAGCTAAGTTAAAGATATGGGTGTGACTATTTTCATGTATATAATTTCTAATTACTTTTTCATATTTGTTCCTATGTTTTTTTATTATTACACTAAATGGCAAGACGAGCGTGCCTTTCGCCTGATGGTAAGTGATACGACAGCTCGTGGACAGTAGCAAAACCAAACAACACCTTGAATTACCAAGCAATGCTTGGTATTCCACTGCGCTCGCCTTCCTCAGACATAAGATGTTTAGTCTCAATATGTCTAGTAGTTACTCTGGCTACAATGTCATTCAAACCGAAACACAATAGTGCATTTATACTGCTGTTAGTGAGAGAAATAGACATTGCGGTGGTACCTATCCAGTTGGCCTCTCACATGTGAGTGACCAGTAAAACGAATCCTAAGAACAAATACATTCCTAAGTACAAATAGCGTAGTTAATTATAGAAATAAACTAGAAGTAAATACGACGAGGATTTTCAATAAGTATGTAAACGTCTCCACGTTCTCCCTACTCTTACATATGTAACAGCTTCGCGGTAATATGAAAGACGAGATATGTTCTAAGAAGCTTACTTTCGATTATATTTTCCTACCAAGTATAGACCTACATATATTGATATATTATGTAATTCCTACTCTAATCTGTCTTAACCATACTATATATTTTTATTCATTATAGTTCATATGTAGTCTAATTATCAAATAAAAAATATATTTGTTGTCCTAGATTTAGATTCATCCCCAAATAAATTCAATTGTAACGCATACATTTTAAAAATATTATACCAGCGTGAATAATACTCAAAATTAGATTTTTTAATACAAATGTTTGCAAAAGAACTGTAACACAATTTATCTCCAAACAGCACATTTAACTGACACAGCGAGGCAAAACGTCAAAAACCGCCAAACGATCTAACAAAGGAAATCTCTCATAAATAAAAATCCATTCAAGAAAATTCGACAGAGTATTTTCCTCCTGCATACTTATATATATATATATATATCCTTATTTACCTCCGAGGCGTGATTCCCACACTGTTCACTCACACTGAAACAACTGTATTAGATACACATATAGTTATATGGCACTTAACACTCGGTATATTTAAGTTATATGACACTAAACACTGGCACGTAATGTATTTTTTGAGAAAAATGCGATCGTGCTACAACGTAGCGTGTGCTACGAGCTACGCGCGGGCTACGACTGGCGTAGACCCCGCCCCTCCGTCCCGCTCCCGTAGGCGCAACATGAAAACGCCTCGGGATTATTTGTTTTCCATTTTATTTATAGTTTTCTATTATTCGTATATTCGTAATTTAATTGTTTCTGTAATTAGCTTTACATGGTGTTTACTGGCTTGGACATTATTTTCTTCAATTGGTTTCTGCTGTAAGTTTATTTATTTTATTTTATTTATTTTATTTATTTATTAGGTCCTTCACAGCTGACAATTTAAAATACATTATAATATCAAACGAAACAATACGCCAATTTATATTTTACAAAATATTTTGTGTCCTACCTCAATTTAATAGATGTAGTGGACTCAAACACATTTCATGGTAAAAAATATACATAAAATAACCGACATTTATAAAGAGATTTCATGTATCTCAACGTCGTTCAATGTCTTTACTGAATGTCACTAGATATATTTTTATAATATGAAAATGCTTAAAGATAAACAAAGTTAACGTTAGTAAAGTTTATTCTATTTAAAATATTTTCTTATAGAGTTTTCTTAAAGGTCATAAGTTACGAGTGGTCTTGATGGGTATAATAAGTTATTTTTACTTACCACTTCAAATTATTGTCAAACTCACGTTGTTTGTCTAGTTTACTAACTGAACCGTCAGGTTTGCTGACAGTAAGATGTTTCTTTATACCAACCTAGCTACCGTAAACACTGCTTCATACCAATTTTATTGGCGCACGCAAGTGTGTTAAGATTTAGGTGCAGCCTATATGTATTACTATTATTTATTTATTATTCGTGTGTATGTCGTTATGTATTTTGAGCAGATCCGTATAATATTTGGAACCGACGAGATTTAGTGCAGATAAAATATTCGAATTAGCCAGATAGGGACTACCATACATAGTTCTTACTGTACATTGGCTTACAGCCACAGCCAATAACCATCCCAATCCAAAATTTGCCGTTTGAGATTGACAGCTCAATCTTTTTTCTGATACTATATTGCCAATAATCAATCTCAGTAGTGAAAAATCTATGGCAACATGGTAAATGACAAATCGAAAAGTAGAAAACAATCCAGATTGACTTCAATCTAATATTTTCGATTGATTATTGGCATCAGCCGTTAATGAAACAAATAAATGTATCGCGTTTCGGATTATGCTGCATGTATTCGGATACAATGAGCCCAGTAGACGTAGTAGAGGTAAGCCTCTATATGGCGTCCATACATGCTCCATCTGTAATGCACAGTGTGTACCGTACTTTAATTTTATTGATGCCAGTATATAAAAAAGATAATCATTACCCTCTGAAAGATATCAGTATATCAGGAGTTCGCTGATTTTCTACACTTGGTTGAAACATGTGCATTTTTACATTTTTTTCACGTCAGTAACACGCCTTCCTATACAATTGAGAGTGGTTAGGCCATTATAGTCCACCATGCTGGCCTAGTGCGGGATAGAGGGCTTTAGAAATTTATACAAATTGGTATGGTATGCAGGTTTCTCACGATGTTTTCCTTCACCGTTTTAATGTATGTTCATGTCGGTTTACAGAAAAATCCAAATTGCATACTTTAACGCTTCAAGAACCGTCTCTAATATAATCTTGTGTTGTGCCTCCATTGCTTTCTTAAATCTCGTCACTCGCGTCAGTAGTCACTTGATCGTTTGTGCATTTGTAAGGACTCGCTTTACTTGCTCTGCTTTTTAGTGCTAAGTAATGTATAATGCGGTAAGTATGTTATGCATTCTTTAGCGAATTAATACTAAATTAAAAGCGATACAGCAAAAATAATAATTTTATCTTAACACTCAGTAACAATATACATATCTATTAACCTCATATAATGTCGTCAATACTGGAAAATTCTGCCGCAGTTTGTAAGGACTTTGGTTATAATATTTAATTTGGGTTTGATTCCAGTACCGAGACGAATGGTTTCTTTCTCAAATGTACTGTTTATATCTTAATGTGAAATCAGAACTATGGGTGTGACTGTTCAACATTTTTATGAATGAAATGAGTTTATAATGAAACACAGTTAAAAATTACAAAAAAATGACAGAATGAGGTATATAGTCCGATAAGTCTCTCGTAGTTTGCAATACTATACTTGATAGCTGTGAGCCACTCAAATAAAACAAAATAAATAAAATTATCAAAAAGTGTCGCAAATCTGAATATCTTATTCTAAAATCCAAGCTTTTTGACAATAGCGGCAATAACCCCTCACAGTTCTATTGCCTTGAGCAAACTAAAGCGCACTTATATTATTTGGCATCCCACACGAAGTATGGGCAGATGTTGGAAACTTTGAGGGAAGTTTTAAACATTCCATAATTGGGTATTATTAGGGTAGATAGATTTATTTTGACAGTCTGTTTGCAGTTCATGCTCAACGTATTTTAGGTTTGATTGTTTTCAAACTGATAAGTATTTTGCAGTTTCTGATACCTGTAGCACAAGGTTTAAGTTTAGTCTTGCAATCACTATGTCTGAACGTGACAATAATAATTTATTAATATTTCTAGGATCCATATTTTTGACATATGTGTATATGCCAACTTATGCCGTTTTCCAGAAAGAGTAGGCAAAAGTGCTACCAAACATACACCCATATTTCACCTCGTATATTCCGTCCCACTTTGTGATAGGGGGCAATTACATCGCCATATTGGGCTCAAATTCACTTCACAATAGATACAAAATTATATAATACACCAGACACGAACCTGCGACCTCTGATTCAACAGTTCATTCCGCTCCTAACTGTGCTAACACACTTATAATTTTAAAAGTAAGTTACGAGTGTGGAGTGTTAATCCAGGTAAAGTTGTGGATGTTTTAATTCAAAATCCCTGTTTTCCTGTGTCTGGATATTTCCCACAAGAGTTCACGCTAGGTAGATAATATGTAGAATATAAAAAGTTTCTCTGGTTACATAAAAGTAAATAAGCCAAAGAAGAGAATAATATTCTAGCATAATTATATACTGTTATATAAGTTGTTTTCGTATAAAATATCGTATAAAAGAGAGTTAGAAACAACTCTACGTAATTAAAAAAAAAACGAATATTCAGCTTCTAGTAACTTATGATCTAAATTATAATTTTGACTGAAGATATTCATATATTATATTTCCTTATGACCTTCCCCATGATAAATTTGACTTGATCAACCAAGTGTCTTGCGTTTCGAGTTTAGCCACAGGAGGTAGAAGAAACAAAATTATGTCGACCAGCAACAGATAGCCACATACGTTCGTGTTTTCTTAATTAGGATTGCAGTCCACTTATATTATTATTACTACAATTACACATTATTGTCATTAAATGAACTTCTCTGAATTTATCTAAGCTACGACTCCTGTATAATCACTGTATTGTAAACTTGTTTTGAAAAGAGCAACGCTAGAGTTTTTTGCCCGTTCTTTTTTGCCAAAAACAGCCTTATGATCCGGGTGGTAGTGGAAAAAAACTGTGATTGAATCGAAATAATATATGACATTTTATGGGTTCAACAAATATTTTTTTTCATTGTCGTGTCAAAAAAACTTGAATAATCTCAAACAACAAAAACAAGTATAGATAATATAATAGAGATATATACCCAATAGTATCGAAAACAGAAATAAAACTAATCAGTGTATTGTTAGCTAACAAACAAACTCTAGAAAGTAGAGTATCTCTATCCCCAGTAGAGTAGTTACAACTAGCTGTTACAAGTTATTGAAGCGGCTCTCTACCACTATCGGTAGAGTCTAACAGTTAATTTCTTACAAGTAGTATTAAGTTTTTGCTGTTTTACGACCATTAACTTACATGAGACCACTTGCTTATTTATTTATTTAATGCTTTAATGCAAAAAAATTGAAAAAAAATATAGTAAAGAAACAACACAATAATAATAGTACAAGAGGCGGCCTTATAACTCTAGGTAATTTTTTCCAGGCAACCTTTGGATGGATATTACCTTTTTTTCATTGCAATGAATGACGAGACGAGTATACCATTCATCTTATGTTAAGCGATACGACGGCTCGTGGACAGTAGCAAAACCAAACAATACCATAATACACAAAGCAATGCTTAGCAATCCACTGCACCCGGACACCCACGTTTCGCCTCGTATGTCGTCCCACGTTGAAGATATTACATATACACATATTTTGTTAAAATAAGCCTAGATATATATGAAATGAATCTGTGATTATATTTTACGTGTTTTTGTATTATTTAGTGATATAAATTGAATAAATAACATGTAGCATCTGAAAAAAGTTAACGTAGAAAATATATTTAATAAATTATAAATTTATTCACATCGGTAAAGAGTTTAAGAGCACGCTCACCACAAATCACTTTTTATTATAACTTTTATGCCGTACAAGAGTCTCCAAAATACGAGTATAAAATCCACGAACTCTTCCAGAATAAATTCGCAGAATATCAGCGAACTCTACCGACTCTACCTGCTGCTCCACTTTGAAATCTTTTATACATTACATTGGCCTTTTACACCGTTCAAGGAACAGTCGCGTAGTGTTATTTCAATAAATATAAAAGTTAATATTTGTTTTGATAGAGCTGAGTGCAAGTTTAGCCCTCTCGTTCTAGCTTCGAATTCTCACGGTTCAACCACCCTTGGTGCTTGGTGCAAGTTTTAAACTTTCTGATTGTTATTTTAGGCCATACTATTTATATCAGTATATTTTTGTTTCATGTATGTCCCGTCGTTAGAAACAAACATTAAGTAAAAATGATTTTTTTGTGCAAACATATTATTTAATCTAAGTGAAGTGCTAATTATTATGAATAATCAAACTAATAGCTACGCCAATGGCAGTGAAAATGATCAATTTGATCTTGAGTTTTCCAACTAAGCATATTAAACCATATCACTTTAAAAAAATGTCGTAAAATCGTTCAGATGGTACCAATTTAAGTAATCCATAAGGCAATAAAAATCTATAAGAACGGAAAGACAATAAAAATTAATCAATTAAATGTTGTATTCTAGATGTGTGGGTCTGTCAGAGGACAAATGACCGCTAACTACTTATCTCCTACATTTCAAATACTACTAGCATGTAGGATTTCGACACCACGATACAAATCAACACAAGATAAATGTACACAACAGTAATCTTTAAATTACCTTCCTGGAATATAAAACCTCAACTTTTATATGAAATCTTATCTATACTCGTCCTGCCCACAGGAACAATGACACTAATCATACTACAGTCATTTTATTACATTAAATCAGAAAATATTAAAAAGCATAAACAAACCTACTAAAAATATTTTTTTACCAACCCGCCTATCTCCCTTAACTCATACCCCACGGCACGAATGCTGCGTGACGCAGGCGCGCCGCGACCTCGCCCGGGAAGCAGAGTCTCGCGTCTCGTTATTGCCGAATTTTTGCCAGCAGTTAATTATACAGGAGTTCTGCCATACCTCCAGTAATAACTGACGCTTGTTTACTTCTTAGAATAATTTACAATGTCAATAATAGTTAAGGAAGACATCGTGAGGAAACTTACATCACATAGAGATTCACATTTTTTTAAAGTATTTGAAGTCCAGGTAAAAAATACTTAAATTCATTTGTATCATATTCACATATTATATTTTAAATTTCCTATTATTGTTTGTAATTCCATATTGTATTCAATTGTTTTTTTTTTGTCTTTGCTCGATTTTGTTTCCTATAAATCAAAGCTGTGACCTCCCATAATTTAACAGGCACAATATTTTTAAATTGCTAAATGTATGCTATGCGTAATCTTTGTTGGAGACCAATATATAAAATAAAATAAAAGCACTAACATAGTTTGTTGGACTATGACCTAAGCACTCTTAAGTGTCGGAACTCGTATTTTTATCTATTCCACCAGATTTTTTGACTTGGTTTTTCTTCATCAAATTTCATTGACTAATATATGTGTAAATACACATGACTACTAAACATCACTATTTCTACCCAAGGATACAAAACGTTGTGCGTGGTGGCCTGTTGGTAAACGGACTAGTCGCGGCTGCCAACATGTTCTCGATGGTCGCGGGATCAAATCCCAGGGTACACCTCTGACTTTTCGGAGTCGTGTGTGTATTGTTAGTCAATCATCACGCACTAAAACGCTCAAGGAAAAATCGTGAGCAAAACTGCATACCATAACGATTGATAAAAATTTCTATGTTGTGTAAGTTCGCTATATGGCCTAACCACATTCAATCGTACTCTCGATTATAGAGGAGGCCCGTGCCTGCAGTGGGACGTATATAGGCTGATACAGAACAGTACAGATAAAAAATCGCGTTAACCGTCTCAGTATTTTCATCTGGTTCATTACAAGCAGGCTGTGCATACTTCAATCGTCTATACCAGGGGTCGGCAACCTATGGCTCACAAGTCACATGCGGCTCTTTGGATGTGACGCTGCGGCTGTTTCATTCCAAACGCCAATACAATATGTTTAAAAAAATAACCAAAATTCATTTTGAATCTATTAATGAGGTTTAGGCACTATTTTTATTTCTCAGCAATTTGTCCTCCCTTTTTTACTGCACCTCTGCCCCATGAAAAGCGCCGTAACAGACCTTAGAAAAAAATGGTGGCTCTTTAAAAATTTTAATTTAAATTTTTGGCTCTTCTGACTTAAAAGGTTGCCAACCCCTGGTCTACAAACACAGGTAGCAGTTATTTCATTACATCATTCTTCAACTTTCCAATTATTCCAATAGTGAAGCGATTCATTGCGGTTACAGCTCCAGTGGATAAAGTTATAGCCCAACTAAACGCTTGTGTAAGCCGTTTGAACAACATTTGATGAACTGTTTTCTGGGGGCACGGCAGTGCCCCCTCCAAGTCGAGCTAAAAAGCGGCACAGCCGTACTATCCTTTTCTCGAAGCAATTCAGACCATTTTCAACCCCCCATAACTTCGTTGTGGTTAAAGCAAGAAGCCTGAATTTTCAGTTACTAATTAGGCATTGTGTAAACACGGTATATTTAAAATTTCATTCAATTTGAACTAGTAGTTTAAGAATTATAACTTGTCAAACTTTCGCAATTTTGTCACTCACTGACTGACTGACCGATCATCAAAAGTCTAAGGCACTTCTAGCAGACATAGAACCTTCAAATTTAGAATAGAATTGGTATTTAGTGTCTAAAGTAAGGAAAAATTCAAACATTTCATAATTTCTGTCTAGTTTTCTAGATACACCAACTGCGTGAATAACTTTGTAATCTCATATAAATGTATAGGATTACAAAGATACATTTGCAGTTAATGATTCGTTGTACCCGTATATAATGGAATAATAGTTGTAGATTGGTATCTATATATATTATATATGAGGCATAACAGGAGGGGGGTATAAAGAGGGAAAGGGTATATTCAGCCCATTAAACTGTACAACAACTGTAGAAAAACATGACAAAGATAAACTTGCAAATAAATAGACTAAATAGCTCGAAAACAATCACCATGAAAGAAAGAACACTAATAATCAAATCCGCTATATTTGTGATAAATTGATACCTACAAAAATAAGAAAAAACCATAAGACAGAGGCTTTAAGAAAAATCATTATATATATTCTAGAAATAAAAAGTACCGAAAAGGAATAAAGTAGGACTCTACAAAAAGACGTGAGATCCCATCAAAAACATCCTGTAAAAAAATTCCAAGTCTCGCAGCTCAGTTTTTCTACCGCAAAAAGTTGTGAGATCCATGTAATACCAAGTCGATTAATTTATTTAGTCCTTGATTAAGGGACGTTCTGTATAAAGTTATTACGTAAGTTATTATCATATCAATATTAAAAATTGTTTACGTTTTAAATAAATAGATCGACTTGGCCAGTAGCATTATGCATAAATTGTACGATACATTATGTTTTCATGCGATGGCCAAGTCGATCTATTTATTTACAACGTAAATAATTTTTAATATTGATATGATAATACCTTACGTAATAACTTTATACAGAACGTCCCTTAATCAAGGACTAAATAAATTAATCGACTTGGTATTACATGGATCTCACAACTTTTTGCGGTAGAAAAACTGAGCTGCGAGACTTGGAATTTTTTTACAGGATGTTTTTGATGGGATTAGAAAGTTTTTATGAATGCATTTGTTTTAATCGTTGCAATTTTGGAAGGAATTCTTTTTTGGATGTAATAACATTTTAGGCATTTAAGGAATCGTTAAAGTTTCCAAAAATGATTATTAATTAAATTATAAACATATTATAAATCACGAGCTTACTTTATTACAACTGGGCAACATTTTTTTGAAGACGGTAACAGTAAACGGTCGGTCGGGAGGTTCTTGACGGTTCGCCAGCAGAGTTTTTTTGGTACGATAGCTAAGAAGCAGCAAGAATCTTCTGATATTAAATTATTCAAAGAGAAATGTATCAGACATAATCAATTGTGTTGCTGATTAAAATTGTGAGTGCAATTGTATCAATCTATTATTCTTTCAACTGGAGGATATCGTCAACAGAATAATACTTTCTGTATCAGCCCATATACGTCCCACTGCAGGGTACGGGCCTACTCTACAATCGAGAGTACGATTGAGAGTGGTTAGGCCATATAGTCCACCACGCTGGCCTAGTGCGGGTTGGACTTAAATACCATAGAATTTCTTATAAATCGCTATGGTATACAGGTTTCCTCACCATGTTTTCCTTCACCGTTAGTGCGTGTTGATTGACTATCAATACACACATGTCGCCAAAAAGTCAGAGGTGTGACCTGGGATTGAAACCCACGACCACCATGAACATGTTGGCGTGAACATGCCGTTTAACAACAACTTCTACTATGACGTCATGCGAAATAATGATATGCATATTAATCGTAAGTTTAGACAATTGAATAAACATACTTTAAGTTCATTCAATAGTAAAACTTAATTCAACAGCTTCAGAGTTACACAAACTAAAGATTATTTGTACAAACAAGGTGTCCTAAATATTATTTACTGCATCAAGTTTGACACGACCTAAGAAAAAACTCGCTAATGAGGCGCGGAAAGAAACAAACATCAATTTAACTTTGTTTCCTGGGACTAAGTTTAAAATAATGCAAATTGGGGGACAGGGAAGAGTGCTCTCTGTTAGTTGTAGGTTTTTGAATAATCTATTAGTGAGATTATAAAATTGATTATATCTTGCGATAGTCGAACACATCTTTAAATAAATACACCCGACAGTCACATACATAGTCCTGACCCCTTACAAGATCCAGTCTTGTGTTAGGTAACAGAAACAAGAGACTTTTCGGTCTCACAAACAGACGCGAAATAAATACCTGTGTAAGCAAAAATATTTGTCTCAGTGCGGGGATCGAACCCAAGGCTTCTCGTTTCACATTCGGTATCTAACCAAAGTTACGGAGGCTTTAACTTTGTATTTTCTATGATAACCAGAACTTCAAAAGCCTCATAACTAAGTTACGCATTAATGAATATGTAATTATGGTGTGGCTACAACACCATTGATATAAGTATCAGCCCATATACGTCCCACTGTAGGGCACGGGCCCCCTCTACAATCGAGAGTACGATTGAGAGTGGTTAGGCCATATAGTCCACCACGCTGGCCTAGTGCGGGTTGGCGGACTTACATACCATAGAAATTTTTATAAATCGCTATGGCATGCAGGTTTCCTCACGATGTTTTCCTTCACCGTTTTAGTGCGTGGTGATTGACTATCAATACACACATGACTCCGAAAAGTCAGAGGTGTGCCCTGGGATTCGAACCCGCGACCACCGTGAACATGTTGGCAGTCGCGTCCAGTCCGTTTACCAACAGGCCACCACGCACTTCGATTGATATAAGTGCTAATATAAAACACATAAGTAAATTTAGCAGTTTTGCCAAAAGTGTACTTTTTATCTTAATGTACTTAAATTCAACAAAAGTGTCCTTAGAATTTTATCAAACCTCTACCAGATATTTAATAAATCCAGATTCTGTCATACTTCGTTCGTCGTTCTTTGAATCTCACCCACACGATTCCCAGTTCACACTTAGAAGGGTAACGATAGATACTTTTATTATAATACCTACAAAATCATAATGTTTTCTGTCCCTTTCGTAAAACCGCCTCTGGTTCTAATTCTCCAGTTCCCAGACTCTGCACCCTTTATAATACTTACAAACATCAGCTTGATATTTTCGGCGGGTCCCTTAACAACTTTAAAAATGTTATTTTAAAAACTGCATAATATTTAGGTTTTCTATACACAACCCTGTTCAATGTTTAAAAATACTTTAATATTTTTACTAACTTTAGAGCATAATTGATTTTATTCATGTAGTGTTTACTATGAAAAATTTTACACTTAGCTTTATATTGTTTAGCTATATATTTTTTTACTTTTATGTAACAGTGTAACAATTGTGGTGAACCAATAAATAAAAATAAAAATAAAATAAAAAAACTTTCCAAATCTATGTGAAACTCCAAAACTCCGCGTAAGTAGAGATTCACCGCGGAATAATAATCCACATGGCCTCGCGTATCACTGGAAGCCCCACGACTCCACAGCCGGATCGCCATGCGGAACGTTCACGGGATTTGTGAAGCATAAAAATCGCTAGGTTAACTCTCAAATCTTGTAATAATGTAGATTACCTTTTTATGTACAAGAAGTCTGGAAAACGAGAAACGAGCAAACAGGTAATTTGGTAAGTGATCATTGCCGCCCATTAACATCTATCTTTTGGATCATATGTGCGTCAGCCCATCAAATCGGGCGGGGAGCAGGAAGTAAAAAGGATGGGAAGAGGAAAAGGGATATTTGGTACCCGGGTATCCCACTCAATAAACAAAAAAAGGTGGCAAAGCTGTCGCTTTACATCGCTTTCATATCAGACAGTGGTAACTGCCCATTCATGCTGATTCATGAATCATGACGGACAACAACATGGCCCTACCAATTCTTCCCCTTCTATTCTTTAGTATGGTAATCCTTACATTTTTAAAAGACCTGAAATGTTTGGTTGTACTTTTTATTAATATATTATGTTGTTTACTGTACGTGTAAGGTTGTATATTATGTACCCCCACGCTTCCTATCAAATTAGTTCATGACGCCTCGTTGCTATGAAAACCGTAAGTTTCAAAATAATTATTTGAAAGTATAATGCATGCATTAAAGTTACAGCATACACAGTCGGCTCAACCGGGGTGGTACCACTATCTCAGCGAAAATGTACATAAGCTTTGCTGTACCATACGGTGTATGAGATAGCGGAACACATAAAATGAATAAAAAAAAGCTAGTGAAATACACATTATACTCATACGCCAAATTCACACCTCAAACCTTATAATCAAAACCCGCGACGTCAGGTACAAATTCTAGTAATATATTTTTCAAATTAAATGCCCATCACAAAAGACAACTGCCCGACCTAGAATTATAGCCCAGAACCTACCAATTGCACACTAAACTTACACGAGATAAAGACAATAAAATGCATTAAACCTTACACATTTATTGGATACCTGAGGTACCCTAAGCGGAAAATCTCGTACAATTTACGCTCGGCAGTTTCTTTTTCAATTTGGCTAGAGGCGGTGCGTTCATTAAAAATTCAGACGACAGGTTGCTTAGCGAGTGTGTGGCATTGAGATTTGGGCAGTGGCCATTGTCTTTTTATCTAATTTCGCTGAGATTTCAATTTGCATTCATATAAAATTAACGGGCTCCGTATTCGGATTTAAGTCCGGTGAGGATTTGAGTGCGCTAGTTTTGTGTGGTTTACATATGTGGGGGGATTTTGAATGAATATGTTCTATCTTCTTACACTGTACTTATACTTTATTTGTAGATTACATGTAGTTGTTGAAAGCTTTTGAGTAAATGTTTGTTGTATTCATTCTTTTGCGGCCTCTTGGCAATCGGTTGATGTTGTGAAAAGATATATCGTCGGTTCATTTCTCGGACTAAAATAATTCCACAAATATAATGTTATTGTTCTGGGTGTTGTTGGTTTCTTTCATAGATTTCGATACCTAAAATACAGGATTTGAGAACTCATTGTGGGCTATGTTTACTTATGTGACTGTTATTATAGATTAATTTACAATTATTTTTTTGTTTCATAAAAATGCCTTGCCATCCAATCTTTTGATTATTTTAATTGAATGAATTATAGTAAAGCTATTATTGACATCTCAACATAAAAAAATACAGTTTGTTGTTTGATATTACGCCGGAACATTCGGTCTCAAAACACCAACATTTTAAACATATTATATTTTGATCGTTAAAACTTGTGTTTAATAATGTTAAAACCTGCCTCTCACCAAAACCACATTGGTTGTCAAATTAATTGACAAAAATAAAATAGATTTCATCCATAATCGGATATGTCTCCGGCAAATTGAAATGAAAAACCGAACTTATGTCACAGCGGCCAATCTGATAACCAATGTTGGACCGCAAACACACTCGTCAAACACGGCACAAATCCACTTTTCCGCTTTAAACTGTCAATCGCGGCAACAATCCGGCCGATCCGGTCCGGCTGCGGCCGACAGCCGGCGGATCCGGCAGCCGGCGGCACCGGCCAATCCGGCGGAATCCTCCCATCGGTCAGGCCGTGTTGACGGGCATCCATCACGATTAACTTGATTGAAGATAGCTTAGCTTTGTACTTTGTCATTACCATTGTGCGGGTTATGTAATTCCGAAGAAATTTGAAATTGGAATTGTTTTGAAATTCCAATCATTTTTAGTTACGTCTTTTGATACCTTATTATTTTTGGCACCAGTTTCTTTACATAGATGAGTATTTAGGATCATATCTTACACTGAATCTAATATGTATGTAAAACTTGAAGTTAGCAACAGGTATCAGAAAACAGAAGCAGGCAGGTTTAGGCAGTATAGGCAAGCTGCATCATCATCGCTACAGTTTCAACCGAATGACAACCTCTATTGCGCAGTCGGTCGGACGCCGGTTGCGAAATGAGAGACTAAGGGTTCGATCCTCGCACCGAAGCACATGTTTATGTGAGCCACAGGCAATTATTTTGAATTTGAGTGTTAGTGAGACCGAAGAGTCTCTTGTAGCTCTTGATATACAGAACACAGACTCGATCTTAGTTTGGGGACAGGTATCTGAATCTTGGGTATATATATGTATGTAAATATGACTGCGTGGTGGCCTGTTGGTAAACGGACTAGACGCGGCTGCCCACATATTCACGGTGGTCGCGGGTTCGAATCCCAGGGAAACCTCTGACTTTTCGAAGTCATGTGTGTATTGATAATCAATCACCACGCACTAAAACGGTGAAGGAAAACATCGTGAGGAAACCTGTATACCATAGCGATTTATAAGAATTTCTATGGTATGTAAGTCCGCCAACCCGCACTAGGCCAGCGTGGTGGACTATATGACCTAACCACTCTCAATCGTATTCTCGATTGTAGAGTAGGCCCGTGCCCTGCAGTGGGACGTATATGGGCTGATACTGATACTGAAATATGACTGAATATATGTTTCGCCTCTTCTAAACTTTCTATCTCCCTTCCTCAATTTGCAAACCTTAAATATTTGCGATATTCACTCAACCAGCGCTAAATACTACAAACATGAATCCGCACAAAAACAATGTTTAAAAAATACTAAAATATTTTTTGCGTTACTCACGCAACATCAGGTGTGGGCAGATAAATACTACGTATTTATTTAAATAATACCGTATATATTTCTTTGCAAATCACGCAATGTATATTCAAAAATCAGCTCGCGCCAATACCACGCGTATTTCAATAAATTTTTGTACGCTTTACATTGCGGGTTAACGAAGTATCAAATAACTGGAGTGAAAACAAAATATTATTTTTCGGTTATGCTTATATTATGAAATATATGTGCACTTATATCTATTATTTATTTAATTATTGGTATATTTACAGAAATTATAAGTGTACTTATTAATTATTATCTTTTAACGACCTTATTATTCCAAGCAACACCTGGCCAGTATGGTGGACTATACTGCTTATCTCTCAACTATACTCTCGATAGTAGAGGAGGCCCGTGGCCTGCTGAGATGTATATATAAGGGCTAATATAGATCACATTATTAGTCCCGTTTCGACTTCAAGGTCATGTTCACTTTTCAGTATAATGCACTATGACTTCTATCCTGGTAGAGCCACAGTATATCTCCTGTCGAAAGCATTCAGTAACTAAACCTAAACCTAACCTAATCTAATACCTCGCTGAATAAGCGAATTCGATGTATCATTACGTTACATACATACATACATAAACTCACGCCTTGTTCCCAGAAGGGGTAGGCAGAGGTGCCAAAGGCACCCACATTTCGCCTTGTATGTTCCGTCCCACAATGTGATAGGTGGCGAGCCTATCGCCATATTGGGCACAAATTCCTGACTCTGGGCTGATACTGAATAGGAAAATCCAATATCACTCTGCCCAACCCAGGATTCGAACCCGAGACCTCAGCTTTGTAACCGTACCATAGTACAACTACGCCACCGAGGCAGTCATCATTACGTTACTTCGTACATAATAGAAACTGACTATTTCCACGTTTGTGAACAGGAGTCAGTCCTGAGATAAATTCCAAGTTTGAACACCGTAGTCCATATTTGTATGACAGGTCACTCAATCCGCAATAGGGTAAAATAATGGACTAGTGGAAACCTCACTCAATTGGAAATGGGATTCGTCTCTGTATTAGACCATGTATAGACTTATTATTCCAGACTACCGTGATATACTACTTACTATAGTCATATAGTCATAGTTACTAAAGGGATTACTATAGTCATTCTAAATTTTTATATCCAGTATCAGCCCGGAGTCAATAATTTGCCCGATATGGCGATTACCTCGCACTTACCATATCATAAGATGGTCTGTTATCATGGCTGGACTTAGGTGTCCATGCAGCACCACTGCCACTTTTGGAAAAAGGCGTGAGTTTATGTACATATGTATGAATTTATAAGGTCCAAATAAAATAGTAGCACAAACCATTTAAGCTATAAGCTCATCGAAAACAGAGGGCCTTGCTTAAAATAATAAATTAATATTAGAACTTAATTAAGTAAACGAAGATATTAATATTTGGAACATAAAAACACAAAACTAAATAAATCTGTAAATATATCTTAGAAGCTCTGTAATGTAAATGTTTAACGAAGTTTATTTATCCATTAGTCAAATCTTGATACTTTAATATCTAATGAATTTGTCTTCAGTTGATGTTTACCAAGATATGCTTATGATATCTTGTAAATTAACACATGAAAATAAAAAATGAAAAATATTTATTAAAATATACAAATTAACGCTTATATAATATGAAAACATAGAATTAGATTAAGTTTGTACATTAGTTATTTGTTTACTTCTAGTTATTGTTCACCGTGGTCCCCACAAAGCATGCCTCGATCGGGGGTACCAACTTTATTTCCCATAAAAAAATACAAATAAAACTAAAATGATATTGATATTGATTACATAAAAAGTACAATTGGCAGTGTTATCGCTCAACTGCAATGTCTTACAGAACCATGCGATGGATTAAAGAAAAGAACATAGATTCTACAGCATACAATTTTCGCCATAGCCGCATTTTTACCAGCAGGCAATTACGCACTTAGAATAATAAAATAGTACCAGCACACAATAATATATATATATATATATACGAGATGTAAATAATAATAAGTAAAAAGATTAAGACAAGTAATAATCGTATCTATAATAAACATACAAAATAATGGAAGAGATCGCCTCGACCGATAAGGCCGCCATTATTCTCTCTTTTACCAAGTTTTTTTTTTCATAATTTTATGTTTTGGTGTACAATAAGATTTAAACAAAATAAATAATTTATCACTTAGCTGCAACTTGGGTCAATATGGGTATTTTGATGTCATTTACAATTCCGTGTAAAAAAGGAATAAGAAAATAAGTCACGTATATTCCATAGCTAGTAAATTATTACTTTCATAGCCAGATATATGTATAGTTGAGAATTCTATGTATTGTTCATAATAAGAGTTATAAATAATAAATAAGATGACCATCAATATATATAATCAATTATTTTGTAAATATAGGATAAGTACTATGTATTAACTTGTCATATCTGTATCAGCCCATATACGTCCCACTGCAGGGCACAGGCCTACTCTACAATCGAGAATACGATTGAGAGTGGTTAGGCCATATAGTCCACCACGCTGGCCTAGTGCGGGTTGGCGGACTTACATACCATAGAAATTCTTATGAATCGCTATGGTATGCAGGTTTCCTCACGATGTTTTCCTTCACCGTTTTAACTTGTCATAAGGGCTACTTAATTGCCTACATGATCAATAAACCAATTTCGTTTCATTTCGTTTACAATGATAGACTGCATTCAAATGCATAGAAGGAAACAAACTAGCCAAGGACGACACCAGTGCGACCACTGCTTAAGAGCGAACCTACTTATGATGTGGTCTTATGTACATAGCTGCTTAAGAATGTTCTTTGATATTAGATATTTTCACGACATTATCAAGAATTTTTACAGACTTGTATCACATCGTAGGACGAAACACACGAGGCGAAACGTGGCTGTCCTTGTAGCCCGTCTATCTACCCCTTCTGGTAATAAAGCGTGTGTTTATCTATGTATATATGTATATGGTGGAATACCGACAGAGACACATAATACAAAGAGACTGAAAGTTACATTAAAAATTCACAACTCCATAACAAATATAAACCTTACACCCCGGAGACGAGCTAACTAAATACATAATGAATAGAATAGAATAGAATTATCGATAGGTAATCTCACGTAAACTGTTAGTAATTGATCGGCGGACGGACACTCGGCCCGGGGGACGCAATCAATTCGCCGCCCCGCTTGTTACCCGGACACTCGCTTCTACAGACCACTGTAATTGATTGTTTAAGATAAATATTGATAGTATTCCTCAATGGGCATCGTCTTCTTCTTCTGTCTCGATCCAGCGTGTACACGTGAAAACTTTCTCGAAAAATATGTTGAACTGTTAGTTGAAACTTGAAAAGTTACGAAAAATCTTGCTCGAATCGAACATTTTGGTTGGCTTCAAACATTTGAGTTGAGATTTATATGGTACACACGTTCGTACTTGCTCGAGATCGAGCCAGTTTATTGAGATAATACTTATATGTGTATTGTGTACCCAGATTTTGCTATTTATATTAAAATGATGACGACTTTCAGCAGTATTGTAAAATGAGAATCTCATAATTTTACGACAATACCATACACGTGATACATAGCGTCCGGATACCCTTTTTCTTCATTATTGCCTTCGGTAAAGTAAAACACAAGACATTACAGTAGATACAACCCAAACAGCCTCTCAAAAATGAGTGACCTACTACTACTACCACTAGTTAGTATGTAAAAAAGTTGGATCGTATAAATATTTGTCAATACGATTATTTTATTTCTCAAAATCTCTCACCGTGTATACACCGCTCTATCCTACATAAGAATTGAGTCAAGTAATTCAAAAATCTTACATCTGAATTTCAAAATATCTTGTTCTTATTAATAAAGAGTGAACGAAATAAGAAACCTAAGATTTTCACATACAAGTATTATCCCAGCCTGGTAAGCCATGTTGTATCTGTAATAAAAAAATCCATACAACCTGAACAAGTTAATTACCGCCATATTATTTTCATACACGTCTTTTGTTTAATAGGCTTCGTGAACAATACAGAACAAAATCCTTCCAAAAAGACGATACATTATCTAAAAACGTATTTCTCACAAGGTCATTCACTCAAGTTCAATGGTCTTATTGTGGGAGTTTGGATATAAAAAATAATTAACGGGTATTAACTTATTATTACTGATAAGTTACTATTAACAAAAACATATCGTTTAAAAAAAACTAAAAAAACCGGCTTTTATAAACGATCCAACTAAAAAGCAAAAAATAATTAATATTGAGTTTTATACATATATTTTATTGTTAAAAAGCGTGGAGGTGCTGGAGGATAAGTAAAAGTTAATTTATTGCTCTAAAAACATCTATCTACGGCTGTATTCATAGGAAGATAGCTGCGTGCAAACTATCGACTTTTTCTTTCAAAAAATGTAAGTTGCTGAATATTCTGGATAAGATAAAATTACAATTTTGTTTTTATTATTGTATTGTCATCGGTTTCTGGATAAGTATGCAAAATTTCGAGTCAATCCGACGTTTTGAAGGGGGTCAAAATCATGTTCAAATATTCCGTTACTAATATGCGTCTGAAGCAAATGAAAGCGTTTAAATACTAAAATAGCTTTAATGGGGGTGGTAACGGGCAAATGTTAGCCACGTAAATAAGATTTTATGTTGATAGTGAAGAGAAGAATAACTTAATAATCCTGAATATTAAATTCAATGATTTATTATAGTATAATTGGTCAAACTTGAACGAGATTTAGGCAATAAAAATAAATAACAAATCATAATGGACATAAACATCTCCCAAGGTACGCCACAGAGCCCCGTCTTTATGCATCCAATCTTTACCGACCCTGTTGTGCAAGACGTCCCACCATCTGGCCAGTGGGCGTACCAGGCTTGATTTGCCAAGATGCATCCACACTCTAGAACGTGCTTAATCCGAAGGTAAACTATCTGTTACATATGTGGCCAACCCATTGCCACTTCAACGTACTCACTTTCAGAGCTACGTCGGTCACCTTGGTTCTCTGACGGATCACTTCGTTTCGAATTTTGTCCTTCAGAGAGACTCCAGTATTGCTCTATATTTTTTATAGACAACTGAACTTAATAATGTGGTTATACTTGCTGGCGCTGCATGAGTCGTCTTTCGTCCAATTCATGCTTGTATGATCCACAAAAACTTGTTTTGGACTTGGTTTAAGCGACATCAAAAAGTTTCTCGTTGATTCCATTACAAAAGCCTTCCAGCTTAATGTGTTTTCTGAACTATGTGTAACTTTAGACTGTATTAATTACCTATTTAATTTCTTAATATACATATAGGGTATATTATATTGCGACCAAAAACTAAGCCGGATGGTAGTTTTAGCACCCAGATAAAATACAACAAAAAAATCACAAAAGAAAGGCGAAAATTTCTAAAGTATCACTGTGTTCGTGTTTAAGTGGTAAATATATTAGATTAATAAATTTGGCGAGGATTCATGGTTCATTAAGCCCTTAACTGGTTAGGCCGTGGGCGGATGCCCAAAGCGCCCTTATTCAGCGATGTCTATGCTGAGTACTACTCTTCAAATATACCGTAACAAAAATAGTACTAGTTCTTCTCTAAGTCATGAAATTTACTTATGGCTAGAAGATAATGGTAAGCATACATTGATGGGTCTAAAAAAAAACCTCTTAATATGAATTATGAGTTTAAATATTTTTTACCGTCAATACGCATTTTTTTTTTTTCGTTTATTGTACACAAAAGAAAATTATACATAAATCATAACATGAACAGCATCAATAAAACCACTAAGGTTTATACCAGAGCTGACACGAGTTAACAACAGCACAATAATAGATACTTAATAATTCATCTTGTTAATATTTTGGATCTTACAATAATTAACATAATATGGCAATATTGGGATGTTACATTATTGATTGCTTAAATAGAAATTTTTCAACTTAAATTTTATATTCGACGGTGTGATACTATTAACTAAGTCGGTAGGCAAATTATTAATAAGTCGGGGGACTATGTAGGTAGCTGTCCTCTCTCCGTATTTACATTCTTATATCCAATAAAAAATAAATTACCATAGAAAATGACCCAAGACAAATTGAACTCAGCAAAATTGAAGCAAATGGAATATCATGCGTCCTAAAACAACAGCGGCCAATCAATTACAATTATAATTGAGTAACAATGTAGACAGGGCAAATTCAACAACGCTCTTTAGAATAGATGAAGGAGCCATCAACTACGCTCTTAGAAAGAGGATGCTGACCTCAGACATCTTATTATTGGAACTGGATACGATCGTTTTGGAATAATATTTAACGCAAGTTAATGTCCCATCCGGCCGTCATTTCAAAAGATCCACGTCCAATTTTAGTATTAAATTGGTATAACATCTTTTTTTATGATAAAGTCAACGTCAAATGTAGCTAAGCACATGTAATAAATTATTCATGCAGTAAAAAGTAGCCTTTATTGCCAAAAGAATTTGATTTAGTTTAGAAACAGTATGCTAAAGAGTTCTTATGCAGTAATAAAATAATTAAGTAAATAATTATGTACGCCACACCTTAAAGTCTTTTCATATTCATGCAAATGCATACATATAGTTATAGCCACTGTGTACCCGACCTACGAGAATAATGAAGCAAGTCCTTGGAACGCACATACATCAGTCTAAAACGATCGAGTTACAATCATCTGCGACGTACACAAGCGCTCAAAGCGTCGACTTATCAAATGTTTGCGGTTAATGCACCTTGTGCTGTGTGTGTGTATGTGTATTTGTGTATGATGACTTTGATTGTTAGTTGCAAATTAAAGGGAAAGAGCTATATTTGTGTCGACCGTAATAATGTAATGAAGACAAGCTTTGTTAAAAGAAATAAAAGAGGAGTAGTATTGTTAAATTATTGGTACTGTCAGTGTGTGGGTGAAACATGAGGGCTTGAAATAGATTTACAGAATCAACCTAAATGGACCATTCTACTAACAAAGAATATGAATTGCCCATACCGCAAGACTAAGCACAAACTAGCTTTTACTCTCATACACTTTTACGTCACTCTTTATATGATTAAAAAAGGCACCGTCCTATATCTACAACAATAAGCTTAAAACCTATTACCCACAATTCATACCTAGCGTCGGCTTAAAAAGATTAAAACCTCGCAAACTGGCCGCACTCCAAAAAAATAATTGGCGTGCACAATTAAAAAAAGTCTCTTAATGAATGTTCCATTTTCAAATAAATAAAATAATGGCCGAAAACAATTTGATTCTACATCGGGTTGGCGTTAAAAAATAAACAACGCCCCCTGGCGGCAGGAAATGAAAAAGCAGTCAGTTTGGAGAGGCACGGCGTTGGGTAAAGTAGTGCTAACAAACTGCTTTGTTCACGGTACACGACGCTCTGCAAAGGATTAGGAGCCGGCATGTCGCCTATGATTTCATGTTTTTATTTTAAAACGTACTTTTGGATACACATCTAAGTTTTGCTCCACCTTGTACATTAAAAAGATACAGCAAATTGAGAATGCATTACATTTTCTTTTTTTGTATCTGTCATGATTATGACTAAGTTTACTGCGTTTTGAATCCTATGTGCCCGATATTGAGCGGTCGACATATTGGTATCAATCAGGAGTAATTTTCCTGCGCGGGTGGATACTCCTATATCCAATAACAATTTCTTGGTACTTACATAAATACGCAATATAGTCACTGTCGTGCCAGTATAAAACTAAACTATATATACTTATATTAAAATGAATGGTGAGGTGATCATACCATTCGCCTGATGGTAAGCGATACGACCGCTCATGAACCAGAAAAACCAGACAACGCCTTGCACAAAGCAATGCTTGATATTCCACTGCGCTCGCCATCCTGAGGCATAAGGTGTAAAGTCTCAATATGTTCAGTATTTGCTCTGGCTACAATATCGGTCAAACCGGACCACAACAGTGCATTTCTGTTTCGCAGGAAAAATAGACATTGCGGTGATGCCTACCCTGGCGGCCTCTCGCACCTCAAAGACCAGCTAATATCCTTATAAAGCGATGGGTTCTAAGACCAAAACCAGAACACTGTCTGAAATATTGAGAATTTTTTTAGTATTATAATATACATTATATGTATTTATTCATGGGATAAATTTCCAATTTCATAAATATGAAATGTGAAGTGCTAAATATAATGAATAATTAACAAAACGGAACCAAATTGTTCACCCAATCTATCTTCATTCCACGCGATTAATTAAAATAACAAAGGGACAATTAATATATTTTATTTTAATTTGTATACCAAACAGTATACAGGTAGACTTAATGCCAGAGATATTCTCTATACAATATATGTATGTGTACAACTTACTTAATCTGTCAATTTAGAAAGTTTTCTTTAAAGATACAGTTCCCGAACTCTTACCTTAAACACATAACGGTTAGTGGCCGCTCAAATTTCGAGTGGGAGGCAATTCCAGAAAAGAATAGATTGCACCGTGGAGGAGGAGTATATAAAGTCGGAACTGTGAGTTGGACATTGAAAAAGGAGATCATGAGACGAGCGGACATTTCTATCACGGTTAGACCCTAGATATATATTCATATTTTTATCATTGCAATACGAGTAGATACTTATGCACTGTTAGACATTCCCGGAGACCCGCCGAGCTGCAATGCTCGGTGTCATTGCATTGCGTCCCACTGTTGATCCTGGCTCACAGGAGTTGCAGTGGTGGGTGTGAGGGCGGGATAGTCTTCAGATACTTATGTACTACTTGTTGTTTTGTACTTGTAGTAATTAGCTGCAATGAATACGTACCACATCAACACATTTTAATTAAATATCAAAGCTATAATAATATAAACATAGAGAACTGCGCAGAACGATTCAATGAATTCAAACGATCGTCAATAATGTATAGGGTAGTCACGCAGAATTATTCAATGAATAGTGAATTCAAACGATCATAATTCCTAATTAACTTCCGTTTGTTAATTTACTTATTAAATACTAGCGGAACGGCCCGGCTTCGCCTGGGTGCAGATATACTGAAAATATTCTTTAGCCCACGTTCATCAATAATAATGCAGGACTCTAATGGTGAAAGATTTATTCAAATCGGTTAAGTATTTTCAGAGCCTATTCAATACAAACTATCAAACATTTCCTGCTTAAAATTTTAGTAAAGAGCATGGATTGTTGTGCAGTTATGGGGTCAATGACTGAGAAACAAGTTGGAAAAAGATAACAGGCCAATTCGATCCCAACGCTACATATTGATATCGGGTCTAAAATTAAAAATAGATTACGTAACCCAGATCTTACTGCGTGTTTAACTATGTCACCCTCTCTCATTCCGGTAAGAGTATCGAATAATCGATACCATGAGATCCCAGGTTGGAATCACAGAGCGGGACACACCAATTCGAGTGAATTTTCGTTAAAAGTCGTTTAAGTTGGATGGTACTGAAATTACTGAATAATGTACCCAAATTATTTCTTGTAAAATCTCTTTATCATACATGTTACTGTTGGAGAAATGTAACGTCGGTTGTTGTTGTTTTTTATATAACACTAAAATAAAAAAGTGTTTGAGTTCTAATTTCAATATAATATTTTTGTTTTCTAGCCATAATTACCTGTACTTCAATTATGGACTCATCTCTTTTATTTTTCAATATTTATCTATAAAACATTTTAACATTTTCTAATTATTATTACAACATTTACATCCCAGTCTTCACCGCTAACATAGAAAAATTTCATCAAAAATACTCGATAATTGAATACCCCATCAAAGGCATCATATGCGGTTTTCCTTTGCATCGGGGAGGTAAAGGCAAAAATTACTTGTCGATAACGCATACTAAAGCTTACAGGAAGCGCGCCCGCCATCGCTGCTCCGCTCCGCCTGCCCAAGACGGCTTTAATAAACATTTCCTACTAACATATTTACTACATTATGTACAGAGGCTTCTTGGTATCACGCCTGTAATAGGTTGAGATGAGAAATATACGTGAGTTTGATTAGAGAAGCTGTAATTTAGTTTATCATCTAAAGGATGTTGTCATCTTTTGTCTTTTGTATTGCGATGAGTTGCGAGCATGCCTTACGCCTGATGGTAAGCGATACGAACGCTCATGGATTGAAGCAAAACCAAACACCATGAATAATAAAGCAATGGTTGTCATTCCACTGCGCTCGCTATCCTGAGATATAAGATGTTAAGTCTCAATATGACCAGTACTCTAGCTACAAAGATGGCAGCAAATCCATCCGTTACATTTACATTATTAACAGTGCATTTACACTACTGTTTGGCTGAATAAATAAATTTCGGTGGTACCTACCCAGGCCTCTCACTTATGAGGAAGCTACCAAATCAAACGGCATTTACAATCAAAAGCATTAATAAATACGACTATCCTAATTAACCAACCTGTACTGGGCGATTTGTTGGACTATACGCCCTTAATCCACGAAAACGAACGAAAGTTGGGGCAGCTTCAGGTGTACGAATAATTTAATTTCCTATAGAGCATGTCTGGGACGTTCTGAAACGACGCGTGAGATCAGTACAACCGGCTCCGCAGACCATCAGAGAGCTAAAGAATGTGATTACCGCGGAGTGGGAACGTATTCCGCAAGCAAGTATCCGGGATATCCTCGCTAGCATACCCAGACTAATTCAAGCTGTGATTTCAGCTAGAGGGGGTCACACTCGATACTAAACATTTATCTGCTTTTACTTTATTAAAGAAAAAACAAACAAAAATCTTTCTTAACTTTTACTTCACGACCATATGCACTACTAGCGAGCATACACTACTAGTGAACTTTAGCATTAAAACCCATAATTTTTATCAAAATTTTATGATAATACTGACGAAAACGATTATTTGCTTATTAATTTACAAAATTGTGAAAGTAAAACTACCTATAATTATCAAACAAACCAATAGTAACATTTGAAATGGTTCATTGCTTAGGTGCCCGTTTTTTTTGCAAATGAGTTTATATCCACAATATTCGATTAATGGCGTATTTTAGATTTTATAGATGTAAATGAATGACAGTAATGAAAAGTGGTTGACATTTAAATTGGTTGTCAAATATTTATGCATACGTTCAGAAATTTATTTTGTGTAAACTAAAGAGTATATTATGACGCTACAAAAATATATAAGACAATTAAATAAATAATATTCACATGTAAGAAGTTTTACTTCTTTTCAAGATAGAATGTCACTTGAAAATGAAAAATCTTTTACAAAATAACACATAAAAATAAAAACTGAACTGAACTGAATAATGGAATAAAATGATAATTTTATATAATTATGGAGAATATTGCAGGGATTCTCAAATTAGGCGTTGCCTGTGTCTTGAGAAACCAGTTAAATATAATTGTTACTACGTTAATTGTGTGTGTGAGTGTGAGTGTATTTCTATGAAAATTTATATTTCATCAAATAATTCAAATAAGGGGTGGAATATTGCATGGATAATCAAAATCGCTAAAATTGGATATGGAGAAACGGGATATAATAGAGTGGGAGGTAGGAGAGGACTGGGATAGCTGACAGATTTGATAGGACGAAATGTAAATGCACGGTATAAGACGGGATGGTAAATGAAGAGAAAGGACGGGACGTATCGGGAAGTGACTGAATAGACGGGATGGGACGGAATTGAGCAGGCCAGTAGGATAGCCAATTCATGTTTAGGTATACAAGAGCTTATACGAAAAATAACATTGACAATAAAACAATAAAGTATTTGGTGTGGAGTAAAATAAAAAAATATCTGCATCCAGGCAAAGGTGGGTCGGGCTATTTTGCTTTGCTAAATAATTGAATATAATAATCCATCCATCCATCCATCAGCCAAAGGAAGTCCACTGCTGAACATAGGCCTCCCCCAATGATTTCCACAGAGACCTGTTGGAGGCAGCCTGCATCCAGCGACGTCCCGCGACCTTTACCAGGTCGTCGGACCATCTTGTGGGTGGACGTCCTACGCTGCGCTTTCCGATACGCGGCCTCCACTCGAGCACTTTCCGACCCCATCGGTCATCAGATCTCCGCGCTATGTGCCCTGCCCGTTGCCACTTCAACTTGCTAATCCGGTGGGCTATGTCGGTTATTTTAGTTCTCCTACGGATCTCCTCATTTCTGATTCGATCTCGTAGGGAAACCCCGAGCATAGCCCTCTCCATAGCTCGTTGAGTGACTTTGAGCTTCCTAATAAGGCCCATAGTGAGAGGCCACGTCTCGGTGCCGTAAGTCATCACTGGCAACACACAACTATCGAAGACTTTCGATTTAAGGCACTGAGGTATTTTGGACGAGAAGACGTCGCGTAGTTTCCCGAACGCTGCCCAACCGAGTTGGATTCGACGATTGACCTCTCTCTCGAAGTTGGACCTGCCTAACCGGACCACTTGTCCTAAATATACATATTCGTCAACAACTTCAAGAGTCGAGCCCCCAACACCGATGGGGGTGGGCATAACATGGACATTCGACATGCTCTTCGTTTTGTCCATGTTCATTTTAAGACCCACCTGTTGGGAGACTCGATTGAGGTCTTTGAGCATAGTGCTAAGGTCTTCCAGCGATTCTGCCAAGACTACAATATCGTCGGCAAACCGAAGGTGAGTGATATACTCGCCGTTGATGTTGATGCCGAATCCTTTCCACTGCAAGAGCTTGAAGGCATTTTCCAGCGCGGCAGTGAACAGTTTCGGAGATATGACATCTCCCTGTCTCACGCCTCTCTGTAGTGGAATAGCCTTCGTACTCTGATCTTGTACTCGGACCGACATGGTGGCGTTGTTGTATATACACTTCAACACTTCGATGTACCGATAGTCGATATGGCACCGCTGGAGAGACTGTAGCACAGCCCAAGTCTCGATCGAATCAAAGGCTTTCTCATAGTCCACAAACGCTAAACAATATAATATTAATCATATAATAACTAAGCAATTAAGTCTAAACTATAATACTCTTTTAATCTTGTGGAATCGCCTGCGTGCCCATGTTCAACAGCTAACTGCGAGTATGAGCAGTCCGCGCATCATATACTTTGGGAGTGTAGTCTTTGGCATAATGAGCGTAAAACCATGCTAGATAGTATGCAAATATCATCTGGAGTTGTATACTACATGGACCTTGTAGAGACTAGAAAGAACTTCCGTGCTTTCCGGCGTTTTTGCCATACCTATTACTGGAATCAAGCATAACAGTTCACATAATAGGTCCCATTTAAATGTAATAATAATTTGATCCGTGGTGCTTTACAGCTGGCTTCTCCGACTGTAAAAGTCTTTTTGCGAGGTTATTTACCTCTTTATTTCATTGTTTTGTCACCCGCATTGCACGGAGGGAAGTGGACAATAATTTATTTCCAACTCCTCCTATTAATTTAACTTTCTGATTGATTTCGTTGCGGGTTAAAGACAAGTTAGACATTCCCGGAGACTCGCCGAGCTTCAATGCTCGGTGTCATTACATTGCGTGCCACTGTTGATCCTGGCTTACAGGAGTTGCAGTGGTGGGTGTGAGGGCGGGACAGTCTCAAATAACTAAGCAATAGCGAAGCGTGGCCGGGTCAGCTATTATATCTATTAATTGATTTCAATGAATGTCGTGGGAGTAATAATAGTGTTATAATATCTCCGTAGCAAAATAATGATTTGAATCTGGAGAGATGGGATAGAATAGAATATAAGGTGGATAAAATGGGACATAAGAATAGGTACAGGATAGGATTGAAATTGGATAAGCAGTTTAGACAACGGCTGTCATATTGATTTTAAATAAAATATGGACTGGAATCTGTATTTGCAGCCAAGCGAAGCCGGGCCGGGCCACTAGTATATGTATATATAAACATGCATACATATATATGTTGAATATAAAGGATTTTAGAGGAGGCCCGAGCCCTGGAGTGGGACGTATATAAGCTGATACACATTCTGATGACCAATCAAAGAACGAATACAAAGTACCACAATTGACGGAATCTACGTATGTATCACTTTATATTGAATGTAAACATAGTCGCGGAATTTGCATACTATCGCTCCAATAACGCACTGCATAATTACCAACACAACAACAGCGTCTAATTGAATTTCCTTTCTCGTTAGATGATTAGTTAGTTAATAATTGGAAATAACTTTACATACTAAAGGTTTATAGGACTTTGTGAATACAATAAATTCAATATCCTTTGCCTAAGCCGGGATTCGAACCCGAGACCATAGCGTTATAAACATACTGTAGTACAAACGCGTCACTGAAGCAGTTACGCACCAAATCTGGCGGTGAAAATATCGTCAACGTCCTATGGTTGGTGCTTGCAGCGTCTCTGCCTGCCTCTTTAAAAATAGAAGCATGGGGTTTTTTATTTATTTCTTACATATTCTCCAAATAATGTTAAAGTCAGTTTCTTCGTAATATTTTCTTCAAATCTTAACTCACATTATATATTTAATTTAACCCCTGAGCAAATACAAGAAAGTTTTTATAAATACTTAAATAAATACTTCCATCCAACAGTCACATACATAGTCATGACCCCACACTAAAGATCGAGTCTTATATTGTAGGTATCTGGCACTACGAGAGATTTTTCGGTCTCAGTAGCATATACAAAATATTTTTATCCTACACAATTTCAAAAATAAAATTAAATATAGTCTCTCAAAACTACAATATTCCATCAAATTAAGAAGTTAAGTGCAGTCGGAGTATTTAAATAACTTTTTCCACGAAACACTAGAGTCTGTTCATACAAAAGCCGTCAAATTGAGAGTAATTTCTTAGCAATTTTATTTGAAGCCGACGGGAGAGGACTTGTGCCGTTCTGAGAATCTCGAGAAATATTTAATGCACATACGACATTTAGTTGTATACAATCTATTACGCGTGATTTTTATATTTCACCTACTCGTATCTGAGCAGATAACGTGTACTATGATTGGTGTTATTTTATTATATTTTTTATTATATTATACAATACGTCCGGCAAACGAACACCCAAGTCACCTGATGGTAAGTAGATCACTGACGCACATAAAAATCCACGGCGCTTGGATCATGGATGTGTGGCGGACCCATCAAATCAAGAAAGAGGTATTATAGCTATCCAACAATCTCACTCATCGAATGAAATGCGACGTTAAATCTTCACATCGATCTTCTGTGATACAGTAGTAGCCCCGAATAAGCTGAACCATTAATAGTAAGGCATGACCGACTACAGTGTGTCTCTATTCGAAAAATGCATTCAGTTGTACATACTACTTATACTTTGGATATCCTTAATCCTACAACACCTTGATCCTACCAATCCATCAATATCAACCAATCTCATTCACGAAACGAAACGCAAGCTTATCCAATTGTCCTATTAAATAATAACAATAATTACACCTAAAAGTCACATACACAGTCCTGACCCTACAATAATATCAATTAAGTCTTGTGTCGTCGATATCAGAAACTATGAGAGACTTTTCGGTAATATTTGTGGGCCTCACAATCATTTGTCTCAGGATCGAACCTGCGGCCCCTCGTTTCAAAGCCGACGTCTTACCAACTGCGCCACTGACACTCAGTCAGATTACTTTAACATATTTCTATTATAATAGCTGTGTACATCTGTGATTGGTATACATCGGAACTAAATTCAAAATATTTACAATATATTATGTGTATACTGTTAATGTGACTTATTTAAAATAAAAAAAATATATAATACTTCGCCACAACGTTTTATAAAAAGACCACAAATCCGCGCAAAATTAAACACTAATTAAGCAAAATTACACCTCTAAAAACAATGAAACTACGACAAAATCAGCGCAGCTAGAAGCACCGACTGTGACGCTATCTGCGCGACAGCGATACAGCCAAGTGGAGGGATTTTAATAATTCCGCTAACACTAAGACAGCGGGAATGTAAGACCGCGCTGACGGGCAGAAACGTAATGAGCCGCGTTAAAAATACACCAACTTGACGAAACTGAATTAATTAATCCCGAAATACTATGAAAACTCAAAGAGTAAGGTAAATAGAATGTCTGAGTTGAGTCGACTAGTGTTGTGTGTGAATGTGTCTCGACTTACATGATTGTTTTGTATTACAGAAAATCAACCTTATAAAATAATAATGGGATACGAATGTCCGGAATGTACATCCTTTATATTGTAGCTAAGCCACATACTAGCCTACCATGGCATGGCATGGAAAACTAAAATAGCTCATAAAAATTTTTGATCCGTCAACAGTTGATATTCCAGTCTACTTGCATATTTCTGCATTCACTATCAAGAGCCATCTATTGGAATTAAAAAAAATACTTAGAATTAGATTCCGTTTAGTATGTCAAGTTAAAAGCCAGCTGAGCGAAAAGGCCATCACATCCGGTCTTAAAATTTAAAGTCTGAAAGTATAGGTACAAAGTGGCGTAGTGTCCGATATAAACTCTTTGGGCTCGGTGGCCCCGCGAAGTGTCCACATTAGTCTCTTACTAAGCCGGTAAGGAGAAGTGCTCAGCATTTACTATTCAGCAAATAAAAGAGCCATTTTCCTCGGATCTGACCGGGTAATGGAAAAACAGAGGATGGTATAACGAGACTACTGTGAGTGTGGACTAGGCGCATTTTTTTGGAATTTGAGTTACGATATTATTGTTGGAAAGGATGACATTAAAGAGAGGTTAATAAAGTCTTATATTACCAAAAAAATTGCAAAAAAAATATGTTAAATGATTACTGGTAAATTATGTTTACGATAACTTAAGAAGTAGTAGAAAAATGTTAGGAAACCATGTGAACGAAATAATAATAATTATCAACAAAATAACAACTTTAAGACGTGGACGTTTATTAATACCAGCGATGTTGTGAATGTGCATGATTGACTAATTTACCTTTATTTTTATTTACGTTATTCTAGTTACTTTTTCTCCCCTAAAAACAATATACCAGACATTATAATATTCTTTAACCCTAATTACATATTTAGTCAGCAGTATCATAACTTACATTTAATTTAGTTACTTTCTCCAAATAAGTATACAAGTCCACAGTTTCCACATTCCCTTTACAATGGAATCGAGTGTTCGCCGTAGATAAATGTGGTAAGACGTATAATTTGTACTATTTATCCAACAGTAAACAATTATTCGGTCAAACGCACCCGCTTTGTGCCCCTCTCCCCCTGCGCTTACTTAATTCTTTTCTTCTAAATGTGCCCGATTGCCGATTGATTTAAACTTAACTTGGAAGGAAATTTTATTTTGCTTATTTTTATTTTCTGCGTAGTTTATCTTATTTAAGACGCTTTTTACTGATAATGCAAAGTATGGACTTTCTACAGTTATATGGAGTGACTTTTTAGTCATTTTGTAGAGTGATTACGCTTATAAATTTACGACTGATTGCATGCCTTTTTGGAATTTTTAAAGGCTTTTCTGCCTATCACACCTACAGAACGAGGTTGGTAGCCTTTACAACGTTTGATATTGATAAAAAAACTCTCAGGTATACAGATAGACTTGTAAGTATTATTTTTAGCTTACTCAGCACTTTTTACACTACATACATACATAAACTCACGCCTTTTCCCCAGAAGAGGTAGGCAGAGGTGCCAGGGCACCCACATTTCGCTTTGCATGTTCCGTTATTTTTACACTAAATAAATAAATACACCCAACAGTCACATACATAGTTCTGACCCCACACTAAGATTAGTTAAGTTTTGTGCCGTTGGTATCAGGAACTACGAGAGACTTTTCGGTTTCACCAACACACAGACACGTAACAAATGCTTGCTCATACAAAAATTTGTCTCGGTGCGGGGATCGAACACACGTCCTTTCGTTTCACAGCCGGTCTATTACCAACTACCATTCACATATCTCCAAAACCCACATGGATAATATCTATTTTTCCATTTATAATTCACATCACAATTCAATTTAAGAAAATCTAGAATTCAAAATCTGCACACACTCAAACATTAAGGGTGCGTTCGTCTCAATACTAATCGCACACCTTCGAGTGCTCTCGGCAGCGGCGTGCACTCAAGCACCCTCAGCCTCCCTTGTAAACGTAGGGCCACTTATATTCAATAACGATTATATACTAAACCCTTGATGGTACAATGCATTTCGATAAAGGGCAAACACGACAAAAAGGTTACGTTAAAGTTGACGCCAAAGGCACGGGATTAATAAGATACTGCGGTTTTGAAGCAAACTGATGTCAATAAAGAGCGTTGGGGTTACACCGTAACAGTAGTGGGTAAGGGGTAAGAATGTATACAGGGTATATCA
Organism: Hyles euphorbiae; assembly: GCA_023078785.2. Lineage (NCBI taxonomy): Eukaryota > Metazoa > Arthropoda > Insecta > Lepidoptera > Sphingidae > Hyles > Hyles euphorbiae. The sequence continues at coordinate 2,195,494 of CM041053.1, read as the reverse complement.
AAACCAAAATATGTTAGTTAGTAAGATTATGAGAGGTGCGATGACACTTTCTACTCCCTCCCTAATCTCTCCCTATAATATTCTACTTTCTTCAAGACTCAAAATGCTTACTTACTTAATACTTTACTATAGGATGTCATTTTTTATTTTTTGTGATGGCAAAGTTACCAAAATGCGATGTTTTTCCATCTTCTTCATGTCTTTCACCATCGTATACGATGACCGCCATCGAAGATACGAATAATAATAAAAATTCTGTGCTCCAACATTTTCTCTTCAGAGTGGAAAGCAATAACAAAACTGTTATTTTGGCTATCATAAATCATTGTACTTTGCAGAGATACAGCAAGGCTTTAACCACTTCAAGGACCCTGCATAACTTCACATCATTCAAGCGAAAATAAATATAAAATATAATATACTTCCCTCGCGTGTTTACTCACAGATTACGAGGTAAAATAGAATATCATGTAAGTTCCACCGAAAGGATTTCGGCCTGGGATTATTATGATACCTTTTGTTGGGAATTGAGGGTACATCCCATGGGGCTTGGTAACAACGTATAACGTGGTAAACACATTTCAAATTACGTGTTTGACCCCGGCTCGGGAGAGGACCGGATTCTTGTGATTATGTTTCACTTCGTTGATCATGTTGGTCTATTTCATTACGAATTATTATATAATGCTATTTTTATCGATTTTTGAAGAAGATATTTAAGCCATATTTTACTTACGAATAAAAAAATACTTAAAATTATTTGATTGAAGCTAAATAGTCGATTGCAGACATTGTAAAAAATATTTTACTTACCTTGGAATACCGGAATGGATGAACTGGATCAGATAAGAGAAAGACCCGACACTGAAGGTCTGAAACAAATACAACATGATCAAGCTCTCGCACCAAAAAGCCGTTTGTGTTTCGTAAATGCACTGTTGTGACATTGTAGACTGGACATATTGAGACTATATTTTATGTCTGAGGATAGCGAGCGCAGTGGAATGCCAAGCATTGCTTTATAATTCAAGATGTTGTTTTGTTTTGCTACTGTTCATGACATAACATTAACAGTCTTAAATAATACAAAAAATAAAAATAACTCTAGTAAAATTCTTAAATAATAATTCTACTTTCATTCAAATATATTCATCAACTATAATTCCTAATAAAATATAGGACTTAATAACCATCAAGTACTTTTAAACTGAATCAAATATTTGAATATTCAGAACACAATCCTTTAAGTTGAAGAGACCATTTAGATAATATTGATTTGTTCTAACCACCAAAAGATTTTAGGCCGATAAGATTCCCCTTGGAGGAGAATAGGGCAGAAAGGCCACATCATAATTACTACGAACATTAAATATTCATTGAACTATCCTCCCACATATAGTACAGTCAACGAAGCATTTTTTCCTGCATAATTTGCCAGGAGTTTTTTGTTTTCATGAAGAGGTGGCATATGACCCCACTAAGTTAAAAACCCAAAATACTTACAAAAATGGCGTCCGCTAGAGCCGCCATTTTGGAAAACGCGTTTGAAGCCATATCTCCGGAACCGTCCACTTTAGGCCCATCATGCTAAGGACCTTTTTTGTAGATAATTAAATTTCTAATCTTTTTTGTTCAATAATTTTTTTTGTACCATTTACCGTTCGCGATTTACAAGGTTATTAATATTCGTTTCTTGCCTTTTTGCTCATATCTTTGTTAATAATTGTTTAAACAAAAAACTGTTAATGACTAAACTTTTAAATCAATAAATTCTTAACAACTTTTCACCCATACTTTTTTTCTCTAAAATCAATATTTTAGAAGTTATCGCGCGTTGAATGGTGTACTACCGAATCAAGGTCAATGGAAACGAAGGATGCATAGCGTAATTATGAAATCTAATGATTTCTCCATGATTATCACGTAATTAATTAAATACTGATGGCATAAGGGAACAAAGCAATGAGGAAATAGTATATTTTGTTAAAAATCCATGTAAAATTTATTGTAAAAAAAGTATAAAATGAAAATTATTAACATTGTAAATCGCGAACGGTTAATGGTACAAAAAAAATTATTGAACAAAAAAGATGGGAAATTTAATTATCTACAAGAAAGGTCCTTAGCATGATGGGCCTAAAGTGGACGGTTCCGGAGATATGGCTTCAAACGCGTTTTCCAAAATGGCGGCTCTAGCGGACGCCATTTTTGTAAGTATTTTGGGTTTTTAACTTAGTGGGGTCATATGCCACCTCTTCATGAAAACAAAAAACTCCTGGCAAATTATGCATTGCGGACAAGAGTAAGCCGTTGCTTCGTTGCCTGTACTAATAGACTAACTCCCTTATTCATAAAAAACCGTTTATAAAAAAAATATCAACCACATAAACGTAAATTAGTTAAAACATAAGAGGAGATAAAACGTTCTTTAAGTTTTCCTATTTCCATATTTCCTATGTTATGATCTCCTCTAATTGAAGAAACACAATGTTTAAACTGCAACAGTACATTAGCAAAGCTTGTAAAGTGTATTCTTTGTTGGAGATCCTAATAAATAAAAATAAAAAAATAAAATAAAAATAATATTTTGTTATATTGTAACAAATATTAGCACTTATCAGAAAAAAGTGTTTTTATTAATTTGACAGTAATATCGAATGCCCCTATGACAGACATCCTCCAAAAGATCCAAAATGTCACTGTGGAAATCATTGGCGGAGACCCATGTTCAGCAGTGGACTTTCTTTGTCTGATGTATGGATGGATGGAATGCCACTATCGATAAGTCCGCCTTGTATATGAAACTTAATAATCAAGCAATTAAAAATGGCAAATCAATTTAAAAAGGGTTAGGAATTACATACTATATTTATGGAAAATCATGTTATTTTATATATTTAACATTATGACCGTATAAGTTATTTTTATTTCATAACTTAAAACATATTTTCCTATTTTCTGTAAACATCTGCTGTCGGACAAAACAGTGTACCGAATTAACGAACACCAAAAACAGTTTTACGTTTCTGTGAACAATTAATAGGTTACAACAAAATTGATTTCGAAGAAACTTCAAAGCGAATAATATCTAAGTAAACAAATATAGTTTTTTAATTAAAATACTCACGGATTAACACGAAACTTTTATCATTTACTTAGAATTACGACGACTTCGTCAGCCATGTTTAGTTTTTAACCGGCAGAATATAAAAGTGAGTTTATTTATTCACTTTTTATTTGTATCACAATTTGTGTTTGCTTTTTAATTTATATCTTCATTTGTATTTAATATTATCAGGAGACATCTGCGTTTGACCCTCAAACGCAGGTTAAAAAAATAACCTAAAAAAATTAAACCGACTTGAAAAATGTAATAAAAAGAAAGATATGTATAAAATTAATCTCTTAATAAATAAATAACACCCAACAGTCACATACCTAGTCCTAACCCCACACAAAGATCAAGTATTGTGTCGTGGGTCTTTTTTTGAAGTCGATTAAATAGACTACCTCTTTTAAGACTCCTTCAGATTTGTCGCTAAGCGCCGCGCGGAGGCAGCGTTGCTTTGTAAATCTATATAAATAGCAAACGCGTAATTGCACTGCTACACCCGCGTCCGTGCATTAGACTTTTTCAATATAGATTTACAAAGCAGTCCTCACTGTAAATTATCTATCGCGAGTACACTTCTTATTTCATTTTTTTACTGTAATGAATGACGAGCATGCCGCCCGTCTGATGGTAAGCGATGCGACCGCTCATGAACAATTCTTTACATTCCATTGCGCTCGGCTTCCTGATACATGATGTTAAGTCTCAATATGTCCAGTACTCTTGCTACAATGTCCTTCAATCCAAGACACAACAGTGCATATACACAGCTGTTTAGGGGGAGAAATATACATTGTGCTGGTACCTACCCAGTTGGCCTCTCACATATGAGAGACCTACTATAATTAGATCGCTAGTTTACCAATAGATACAATATCAGTGACATACAAGTATAAAAAAACTAAAATTCAATATACTGCAAAGCTAACTTAATTTTCATAATCTTACAACTTTCGTTTTTCCAAATAACAACCTAAAATACATTCATGTAAATAAAATGTATGCATATTTTATTCATAAACGCAAATTGATTTCGACGCGGGTAGTGAAATTACAAGCCTGACACATATAAAAGAGATTAGCTTGTATTAGTTCTTTAGGTTTGGTTCAGTTATTTTAATACTAGGTCAAAGTATCGTAATAGGTTTTTGTTGGCTTGTGGAAAATATGCTAATGTCCCAGTTGGATTACCTAACCTGACCCTAATTTTATATTTTTTATTTAATTTACTATTTTCTTTTTATCTTTGAAACAACCTTTTAGTCTCATTTCTGCCTCTACCAAAGGTTGACTGGTAGAAAATGCCAACGACATTAAGTCCGCCTGTGTAGGCGTTTCAATCGTATAAATTTTAATGAAATAAAATTAAAATATTTGCTATAAGAGCTAGTAACACCAAATAAATACTTCACTTGTAATGTATCTTTGATATGTGAGAGGCTAGGGTAGGTTTCTATTTCTCCCATCAAATAGTAGTGTAAATACACTGTTGTGTTTCAGTTAGAAGGATACTGTAGCCAGAGTAGCCACTGAACATATTGAGAATGAAGATCTTATGTCTCGGGATGTCGAGCACAGTGGATTGTTTTTCTACTGCTCATGAACAGTCCTATCGCTTACTATAGGCGAACAGCATGCTCGTTTCGCCATTCATTGCAAAAAACATACTGAACAAATTTTATTTTAACAGGGCATATCAAGACTGCTACCGAAAACGAAGCCGGGTGGTAGTTTAAGCGACTTCAGACATAATGCAACAGAAAAAGTTACAAAAAAAAGCGACAATTTTTTTTTTTTTGTTATTTTTTTCTAAGGCCGTATTTGGGTGGTAAATACATTTTTTGCCTAAAATAATTGTGGATACCCTTTTATTTATAAATAATCTATGGTATAGAAGTGTTTAAATTATTATTTTAGCAAAAACTATGGATTTACCACCCAAAATTGACGATATTTAAAATATCATAAAAAATAATTGTCGCGTTTCTATGCGAAATTTTTAATTGCATTGTGTTTATAGCCACTAAAACTACCACCCGGCTTCGTTTTCGGTAGCAGTTTTGAGATACCCGGTATACGTACTTGACAGTATTTTGTTACAAGTTTCTGTTTATGCACTAATTACACCGAAAACCCGCTACTAAGACCATAAAATTAAAAATAATAAGAACTCTTATGTTTGGCAGATTGGCCGCCGTTCCCCGATCCATATCGCTCGCTCAGCGCATCACTTGATTAGCCGTGCCAAAACTGCGAAACGCTTTTATTTTTAATGGGAGGGAGCGCTTGTTTCAGCGCTTTTTTCTAATGAGTACAAACATTGCTTTGTTCCCAAAATACACCACTTAGCATTACTTTCACCTTGAATGAGATTTTCGGGACGTGGTAATGATAAGGACACTATTCGTCAAGGTCACTACGGAATTCTTGGGGTAGGCCTCTGGTTCTTAAGTATGGGCTGACTGTACCTGATAGATTGGATTTGATACCTGACGATGATCTGAATAAAGTACGGTGAAATGAAATAATAAAAAATATGAATGATATTCTTTAAATAAATGAATTAAATCGTCGCTTCAAGAACCCTGGACGTCTCAATCTGCAAACCACATATAATCCTACATAAAGAATGCGCATTTTATTACTTTAGTCATGGCAATCAGAAAATTTTAATGGTCCTCTGAATTACTCCCTGTGGCTCTTAATTATGGTAGTAGTTGTTTTGTGATGTTTTCTTCGATGATAAAATAATTTTATACGGAATATATACTTAACTTGGTAAGTTCAGATCCACGTACCTACACTTATTTTATTTTTATTGCAATGTATGGCTAGACGAGCGTGCCGTCCGCCTAATGGTAAGCGATACGGCTGCTCATGAACAGTAGCAAAACCAAACAACATCTTGAATTACAAAGCAATGCTTGGCGTTTCACTGCGCTTACCATCCTCAGACAAAAGATGTCTCAATACGTCCAGTAGTTACTCTTGCTACAATGTCCTTCAATCCAAAACACAACAGTGCAATTAAACTACTACATCAAACTATAAAGGGTTTGGTATATTTAAAATAATTTACTCACATTAAACTTCAGCCGCAGAAAATCCACTGATGATTATCTCACCTGAACCAACCAGCCTAATAACTCACCTATGTAAATTTGATTTCACGGATACCTATCCGTAAATGTAGATATCATTAACAATGTATAAGGTAACAAAAACTGGCAGACCAGGCTGAGCCGGGATCAGGGCTCGTTGTCCCGGCCAATCTAATTTGGAGCCGTGGGCGGGCCATTAATTCTGCATTACTGTGAGAGCTACACGCGGCCACTTCTTGCTGTTATAAAAATCTATATCCTAACGGTTTGTGTACAGTGCTGGCCGAAATGTAGGACCGGTTTTATTGACATTTCTGTTTTTTTTTTTTTGCATAAGTCCGGCAAACGAGCAAACAAATCACCTGATGGTAAGTGATTACTGCCGCCCGTGAACATGGACAACGATTGGATTATGGACGTGTTGCCAGCTCATAAAATCGAGAGGATGATGGAAAAGGATGGGAAGAGCAAAGCCGCATCCTGGCAATCTCACTCACCGAACGAGACACTATAGGCTGTCGCTTCACGTCGAATTTTTGTAAGATAGTGGTACTGATGAGCCTGCATTTATCCTGAGTCATGAAGAACAACAGCATAGCTCTACCACTATTGAACTTGATGTAATAGTAAATAAGTTATTTAAGTATACATTCGATAACTGAAATAGGTTTTAAAACATAGGTGCAAAAGTCACATACATAGTTCTAACTCCACACTAAGATCGAGTCTTATGTCGTGTGTATTAGGAACTACGCGAGAAGTTTCAGTTTCACAAACACCCAAACCCGAGACAAATACTTTTGGGCCTCACAAACATATTTCTCGGTGAGGGGATCGAACTTGTAACCTCTCGTTTCACAATCGGCCACGGAGGCTGTCAATTAGGTTCAGTCAGTTTCGAGTAGGATAGCTTCATTATTTCATCAAAACCCTATCAGTTATATTACTACACATGTATTAGAAAACTATTAACGCAATTTTACAACAATCCTCTGAAAGTCTTTAATAGTCAACGTAGACAGGTCATTGCTCCACAACTCCGAGGGTGGTCAAACAATGTGTATATACAAAGTCTACAGTGTATAGCCCATGTTAAACGAGACGAAATGTGCCGTCTTAAAGCTAATTATTCAGATGAGGACATTGCCGCTGTAGGCTGCTGATTTAGTTTTACAACTATTTCCATTGAATTAATGGTGGCAAATTCTATTAGACGATCTACCAGTAAAACTTTAAAGACTATAGCTGTATCTAAACACAGCCAGATTATTAACTAGCCGCGCCACAATACTATCTTTAAATTAATACATCACATTCACAGTAAATTTTGCTGAAAACTTTAACTACAAATCTTCGCTTTTTGGTAAATCAATATCATTTGAAAAAGGAACCATATGCTGTATTATTCAACCATTCGATAATGTTGCTAATAAGAAGCAAATTCTGAGAAGTAATGACACATGATAAACTCAAAGAAAACGGACATTTTAAGCAGTGTATTTCTCCATGTGTTCTCCATGCTTGAGTTTTTATCAAAATCGTAACACGCTTCAGCATTTTCTTTGTTCCTCATAGATTCGGATTTAGTCTTTGACGCTCACTTGAAAAATTCTCCCTGTTTACTTAAAATGAAATTGTATTTTTCTCTACTTAATATGGTATATTTTTAAATAATGGCCAGCATTGTACCCCGAGAATAACAAAAGCCCTCACGCAACACCCTGACGTGCAAACACGATATTTGCGTTTGCGTTTTTTTTCGGTTACTCAATAATATTCGGCTTAATCGCCACTAAGGACGAAGAGTCACTTACCGCGCGCACGCTAAGTGAAAACAGAAATTCCGAATCATTGCCGATTGTACGGTGGCGTAATAAAATGTTCTTAGTGTTTTTAGGTTAACAACTAAGTACAGCTTTGGTACCCAATGTGGTATGAATTGAAACCTTGAGGTCGAAAATATGCTGGGTTTGTATGTTTATTGGTACATCTCTGATATGTGAGAAACCGCCTGGGGAGGTACCATTACAATGTCTATTTCTCCCGCCTGTAAACTGTATTTATGTACAGTCAGCGACATATGTCGCTGAACACTTCACATTTTTTGATAACCTTTTTATGAATTAAAATTTGTACGCACTACTCTGTAGTCGTAAAATATAACCAAGCAAAGTCATCTATGCCGAGAAGTGCCATACGACGTTGAAAATAATTATTATTTTGGATGATAAGCCAATTCTAAATCTCGTGAATGTGTAGCGACTTATGTTGCTGACTGTACTCTTGTGTTCCAGTTTAAAGGACATTGTAGCCAGAGTAACCACTGGACATAATAAGTCTTACACATTATTTTTTTACACATTATTTATTACATCTTATGTCTTAGTTTGGCGAGCGCAGTGGAATGCCAAGCATTGCTTTTCAGTGGTTTCAAGGATTTAATTTTAAATGAAATAAACAAAATAAAATAATTAGTATATACTAAAAGGAAGCCATCATTTTAATTTTGAAAACAATTTTACTGCTTTCAAAGATTTTTGAATAATCGCCTGTCTGAATCGGAATCGAACCCGCAAAGTGGAGAAAATAACACCAATCAATTTAAGATACCTGGTATGGAGTGAAATAATAATAAATAAAGAACATCCAACAGTCACATACATAGTCCTGACCCCACACTAAGATCGAGTCTTATGTCGCTGGTATCAGGAACTACGAGAGACTTTTCGGTCTCACAAACACCCAGACCCGAAATAAATACCTAGTTGTGAGCTGCACAAAAATAACTCTCTTCTCGTTTCACAGCTGGTGTCGAACCATCTGCGCCATGGAGGCTGTCAAAAAAAATCTGCACTCAGGCGAAGCTGGGACGGGCCGCTACTATTTTATATTTCTTAAATCAAAACAACAAATCAAACAACACTCAAAGCCTCTCTAAAAACACAATACAAATACCGTTAAATTTAAATCCAAACATCGCAGCGGTTGAGCGCATTGAAAAATCTTCACGACTCGTGTACGCTCGTAAATTTTATCTCCACTTGTAAAAACCTCGAAGGAACTCGTAAAGAGGAGTTACACACGCGTCACGTGTGAGGGACCTTAATGGGGGGAACGAGCTGTGGAATGTGATAGGATTTGAATATGCCATGTTTATCGGTCATGGTGTTTGGATGGTGTGAAGATCTGTATGATAATGAAGAAGAAAGAAAGAAATACATTTATTTAAGGCGCAAACATACATAAACAGGTACATACATGTAGGAAACAAAATAATAACAAAAAAAACATGACAAAAATACTAGTATGCTACAATACTATGTGACTAACCTATTGCGCCAATGGGCCTCCCATTCAGCTTTATGCTGCAGTATGGGAAAAGCAATGCTAATACTCGTAGCATTGATTTGTCACCCGCTTTGCTTAGTAGGGAAGTTGACAAAAATAGTACCAACTCCTCCTATTATTTACTTCATGATTAATTCCGGTTAAACACAAGTTAGACATTCCCGGAAACTCGCCGAGCTTAAATTGTCGGTGTCATTAAAATGCTTGCCACTGTTGATTCTAGCTAACAGTAGTTACAGTGGCGGGTGTGAGAACGGGACAGTCTCCAATGCTCGTAGCATATGTAATTTGTATAATGTAATTATTATCTTTAATCTGGTGACCCTTATTAATAGACCGGGTGTAAACTGCCGAGATGGTGGTCGCGGGTTTAAATACCAGAGCACACTCTCTTTTTGGAGTCATATGAGTGTTCTTAATCAATGACTAATGACTGTAATGGAGATTAAAAATATAAAAAACCTGCACACAATATACAGCGTCATTAGAATTACTATGATTTGCAGGCTCTGGTTTAGTTCCTCCAGATAGGGGAGAGCCTTGCCCAGCAGTGGGACAAATTTGAGTTCATTTATCTACTTCTATATCCCATACTCACACCTTATGCGATACCAATCATCTAAAAACAACACACCACTAAATAATCCGATTATTCACATCCGCCCTACAAGGAAGTGACGTGGCTTGACCTCATTACTGTTATTGCTAATTACAGACTCGTGTTTGATGTGAAACCCAGTGTAATTACTCCTAGTTAATATTCTCGTAAAATCCTTCCCGGTTCCCGCTCATTTCACTTTAATTTATTTGATTAAGAGCTTAAGAACGGTAATAAAACGACTGCTGATTTAAACGTCCCACAGCTGGGCACGGGCCTCCTCTAGAATCGAGAGTACGGTTGAGAGTGATTAGGCCATATTATAGTCCACCACGCTGATCAAGCTGGACTTGCTATAACATAAAAGATGTCTGGGATATGCAGGTTTCTTCACGATGTTTTTATTTGTCATCAAACAATGTGGCAAATGGCTATTAAATATATAGGTATATACTAAGCTATGTATGAAATATATAAAAGCAATAAACTAAAAGAAATTTTCAGAATAAAGTCTTAAATCAAAACAAAAATAATATTTCATACAAAGTGCACCATTTGAATAAATTGGAATTTTCAAATGCTTAGCACTATACGTGTTAAAAATTTAAAAATACATATTTTTGTAAAATATCTGTCAGAATTAAACATATTATGTTCATAAAGGGCAAACAATGCGAGCATCACGTACGCAAGTTATGAATTTATGAAAATATATCAACAGAATTGTTCTAGAATATTCGCTGAATTTTATATGATCATTTATTATGTGATATTAACTGGTATGAGTTTCGCTGTTGTGCGTCTAAAAACTTTTGTGTAGAAATTACATTCCCAAATAAATAGGTTCAATATTAAATAATATTTAAATTGTGAATTTTTTTGGCAAAGGTTTAATGATGGTTATATTATCAAACAATATAAACCGTCGAAATGGGGAATAAGGCTTCATAAAAGTATTAGGAAGTCGTTGGATGCAGGCCGCTTCCAACAGGTTGCTGTGAAAATGCATAGGGAAGATCTAAATAGAGCAGTAGACATCCTATCACCGAAAATGTAAGTACCCTTATACGTTTTTTGTGCTAGCGGAAAATATTCTGTATGAGGCGAAATTCATCATAATTATTTACACAAAGTCAAAAGGAATAAATCTTTGATGTTCACCTACTGCGCGCCGCGAAATTTAATAGCTGAATATTAGATATGCTCAGATTAATGTAAATAGAAATGAAATTAATCCCTGCCAAAAGAAGGGCTGCTGAGATTTTTACAAACCAACCAATTTAAATACATAAAGTATTAAAGGATCAGCAGTTATTCAATTGTTTTGATCTCCTATCGTTTTATCGTGCTGTCGTGCTTCTACTGTGGTAACTGAATATCTTGTTGCCTTGTTTTATATTGACTAAATGCCTTGTTGGCAAGAAGCTTAGGTACTTTGCTTTTTCACCTTGTCAACTTGTTAAATTATCACCATCACCTTCTCAAACTACTCAAACTATCGCTTTTGCGTACAAGTCAGCCAAAACTTACAATTTTACAATTTACAAAAAAAAACGCTTGAACATCAATATTCTATCCACCGATATAATTGATAGTGACAAGTGAAGTATCAAAAATACTGCAACATCATTGGTTAATAATCTGAAGTGACGTTTGACGCGGGAAAATATCGAATTCGCATTGGTTTATAAATCGAACTGACGTTTGTGATGTCATAATATTGAAATGTGATTGGTCAATAAATTATCGAGGCTTTACTACGTTTGCTTGGCATTGTTCGGTGTGAACTTGTGTGATTTCTCACAAAGGGTTGTTGGGCGTCTAATTGCTTAAATATAGGGGGTAGCACGTGTTCCCTATGAGAATTCTGCGGCGACGGCGGCCGATTCTATTCCATCTGTACTATTGTTAGAGATATGTGGGGATCGTTTGCTGGTTAGTTGAATTTATGCTGGATATATTGTTTGGAATGGAAACTTCTGTACTTACTTTTGCGAGGATTTAGTATTAATGTTTTTTACTACGAATAGGATTTTTAATACATCAAATACTCTGATTTGTATTATGTAATGGATATACATTCAGGCCGCTTCCAACATAATATCTATATGGCGATCCGTGGGGGATGCTTATGTTTAGCAGTGAACTTCCTGTGACTGAAGAGAGAGAGAGAGAGAGAGAGAGAGAGAGAAATTTTAAGGATAAACGTATATAATATTTGATACGCGGTTGGATTTGGGCCGGACTAGTGGTTATAGGTCCCGTAATAGGAGTATAAACGTGACGGATCAATTTAGAAGCTTGAGTAATACTTTCCCCTTATCTTGTTCTAGTATTTATTCGAAATATAAATCCAAAATATTTCTCAACCTACAACGCTCGCAACATTTAAGTATTAAACACCGCGTTCAAAGAAATATTAGCGAGAAACAAATTAATTAGTAATTACGCAATTTAATCGCTCGCTCAGTCAGTTAACTGATCCGCGCTCAACGCTTAATGTAATCTTAATGTTGTTATTACTGAGATGACGTAAATCGACGCTACAATGTGAGCGAATGGTCTAATACAATGTCTGAAGGACGATGCTCGATTGTTTTATTTTTGTATACACAAACGGCTTTATTATCTGTGGAAACTTTCTTTCCAACCTCCATGGTGTGGGTAATGGGGGTTTGCCGCGTTGTAAGGCGACAAAACTCATCAGCAGGGTAAGTCCGAACAAGTGTTTAGAGTACTTCTCGCGGTACATAGGATAGATAGTGCAGGCCGATGTTGATCTCTTTGCAAAGCCAAAGGATCAGGCTGATCGGAAAGAACTGTTTCATCGATGATTCGAGCTGCCCGACGTTGGAAGCGGGTCGAAGCAATAATTTAAAACAGCAATGAAAGTATCAATGGACAGTCAGCAACATAAGTCGCTGAACACTTCACATTTTTTGATAACCTTTTTATGAATTAAAATTTGTACGTACAATTCTGTAGTCGTAAAATACAACTAAGTAAAGTCATCAACGCCAAGAAGTACCATACGATATTGAAAATAATTATTATTTTGGCTGATAAGACAATTCCAAATCTCGTGACTGTGTGGCGACTTATGTTGCTGACTGTACTTGAGTATGGAACATTCGTACGTATATAACTCTTGTTTTGTGTGTAGCCTGTGTATTTACGTCGATCAAATTTTCATAAAGATTTTCATAGAGATTTTCGTTGCTACATACTTAATTTCTCATCATTGAGAAAGCTTTTATTATGCGCGCGTATATTCTAACCAAGGCAACGGAATTTATTTTAATCATTTGTTTTTTTTTTATTGTACTCCAGTAATACGCTAGCACTATACTTAAAGAAAATACACATGCCAATCTTCAGACTGTTTAAAGTAAAGTCTTATACTAACTCATTTAAATCTATTGTCCAACAACGACATTATTAAACCGTTCCTACTAACTCGCCTACAAACTTAGTAAATAACCCGACAATGTACCGAGTGTAAGAGCGCCATATTTTTAATTACCGCCTTGCTTTAATCTCATTGAGCTATTATTATGCTTTATAGCTACTAAAACCGGGTATGAAGGTCTCGGCATATCGAATTTAATGTTGCATGAATTTGGATTATATTAACCTACAGTTTTCATTCAATTAGAAGCATATCAGCCGCCTAATTATACTGTTCTAATTTTGAGTTTAGCTCCTAAGCGCTTTTGATCGAACTCTCAATTTCTGGGTTTTGTTGAATTTTACTAACTATTTTCGTCCTAATAATGACCATTGTAAAGATACAGTAGTAGCAAAGTTTTTTAAAACAAATCCTACATGATTAAGAATAATTAGACTCAAACCCCCATTATCGTAAAGTAGGTTGGTCCTTTACATTAATTTTAAATTATGGTAAGACGTCATTCATTCTTTCTCACGATGTTTTTCTTCACCTTTGAAACTGTGACTGACTACATAACCAGGTTTTAATTCATTGAAACTGGTACACAACAGCGCTTCTGCTGTTTGACGTCCAAAATTACCAAAGCCATGGTACCTATGCAGACATCCCTGTATTCGGTCGACGTAGGAACTATACTTGCATCTTTTGGCTATATACATATGTATGTACATGGTCCACAGAACAGAATCCATACAGTATGCTCCCTAATCATTCAAACCAACGTATTTATCACTAAATCAAAAATCAGACTGCACAATAACTCTTCGTGGAAAAATCACGGCTAGCAACACCGAAACATTTTATCAGAGGGTTATAAAAAACAAACCCAATAGGGTGGGCCGTTGAAATTATAAATCATACAGGGGTCCAAAAACCCAAACATGTCCAGTTGACAAAAAGGGTGATTCGTGACAATTTATGGCAGGAGTTGAAGTTAGGCGCTGTGCACATATTAATACGCTAACATTATTTTTACATTTGACAGCTTTCGTGAAACAGTTAGACGCCAGCAAATGAGAGGCTGCGGGTTTGATTCCCGTACCGAAATTTATATACGAACCGAAGTATTTGATTTGAAAGGATGTTTGTGAGACGACGTTTGTGTGAAAAGTCTATCAAAATTTTTGATATCCACGAATTTAGACTTTGAACTTAGTGTAGCGATTGAGTGTATTTGTTTATTAAATTTAATATAAGTACTAAATCTAAACATTATGTAACTAAGAATTACACTAAAACTAAACGTTTTCAATCATAATTCAAAATTTTAAATGAATTGTAAGTAATAATTGGCCTGCAGCCATTTTCATTTCTCTGTTTATGAGCAAACATAGCTGTGAAGTTTCGTTTCTCGGTAGGAATTTTCATTAATGTTAGATTTGTTTCGCGTATCGATCTCTCAAATAACAATAAAGAAAACAAACGAAACATGAGGGCTACTGTATGCCAATTACTAAACGAAATTCTTGGAAAGGAAAAAACTCTAAAACCGTTTGAAAATCGGCCAAAATGTTGAAATATCTTTAATAATTCTCTATAACCGAAAAAGCTGTTAGATAGAAGTAAAATCAAATTATGTATGAAATGTAAGTCCGCCAACCCGCACTAGGCCAGCGTGGTGGACTATATGGCCTAACCACTCTCAATCGTATTCTCGATTGTAGAGTAGGCCCGTGTCCTGCAGTGGGACGTATATGGGCTGATACAGATACAGATACAGATGAACATAATTAATTAAAGTCTTTGATAGTAATCTCCAAGTTCTTACTTTTTATATTTCGGTAAATGCCGACACGAGCATACTATCCGTCTGATGGTAAGCGAAACGACCTCTAATAGACAGCAGCAAAACCACAAGCAAAACCAAACAACACCATGGGCCCTACTATATTCATCCGAAACGAAGTTCGAAACTTCGGATGATCAAAGTTTATATACGATATGAATGTACCTACATATACTTATGGTCGTTATTGACTTATGATCGTAACCATAGACTTATGGTTACGATGTACGTTATACAAATTCGAACTTTTACAGAGTAGATACATTCGTATCGTATAAATAACTTCGATCGTCCGAAGTTTCGAACTTCGTTTCGAATGAATATAGTAGGGCCCCATGAATTAAGAGACATAAGATGTTAAGTCTCGTTATGTCCTGTAGTTACTCTGGCTACAATGTTCTTCAATCCGAAACACAACAGTGCATTATTTACTTGCGAAGACAACGTCATAAAAACACCTTATGTTATCATGGCATTCCACAAACATATCTGTCGAAAAGGATATCTCTTGCCATTTCACCTAAAACTTTTTTAATGTTACACTTAATTAATATTTTTTTGAAAATAAAGTCACCTCAACACTACGATATATCAATCACAATTTCCTCTTCACGTATGTAATTAAAAGTTTTATTGATAAAACAAAACAGTGTGTACGTAACCTAACGCAAATTCCAGCCGGCGCAGAGCACGCACGATATATTCATGATAGTGTCGTGAAATAAAATAACACGATCTGATATCCACATTGTACTTACGTCGTATAGTGTTATAATAGAGTTGTTGGTACTTTATTTATTTTTAAAAGACTTCAAAACAAGGAATTAGGGATTATGTATTCGATCTGTATATACAATTTTGCACAGTTTTTAACTCAATAAATTGTTGGCCTATTTAGGTATTTTAGATCTATTAAAAGATTTATTTTATTGCTTTCTTTTTATTAATTTTGAAATCAGTTTTTTTATACAAAATATTAAGTGGTGTTGAAACTTTTGCAACACTTGTATCAATCTTGTCTCAAGATTTGTAAGATCGCTGTGTCTCATAATTAAGTCTCATGCAGCAATTGAAAAGGAAAATAATTTATTGAGTCCATTAAAATTTTGAACATTATATGGTATCAGTTCTTTTTTTCTACCATCGAATACGGAAAACGGTTTTCAGTAAAGAAAAACGGGTAAAACTATTCTATTGTTGTTTTTTTAAAAACTAATTAACAATAGTGATTATTACTAAAGATACAAAATTGTTTAAATCAGAGCAGGTCCTTAATCATATAAACGACAAGTAATATATATATTTTATATGGACATGTTTACGTTATGTTTAATATGGCTGACTGGGGCAAAGTCGCCCAGACCGAAGGATCAGTATACTCTGTTTCGCCAACGCACTGCATATATCTGAATATGCTGTATGTTTACAGTGAATAAATTACATTTTGAAACAGGAAAACGTATAAAAACTGATTAATAGTACATAGTGGGAACAAAACCAACACCTTACTTGACGCTTCTTCTTTCCTGTATTTTGTTAATTTATTTTTACACTTTGTACAATTTAAAGATTACAGACGGACTTAATGCCTAGTGGTATTTCTACCAGTCGACTTTATGTTAGTTACAGAGAGACGAAGGCAGATGTATAATAATTAAGCCTGAAAAGCAAAAAACATGATAAAAAACGTAGAGATATTATGAAATACATTGTATATAGAGATTAAGTTCCATGTGTATTGACTTGTCATAAGAGCTCTTTAATTGCCTACGTGACCAATAAATACATTTCATTTCAAATGGCGCCACGATTGTGTAAAATATTATCATCGCATACCTTGTTAGCCTAGTTCAGAACATCATAGTTAAAATACATACATAAACTCACGCCTTGTCCCACAGTGGTAGGCAGAGGTGCCAGGACACCCACATTTCGCCTTGTATATTTCATCTCACGATGTGACAGAGGGCGAGCCTATCAAATATCGGCCACGCATTTCTGACTCCTGATAATGAATAGAAAATTCCAATATCACATTCCCCGACCCATTCGAACAAGAACTCAACTTAGTAATCTTACCGTAATATACCAGGCAATCATAGTTACAATATATAGATTAGCAGGATCTCAACTACCATCATCTGTAATCTTAAAATGATCGAGTCTCCAGGTGCAATCGATAGGATCGCAGACACGGTGTGACTCAGCCCTGGCTTATGTAAGTAATTCCATTTGCCGAGTAAACAGATCACTGACGGCAGCCCGATACACTGAATATGATGCGATGTCGGTCTGTACGCAAACAGTTTCCAGTCATTAGTAAATAGCATACGTCTTGGGAATCTTAGTAGTGTGTGAAGAGAAATTCAATGGCGAATAAATGTTGTCAAACAGTTCAAAATGTTCAATGGTCAATAAATGCTATGGAATTAGCTTGTTTATTTTCCTTTTTTATGATTAAGCAAAGGAATGAAGAACTCATCTGATGGTACTATGTGAGGGACAATTACAGATTACAAATGTTGTTAAAGCGTCAGGAACCTTTCGAAGTAGGTAATAGAGGATGAGAACGAAAATAACAGAGAAATTGGGGTCTCGCTGTAACTACACAAATTAAGACCATAGCACATGCCGCCAGAATACACAAATATCTTACCTCAAAACAAACAACCAAAAAGATCTTATTTACAATTTAAAATTGGAACACCAAACGTACATTTTAAAAGACAAAAACAAATCACAAGGTACACGTATAAAAGACCGTCGCATCGATTCAAATCAACGGTTTATCGAGTAATGTGTATCCGTTCATGATCGGCTAATCATGAGATGATCTCGACTAATATATGTGCCATTAAGTTCAATTTACAGGCGGTGATTAGGTGCGGCGGGCCTGGCAAGCATTGTCAATGCCTGATTAATATAGGGTAGCTTCACCACTGGATAGGCTGCATTACGTTTATCAATCTATATCTGATTCAATCACTTTTGTGAAATCAAAGTAGGGAAATTGAGAATAGCAATGGTCACAAGCCTATGACATATTCTTTCTTACAAATATTTGATGTAAAAGTATAATCAAATAACACACAGTAAGGTTTTTTGATCACATTAATAACTATCATAATAACTATTCATTTTGTTTCCAAAACATATGAAATCGGGTGATTTTATATAAATATGTGTCGTTTGTCATTCAAATAAGTGCACTTTAGTGATCATCCATGGAGGAACCCTATATTTAGCAGTGGACTTTTCTTGGCTGAAGAGAAAGAGGTATAAATAAATGTTCGATAGTATAGTGAATCTTTCAAGCGGACATTGCGTCAATAAATGTCGCGATAGTATTTGATATCCCCTAGCTATAGCGATTTTTAAGAATTTCTAGGACATGTAGAGTCCACCAACCTGCACTGAGCCAACGTAGTGGACTATATGGCCTAACCTCTGTCAATCATTCGATTAGTAGAGTGCAGTGGAACGTATCCATATACGTACGTACGTAACAGTATTGTCCTTGTACTTTACTTTTTGACAGCCTTCGTGGCGCAGTCGGTTAGACGCCGTCTGTGAAACGAGAGGCCGCGGGTTCGATCCCGCACCGAAATGTTTGTGCGGCCCACAAATATTTCTTCCGGGTCTGGGTGTTTGTGAGACCGAAAAGTCTCTCGTAGTTCCTGATACCCACGACAGACTCAATCTTAGTGTGGGAACAGGACTATGTATACTGTTGTGTGTATTTATTTATTATTTATATAAGGAGCGATAGTGCGGTTATAAGTCGCAGGACCGCGCTAGTGTAGCGATATTAATTGAGATTCAGCGGCGCTGATGGCGCTCTAATCTGATTGACGTGCACGCTGCATTGACACAGACGCACATCCTATCTCGGCGCCATTGTGAAACTCACACCGCGTGTCACGTGTCTTGCTGCTACCGGCTGTAATCCACGCTGTATATTTATTATACTATAGAGAACAGGTATATCATATATGAAATAGTGGGATGTGTTATTCATTTATTAGGAACGAGTTTTAATTTTCCTCCTATAATCCTGGGTCTTTCCGCTGTATTGTGAAGAGGTATCTTAGCAGGCATAATCGTATCGAATGGCATGGAACATACTTTGTTTGGACGGCATTTTTGCTTACTATCAGGTGTAGTGCAGTCATTATGCCGGACCAATAAAAAAAGTCAAATAAGGTCATCCGACATAGTGACAAATAATGAAATTATTAAACGCTTTTATTGCAAAAATAAAAGTAAAATTATAAATCGGAATTTCCTACGTACCAGCCATCACACCACTCTCTACAGTATTAATCAGAAAATAATAATAAAAACTTTGGGCGTAGTATTCACATAGATCCTCAGGTAACGCTACGCAAAGAAACAAACAGAGCAAGCTAATGGTTTCTTAGATTTACGCGAATGTTACACATTGAAATGAAACTATTATTTACGGATTTTATCGCGAATTTAGTTTATTTTTTTACATTTTTAACTGCCCGACGTTTCGATTACTTTACAGCTTTCGTGGTCACGGGGCGGACTGAGGTATTCGAATACCTCAGTCCGCCATTGAACAATTTCACTGGCTTTGGATGGCACTGAAATTACTACTGAGCATTGGGTCATAGTCCAGAAGCAAGTTATATAGTGGTACTCGACTAAATATGATCCAAATCACTTTTTATTGCACAAAATATATGTACAGACATGAAAGCAGCAAAGAAGCAAAAATGCTCAATTATTTTTAAAAATATTCATTTGAACATCTCAACTCAGCAGCACTTCTCCAAACCCTACAGCCTCCAGAATGTTAGTAAAGCAAAAATGCTGTGTAACAGAACTATTGCGAACGGCATTTTTATTAGCACCAAAATGCAATAACGTAACAAAGGGGAATAGTGCGAATACCGTCTGTTTAATCACGCACCCGCCGCGCCGAGCGGTCATAACAAAATAATAATAATGCAGCGTGGTGCCAGTGTGCGCGGAAAGGATATCAATATTTCTAATGTTTTATTTATTTTCTTTATATATAAAATGTATACAGGCGGCTTCATGCCAGAAGCATTCTACAGTCTACCATTGAGTGAAGCAAAAATAGAGCAAAGCACGTTTATTTCACAATTTCACATTAAAATAGAAAGAAGTTACATTATTAAAATACACTATACACACATAAAAGTATACTCATATAATAAATACAACTATTGAACTCAGCCAAATTAGTTTCTGTTCTCCGAAAATAGATCCCGAACTGTTTTTCAATGTTAAAAACAATGGAGAGCACCACCTACATGGTTAGCAAACGAAGTAATAAATAAAGTAAATAAAGTCTCAACTTTTTGTAAATAACTAGAATGAAATTGCGACATTAATTTAGTAATTTCAACAACTTCAAGCGATGTCTGGAAAGTCTTGCAACAACAGAAAGATACCCAGCGGCCAAAATTGGCAAACTTGCCTCCGGACTTCGCTTACATTAGTTACATTAGACGGCTACCAAGTGTTTAGTACAAAGTGAAGTTAGTGTTTACTAAGATAAGGCGCGCTATGAAGCTTGGAGCAAAATTTATGAGGCCAGCTATGAAACGACATGCTTCGATATCCGTACCAAGACATTTTTTGCGTAATTTTCATATATTCTGAATCTCACAAATCTGGTTTGGATAGAGTGTCTGGTACCACAGAAAAATTGAATATTGTTGTGGAATCGGAACTAAACGTAGCCGTGTGTTTTATTTATAATTATTTGCTTTAAATTTATCAACAACACATGGATCGACAGCCAATCTTGAGTAAAGAGCTCCGTCAATCAAAATCCTGAGAGAAGACATCCAACAATAAACTTTTCTTCTCGACAAGATCCTAAATCAAAATCGCTACAACTGGAACCGAACCCAAAGCGCAGACAGTAGTCAAAGTAACCATCACAAAGCAGCCGGATGCAGCCAAAATTCCTAATCACGGGCGAAACCGAGCTGCGATCCAGACCAAGCTCAACGCCTATGAACCCTGATTCCATATTTATTATTATTGTTTATCTAACTTGTAATTACTACATAGTATGAAACAAAGTCGCTTTCTCTGTCCCTATGTCCCTTTGTATGCTTAAATCTTTAAACCTACGCAACGGATTTTGATGCGTTTTTTTTAATAGATAGAATGATTCAAGAGGAAGGTTTATATGTATAATACATACATATTATTGTACAGAAATCTATTTGTACCCGGACGAAGCTGGGCCAGGCCGCTAATCTATACTATATTAGTCTAATTTGACAGTACCCATAGCTAATTTTAATAGCCAGGTGTGAATCACAAACACCACTTTCGTAACTATTACTCCACGCTATATATAGCATAGCATTCACAAATAGCAAGTGAAGGCAATTCTAAAATTTCACAAGTCATAAATAAGCTAAATGTTTCGATTTGCGATTTTGATCCTGATATTTAATCAATGAAGGAGTGATTTTTTCAAGAACATATTTAAAGAAGAAACTGAACAGTAAATTTTGTGTGTAATTGTAGATGTTAAAAATATTTTATTATATTTTGTTTTATTTTGTTTATTTAGGACAGCCAATGGTTGTTACTATATAACTTAGACTACTATCTATCTAATTATAAAAGTTCCATTTGACATATCTCAAAATTGTGAAATAGGGATGATGTCAAATAAATCGGTTAGTACAATATCCGATTATTAACGAGATATCGATACTATTTGTTTGTATTTCTTAATCGATTACAGTTTATATTTTTAGTTTACATTATTTCGTTTTTTTTTATGTACATCTTTATCCTAATGAGACATCCACAATTGCATAAGTCACTTTAGTATTAAGGAACAAAAGCAATGATTTATTTATTACTAGCGGCCCGGCCCACTGAGTCGAAATGGCAATTTTTTGTGACACGATTTTTTTCAGAATTTCCAATTTGACGCCAACGGTTTTCGCTACATGTTTAAATGAATAATTATTGTTCTGTATCAGCCCACATACGCCCCACTGTAGGACACGGGCCTACTCTACAATCGAGGATACGATTGAGAGTGGTTAGGCCATATAGTCCACCACGCTGGCCTAGTGCGGGTTGGCGGACTTACATACCATAGAAATTCTTATAAATCGCTATGGTATGCAGGTTTCCTCACGATGTTTTCCTTCACCGTTTTAGTGCGTGGTGACTGATTATCAATACACACATGACTTCGAAAAGTCAGAGGTCTGCCCTGAGATTCGAACCCGCGACCACCGTGAACATGTGGGCAGCCGCGTCTCAGCAGTCCGTTTACCAACAGGCCACCACATACACAAAACTATTGTTAAATTATTAAATTGTTAAATTATTGCCTTTTATTAAAATTATTATTACATTATTTACTGATGGTTGTTCGGTGATAGTATGCTTGTTATTAGCTGATAATTCAGTACTTTTTAAAATTAGAAACAACTGGATTAAAATTGCTCGATTATTTCTATATTTTTACCGATTATGCGTATACAAATCCGTTTGCATAGTCTCAACTCTACACATGGAAGACCTAACGACGTGACTTGGTAATGACGTCTAGTAAAAAAGTATGTTGTTTAAAATGGTTGTTTTGCTTTATTTAAAGGATTTATATTTAAATTTAGTTATTATGGATTGTAAATCCTGTAATAAAATAAGTAATACTAAAGTAATACTATTAATAGTAATAAAACATTATACATGATAAACTGAGTTAGCACTTAGTATTAACAATTAGAGATATAATTAAAATTAAATCAGGCAGAATTTTTATAATACAATTATATATGGCAAGATGATTTATAATATATGGTCAGCTTATGGTTTACAAATTACGAGGGTAGCAATAAAAATAGCAGAAACATATAGTATGCTAAGGCTTGAAAAATAACAAAGTAGTGATTTTAATTTGAAATAGCAATAATTCCCATTACTAGTACCACTATAAAACACCTTCCCTTCATCTCCCTCGCGATACACGGCACTTGAGTCATTGTCTGAGTGAGAGGAGGGAGTGTTGCGGAGTGCCGTCTCACACTTAAGTAATGATCCTCTTAAAGACACTGCACAGACATCCACCGGTTCATATTAACAACTATATGTCACAAATGTCTTTGTAATTCATTCGCTTTCAACTCACTTTTGCTGCTTGAAATTATTTTATGAGTATGCAGGTTTTTTCTTCGTCTTACATAAATTTATTTGGACTGTGAAATATAGCACGATCGATGCTTCGGTAAAAACTTTGTGTTTCGTTAGAAAAAACACAATACTTATTCTCGGGATATTTAATCTCTAGTGACTTCAAGTGACTGATTAGAAAACATTGTGCCAAAATGTTTCGGCAAAATGTAAGGGAATAAACGTGGAATACACAATATTAACGCTGGCCCAAATTGTAGAATTAAAGTTGTATAGAGCAAACGTACATAATTCTTGATTTCAACAAATTTGAAATTCACACAGGGAATTCATTAGCAGATTGATAAACAGGTTAAGGCAAAATGAAATTTCTGCCTAAAGGTATATATATATATATATATATATATATATATATATATATATATATATATATATATATACTAGTTATATATATATATATATATATATACTAGTTATATATATATATATATATATATATATAACTAGTAAATGTCGTTTTACCGTTTAGATTTTCTTTCGTTCGTTATTCTCCATTTTTAAATGCAATTAACCTAGGCAATTAGCCCAGATTCCAAAATAATTTACCGAAATAAGCCACAAAAATCATCATCGACAGACACAAGAAGTCTATTGCTGCAACCTGTTACAATTTTCAAGTGACCTGCATCGAGTACCACAATAGAACCTATATTAACATAAACAAAAATAACAAATAACCTATATTACTTTAAAATTCCTACCCGGTAGTATAGTGGTAGAAAGCGCTCAATTTATCTTTAGAGGGCAAATTATCTTTAGAGGCCCTGCGTACTAGAAGAGTAACGCAATCACACCTGTAATGTTTTTTTTACATTTACATGCGGAAGTTTCAACTGCTAATTCAAAATGGGTTTTCATGGGGGTTATCTTATATGTTTACTAGTTTCTTTTTTATCTTAGTAACAACTGAGGACATCAGAGAACACCTTTTCAAAAAAAGTATTTTATCGTATTATATTTTTTTGTTCTGTAGCTACAAAGATAAGATACAACATACATACATACATAAACTCACGCCTTCCTCCCAGAAGGGGTAGGCAGAGGTGCCAGGGCACCCACATTTCGCCTTGTATGTTCCGTCCCATGATGTGATAGGTGGCGAGCCTATCGCCATATCGGGCACAAATTCCTGACTCTGGGCTGATAATGAATAGAAAAATCCAATATCACTTTGCCCAACCCGGGATTCGAACCCGAGACCTCAGCTTTGTAACCGTACCGGAGTACAACTACGCCACCGAGGCAGTCAGATAAGATACAAGTTTTTGATAAATAAAAAAATGGCTATGGATTTGAAATAAATATTATAATAATGATTCATGTATGAATATCTACCACTGTGTCTAGGAATTTGCTATGAATAAAGTTCATATATCGATATCGATAAACTATCAGAAGAGATCACAGCACAATTATTTTTTGTTGTCAAAATTAGAGTGTACGTTGAAATGTCAATAGCGCTACTTCTATGTTACTCATTGTTCTGAGATAAACCTAATCAAAATATGTATCTAATGTTCAAAGACATAAAAAAAATCGATCTCTTGTTCCCCCCTCTAAAATTTCCCGCTTTCCCACCAAGGTGTTCCTTATCAGCAATTTAATCAGACACCCATTCTCTCTAAACAAAAACTTGGGACCAACTTGCGCAGTTTCAAGCGCATTAAAGAGATAACCAATTTGTGACTCGGCTTAAAAACCTTAGTAATATCCGAGATAAAGCGGGATTTTTACGAATACTTTTTTTTTAATTTACGAGTAATTATGTCGACGAGCCAAAGTTTCATTTGTTAAGCTGAATTACTGTAAAGATCCGCGCTAACTGTGCCGACGGACCGAATTAACTGTGGCCCAAAAGAATTTCCATGGTCGTTTGTAAAAAGTACACTTTTTGCTTTCGTTAATTGTTTAAACGTGTTCCTTGAGTTTGTGCAGATTTAATTATGAGCTTTGGATGTTGGAACAAGAAGACTATATTAATTTTTGTTGTTGCTACATTCACAGCTGATGGTAAGAAAATAATATTTCAGCCCATTTACCTGCCACTGCAAGACACGGACCTTCTCTACAATCAAGCCATTGGCCATACAGTATATAGGTATATAGAAAAATGTACTTTATGGTAAATACAATATATCTGATGGTATGATCAATATTCCTTATGCCTGTTGGCAAATCCGCACATTTCTACAGATAAATTAGCGACCTATGGTAGACCATAGAGCTGGTCTAACTGAACCAAAACCCAAAATCCATCCATCCATCAGCCAAATGAAGTCCACTGCTGAACATAGGCCTCTCCTAAGGATTTCCACAGTGACCTGTCGGAGGCAGCCTGCATGCAGCGACGTCATCTGACCACCTTGTGGGTGGACGTCCTACGCTGCGCTTTCAGCTATGTGGCCTCCATTCGAGACAACAGACATTTAATCCCGTAAAATATATTCTTAACATAACTGTTAATTATAAAAGAACACACGCGACGTAAAAATAGCAGTTGAAACATGAACGCTTAGCGCGGACACAGCTTACCGCTAACTAAATTTACTGGCGTTGCATCCGCCGGGCAAAGATTAAATTTTATACATAGACGGGCTTGTTTGCACAACACGGCTTTGTTTTTGGGATTCCAACGGTTTTTTATGTAGCTCGAAATATGACCTGTAACGCGTCATATCACTGGTAAAAGTTATTTTTAAATCTATACAAACCACATGCTTAGTTTTTATTGTTAGCAAGAATGACAAGATCATTCTAATCGAAAGAGTCACGCCTGTTCTTTAACCAAAGTATTTTTAAATAGCCTATATTTGTCCCACTATTGGACAAAAACCTCATCTTTCATTCTGTACTAAGCTCTATTTTCGACGAGCTGTAGCTATTTTAATTCGAATACATCGTACTCTATTTCCATCACATAAGATGCAAAACAACACCTTTTCCATACATTTTTTTTACTGAGTACTTAATGTTATTGCAAGGCGCTTGTCAACCCATAACCTAAAGTTTTATAATGCTAACAATCAATGTATTCTTTTCAGCAAATAGCAACAACCGGGAAAACCAACATTATTGTCACTATGGTCGCTTTTCTCATCAATTCAGCTATTAGGTTCAACCAAATATACGATCATTCATGTATTTATGTTATACTAGCGGCCCGGCCCAGGTTCGCCCGGGCACAAATAGATTTCTGTAGAATAATATGTACGTATTATACATATAAACCTTCCTCTTGAATCCTTCTATCTATTAAAAAAACCGCATCAAAATCCATTGCGTAGTTTTGAAGATTTAAGCATACATAGGGACATAGGGACAGAGAAAGTGACTTTGTTTTATACTATGTAGTGATTATG
The DNA here is from genome assembly GCA_023078785.2 of Hyles euphorbiae. Classification (NCBI taxonomy): domain Eukaryota; kingdom Metazoa; phylum Arthropoda; class Insecta; order Lepidoptera; family Sphingidae; genus Hyles; species Hyles euphorbiae. The sequence goes on along the minus strand of CM041053.1, from coordinate 2,168,507 downwards.
TCTGTATGACTTCATATAGACTAGCAATTAGGCGGAAATTACTGATTTCCACCTGTATCTTCTTGACCTTTTGTCTTGACTCTGTCGTTCTATCCACTTTTATTTTTCCATTGATGATGTATTCAATGTGTTTCTTTAAATTATCACATAATATATTGTGAAAGTTATATTTTTTGTATCATATGAATTTTAATAAAATTTACTTATGTTAATTTCACTGAAACATGTCAGACAATTTAATTTAGTCCGACATCATCTCATCTCAACATACTTCTGACATTAAAAACACACACAAAACCCAACCAACACGATATTTACCAAGCGATAGCAGCTAATAGAAAAAGGCGCAACAAAAACACCAATATAAATAAAATAAGGGCACATGTCGTAAAAAGTCAGATGTACCGCCGTTTCGGCCACAAAGTGCCTTGTTCATGCAGATGAATATGTAGGAATGACGGATATATAAAACTCATTGTGTTAATTATTTAATTATAATTATCACCACTCGTTATAATTAACGGATTAACGATTTATCCGAATATCTGCGACAACTTGTTACTTTACACACTTTAGTTAACACGCGTATGTCTATGCTTCACTGCCGACTGCTGGATCTCGAATATGCCTTGTCTACGATCCGGACGCGCTTTATATTGCAAACTGTCATGCTCCCACCCTTACTCTGACAGTGGGTAGTGAAATAGAACCACAACAGGGTTTCCTTTAATAAAGTTACTTCTGCAACTACCCGTAGATTCCTTAGGGCCAATTTACAATTATTTATCACATGGGTTTTACACAAGAACACCCCGACACGGCCATACTGACGAGCACACGTCCTCGTGTGTGTGTCTACTGTCTATACATCATTTAAGGAAATCATTCGTTCGTTCATCCTGACTCAGTTCACATAATATAACAATTCGCAAAATGGTAATAATTATACAGTCTGGTCCGGAAAGCATTCCCTTCAGACAACCATTCAAGTGCGCAGATTGTTCCTTCAGTTTTAAAACTGGACCGAACTGTGCTAGACCGGGATAATTCCCCTTTAGCTTAAACAAATTTCCTTTTTTTTTCATAACTCTGCAGATCAGACTGTAAGTTCTCTTTTTTCACAGGTCTCAAAGAAACCCCTCAATAATTATAGTAATTATTAATTATTGAATTACTTCATGTGAACTGTGTCTATGAAAATGTTAACCTTACGAATCTTTCTTACTAAATGCTATTGCCATTTAATGAACTCTTGGAATCAATTATAACTTAAATCTTTGAGTGTATTATTCTCATCGAGCCTAGCTTGAGTCTATGCTTCGGGAGTAATAGGAGTGCACGGGCACCTTGATGCTTGAACCATAAAGATGTACGAAACGTGACGTAGGTATAAACGTTTTAAAATTACCACCGGATCCAACGCGGCCCAGTCCTGAGAAGACCCGGCGAAACAAACTCAGCGGGCTTACTTTACCACTGGAAATAACGCGACACGACCCAGCTGTGAGTAGATCCAGCGAATCAAACTCAGTGGGCTTGTTTTTGGTCCAACTACTAAGTAGGTCTGATGTATTAAGATTTGATTTTGCTGCGCCGATACAGCAGTTCGGACCGGCGCTGCGGGGCGTGCTCTGCACCTGCCGTCTGTATTTCTTTTCATCATAGAGTCCACGAAGTTTGTCTGGAACAATGCAATATCCCTTTTTGAGATTGGTATCTGTGTACCTCTGCTTTAAGGTTGTGTTTTCTTTAAGTAATCTATCAGTATCTGTATCAGCCCATATACGTCCCACTGCAGGGCACGGGCCTACTCTACAATCGAGAACACGGTTGAGAGTGGTTAGGCCATACAGTCCATCACGCTGGCCCAGTGCGGGTTGGCGGACCCACACACCATAGGAATTCTTATAAATCGCTATAGTATGCAGGCCTCCTCACGATGCCCTCCCTCACCGTTTTAGTGCGTGGTGTAATCTATATTGTAGCGCAATTCCTCATATTTTCTTAAATTGCTCTACGAATAAACGAAAGTAAAATGGCAAAACCAAATTCAAACAAAAATGGAAAGATCTCACCAATTTGAAACACTCCTGTGAAGATGCAGGTGTCTTGGAACTTCCAGGGCACACAGTCACAGCTCCATGTCACTGCTCCTGATAACAATTAATGGCCTAGGCAGGCAGATGAGTTGGTGTGTCACCTGATGTTAAGCAGTCACCGCAGCACATGGGCTATTTCAATACCAAGGGCACAGCTGAACAGATGTGCATCAATCTCTCTTGATTGATTCTAGTAGTAGGTTTATTTTTTTCGTATAACTCCTACATGTAGGTAGTTACAATTTAATAGTCATCGATATCGATGTTACACTAGATAAGACGTTCTTTGTGAGAAATGTGTCCCACCTAGGTGCAGTGCATGTACCGTACACGAATCTTTCAAAAACGCGTAAGCGAACTTTTGGTCGCGAGAAAACTACATCCTGAAAGCGATCTAGCGCTGCATGGTTATATTTATTTATTTATTTATAAATTCTTTATTGAACACCACATACAGTAATAAGATAAAAAGAAAAAATATGACAACACGTTAAATAAAGGTGACAATTGGCGGTCTTATCGCTTAACGCGATTTCTTCCAGACAACCATTAGATGGATTAGGCTGAAGAGAAAAAAAAAAGCTACAAAGAATAGGGTGGTCACAAAAAAGGTAAAAAAGAAAGAGAATATTAATCATAAATGAAAGTAATATGTACAAAATATGAGGAATTAAAATATACATTTTCATTAAACATACATAGACTACATAAAATAAAAATATCGTATAATATACTACATAAACTACAATAAAATATAAAATACTGATTTAGGGGAAACATGAAAGTAATAATAAATTTAAAGTGATAGATAATGTGCTCTAAGGAGCCTTTTGAAGATGGGGAGGGATTTAGCTAATCTAATGGACAATGGCAGTTCATTCCACAAGCGAGCAGCATGGACGGTAAACGATTTGCTAAGGAAAGTACTGCTATGCTCGGGAATTGCTAACACCAAATTCTCTGAGGATCTAAGAGATCTTGCATGTGTGCTACTGAGGAAAGTAAAACGTTCTTTAAGGTAACGGGGAGTAGTGGAATGGAAAAGAATAGTATATAAGAGAAATAGGATACGAGTATTTCGGCGAAGGCGTATTGGTAGCCACTTGAGCTTTTTACGAAATTCAGACACATGGTCATATTTGCGAAGTCCAAATATGAACCGGATACAAAAATTTTGAAGTCGCTCAAGTTTTTCAAACTGGGCTTCGGTGAGATCGAGATAGCTAGCATCAGCATAATCAAGGAGAGGAAAAAGAAGAGACTGAACAAGCGCAACTTTCGTGGAAATTGGCAAAAAGTTCCGTAGCCTTCTTAAAGACCCCGCTGCTGCAAATAATTTGCGGCTGAGTTCTTGCAGTTGGGGACCCCAGGATAACGTTTTGTCCAAAATTAAACCCAAGTTCTTAACTCTATCACTATAAGGGATAATGCATCCATCAAATATCACGGTGGGTATGAGATTGGTATCAATCCTGGAAACCATCCTGGAGCTGCCAACAACAATGACTTGAGTTTTTGCCGGGTTGACTTTCAAGCCATGCATCTTACTCCAATCGTTTATACGTGCGAGATCTTTGTTGATTGCAGATATGGCCTCCGTCACCCTGTCAGCTGGTGCTTGGTAATATAATTGTAGGTCGTCAGCATAGAGATGGTAGGAAGAAATAAGGTCGTTGGAGATAGAATTAATAAATAATGCGAAGAGCAAAGGAGATAAAACGCCGCCCTGAGGAACGCCAGCAGAATTATCGCACCACGAAGAAACTGCTTCTTCAATACGTATACGCTGCCGACGCCCCAACAGGTAACTACGAAACCAGTCAATTACCGTTGGAGATATGTTAATAGAGCAAAGAGTGCTGAGCAAGATATCAAAATCAACTGAGTTGAAGGCATTGCTGAAGTCCAGCAGAGCTAGAACTGTCAGCTTGCCATTCTCCAAAGCCGCTCTAATGTCGTCCGTAATATGTACCAAAGCAGTTGTAGTACTATGCCCGGGGCGAAATCCCGACTGAAAGGGATTAAGGAGATGATTAGTGGATAGGTAGAAAGAAAGCTGTTTATGGATAAGATTTTCGAACACTTTAGAGAGGAAAGGAAGGATGGAGATAGGACGATAGTCGGTGAAAGATGTAGGATTATGACGTTTAGGGAGGGGTATTACTTCAGCATCCTTCCAAGAGGATGGGAAGACGGAATTGGAAACGGAGAAATTGAAAATATGACAGAGGATAGGAAGGATTTCGTCCAGGATTGGTAGTAACATATTACGACTGATACAGTCAGTACCAACTGCATTGGAGGAAATTGATAATATGCTCTTTTTAACATCACAATCAGTGAATTGACTTAAGACGAACTGAGAATAATCTGGGGTTGGAATATTTGAAAGATCTTTTATAGTTTTATATTTAGTGGCCCTATCGATATTGGGCGAGGCTGTGAAGTGTGAGTTTATTAAATTAATATTTAAATTGCTAGAACCAGAATCAGGACGATAATTTCCAACTCCCATTGAACGAAGAAATTTCCAAACTTTTGCTGGATCACCATTTTCTACGGAGCTATGAATGTGACGGCGTTGAGCATTCCTACACATCTTGTTGCTGAGATTGCGGAGAGCTACATATTTTTCCCAGTTACGAGACAAGGGACGACGCTTGAATTTAGCTTTCGCCGCAGCTTTTTTCGCCATAATTTCTTTTATTTCATCATTAAGCCAAGGCGAAGGATGGTGTTTTAACTTAACAGCACGAAGCGGAGCATGCACGTCGTAAAGCTTGATGATATTAGATGTAAAACGGTCAACCTTGTCATCAATACAGTTGGATGTGAGCAGAGGAACCCAGTCAATATTGCTGACATCCTTAAGAAGTTGTTCGGAATTAATTCCACGAAAGCAACGTAGCATCCGAACCTTACATCTTCCTTTAGGAAAGCGAATCCTATAAGAGAGATAGATAAGATCGTGATAGGAGAAGGCGTCGGCAGAGCACTGTCCATGATTTTCAACAGAATGAATAGAGGAGACAAAAATAAGATCAAGTAAAGAAGGTACAGAATTAGGAAAATTATGAGTAGCGTTTAGAGGAAGGACAGATAAGTTGCTAGAATTCACAATAGAATATAAAGAAGAAGAACGATGATTATTCTTAAGAAGGCATGTATTAAAGTCTCCCATGATTATAGTGTGACTGTACGATGGAGTGAGGTTAATAAGGATAGTTTCTAAAGAAGAGAAATAATCAATACGAAGAGAAGGACAATAGTAAACACCGAGAAGCACTTTAGAATGTTGGAGTTCAACTTCCAGGAACAAATGCTCACCACCATTTGAAGGTGGCGGCTGGGGTGACGTATGTACAACGGTGAAAGGAATGCCCAATTTTAAGTAAATAGCTACCCCACCACCACCGCCAAAGACGCGATCGTTCCTGATAAGTTGAAAACCAGGGAGAGAGTAGGAGTTAGATGGAAGACATGGCTTAAGCCAAGATTCGGAGACAAGAATAGCGTGAAGATTCGCACAGTCAAAGCTAGCTAACATATCGGGGTAATGAGCCGGAATACTCTGAGCGTTAATATGCACAACATTAAAATTCCTAGGAACAACAGAGAAAATGGACATTAGGGAATCGTTAAGTGTAGGAGTACCTGTAATACTGTCACTGTCACTGCAAGCTGAGAAAAAATCATCAGAATCATTACTATCACACATATATAATAATTATATAAACAGACTGAAATAAATAATAAAGCAAAACGAAACAAACAAAATTAATACTAATAACAGTTATAACAATTAGCACCATCTGCCGGTTGTGTTTAGAATTAAAACTAAATGACATATTGAAATTAAAAATAATAATAAACGAAACAAATTTACAATCATACTGGCGGTAACTGGCGGTAACTAGCAAACAATACAATAGATTAAGGAAAAATAAATGTAACAATAATTACTAAAAAGATAAATAATTTAAAAAGAAATGAAATTTAAATAAAAGGTAAAAAAAAAAAAATGTTAAGAATATCGTAACAACACAACCCAAAAAGAAGAAAAGTAATTCAAAATATCATATAGGTATATGATATTTTACAACGACGTACTATTTAAAAACAATCAATGTTACAAATGATAATTAAAAACTCGTGGAACGTATAGGTATAGAAAAAAAAACAGCTGTCACTGACCTGTTCACATAATTTGAAATTGACAACACAAAATGTAAACTAAAAGGTAGGTAGTTAAAATATAAATATTATTAAAACGTTACCCAACCAGTACCTACGCAACTACAAGCACAATATAACTGAGCTGTTATTTTTTATTGTTCACTGAAGTAATTTTATCTAAATGTCGATAGTCATGTGATAGCCATAAATGGCAGTCACACATGAAAGACACACGACAGCTACACACGTGAGTCACACATGACAGTCACATACGTGAACCAAACATGACAGCCACATACGTGGGCCAAATATGACAATCACACACGAGAGTCACACACGACACCTACACATAACAGTCAGCAGTCATCATAATTTACCTCAAGTTATTAGTTCTGGTACTCACGTCAGAATCTGCGCCAGCTGATGTCGATAACCAAGCGGTTGCGGCTATACTGCGTAGGACGATCCCACTTCTGATGTAGGATTGACGGTAATAAAATCCATTGTGTTAATTATTTAATTATAATTATCACCACTCGTTATAATTAACGGATTAACGATTTATCCGAATATCTGCGACAACTTGTTACTTTACACACTTTAGTTAACACGCGTATGTCTATGCTTCACTGCCGACTGCTGGATCTCGAATATGCCTTGTCTACGATCCGGACGCGCTTTATATTGCAAACTGTCATGCTCCCACCCTTACTCTGACAGTGGGTAGTGAAATAGAACCACAACAGGGTTTCCTTTAATAAAGTTACTTCTGCAACTACCCGTAGATTCCTTAGGGCCAATTTACAATTATTTATCACATGGGTTTTACACAAGAACACCCCGACAAATATTTTAAGATCACTACAGCCTAATGCTGCATACACTCACTTCGATTGCTCCACAAGTTTGTAACGTTACTGCGAGGGAGTATGGGACATTAGTGCTTGTAATGAATTCTTTATTGAATAAAGTGTCATAGACGTTTGTTGGGTGGACGAGCTAGCAATCCTGAAGGTAAGTGACACAGACTTTTTTATTGCAATGGATATCAAGACCATGCTGTTCGCATGGTAAGCGTTACGACTGCTCACGAACAATAGCAAAACCAAACAACACCTTGAATTACAAAGCAATGCTAAGCATTCTACTACGATCGCCATCCTGAGACATAAGATGTTGCGTCACTATATATCTAGTAGTTTCTCTAGCTACAATATCCCTCAAACCTAAATACAACAGTGCATTTACATTGCTGTTTGACGGGAGAAATAGACATTGCGGTGGTACCTACCCAGGCGACTTCTCACATATAAGAGATCTACCACCGGACTATGGACTTTGGCAACGTTAACTCGCTGCGTGCGTATGGTGATCACTTTTTTAAAACCCCCCTTACCGAATCTTTTGTCTTCTTCGCTCAACTGAATTAAAAAGTAGAAAGAGACAAAACATTCGATAACTAAAATAGGTTTTAAACTGACTAAGAATAAATCAGTTTAATAAAGGACGAGTTATGTCGCTAAGAGAAAATAAAGACAGGATATTAATTCTAGAACTTGTATGTAGATGCGTGGTAGAAATAACCGCTAGGATCCTTTCGTTTATTATTTGAATTGACAGTTCTGGGGCAAAGTTGGTTAGACGCAGCCTGTGAAACATGAGACTGCGGGTTTGATCCCCGCACCAAGAAAAATGTTTGTATTAACCACAAAAATTCAATACGTTTACGAGTGTTTGTAACAAAAGTCTTTCACAGTTCCTGATACACACGAAACAAGACTCAATGTTGGTGTGGGATCAGTCCTGAGCCCATTAAAGGATTTTATAGAAGCCAATACGTCCACAATTAAAATGTAATGCTAATGTTGATGGTTCGTCAAATCGGGTGGAATGGAAGGGAAAAGGATGGAAGTTCTTCCGAACGACAGCAAAGTCGCTTTACGACGAATGCCTTTGATGCTTTCATTTGATTGATGCTGAGTCATGACTTGGCTCTACCACTTTTTATATTACTGCCTCGGTCCAATCCTATCACATCGTAGGAGGGAACACACAAGGCGAAACATGAGTGTCCTGGTTGCCATCAGCAGAGTATCTACCTACACCTGTTTTTTAATAATTGATTAAGGTTTATTAACAGTTACATATTTTTAAAAAGTAAGGGTAGAGAAACCTTCTGGGGAAAACTTGTGAGTTTATGTAAATTAATTACTAATTTTTAATCTGTATAATGCAACTGCACAGATTGTTAAAAATAAGGTTATAATAAAGTTCCGCCAGTTACACCGTCTGCAGCGGGCAGGCCGATTATGAACCGCTACACAATACTACTTTAATGCACCCTCGTTTGTACTTCTATAAAGAAAAACCTAATTAAAACTTTTCTATTTTTAATACGCTTTTATTAGCTTCAGACCTATTGTATGTAACGAATTTTTTGCTATTAGTTACGATTAGGTTACTAAACAGAACTATTTTGGATTCCCTGCGAATATTCCTTGCCTTAAAAAGGTACCACCCACATACGATCATTTTCCTATAATTTTCATAGAAACGTTTGAAGGTATAATGTATAAATTAATATCAAATACGCATATTTTAGAACTCTTGGTGTTGTTAAAATTATAATTTCTAAGTCAGCTCATTAAAATAAACTATTTTAAATGTTGTTGTTTTTTTAATACGCCCGTCTTAGGACTCTTCATGTTATTAAAAACCTAATTTCATAGACAGCTCCTTAAAAAAAAAATTGATTTTTTTATTTATCTCTATGATATGAATTTCAGTGGAGACTAAGGCAATAATTGATCGCCTCTCTTTGGCCGCCATAATTATTACTATCCTTTAAAAGCTGAATACAACTATACTGTACTGTATCAGCCCATATACGTCCCACTGAAGGGCACGGGCCCCCTCTACAATCGAGACTACGATTGCGAGTGGTTATATAATCCACAACGCTGGCCTAGTGCGGTTTGGCAGACACATCATATCAATCTACAATATAAATCCTTTTTTTACTATTAGTCCCAAGGTACAACTAAAATACTAAAGCAAGAGCAATTTTTTTTGGAATAAGTATATCCGTCGAATATTAAACATATGATAGTAATAGAATATGATAGAAAAAACGGCTGTTTTAAAAAAACATTTTTTTTTCCTTGAGATTATAATCTGTTTTACGGATAACTTTATTCTGATGATAAAAAAAGTTACCAAAATTTTACAAAAGATTTCTAGCAGAGCGTGGTTTCGATCCACGGACCTCTGGGTTATGGGCCCAGCACGCTTCCACTGCGCCACTCTGCTTTTGAGGAAGTTGTCGAAATTAACATACCGTTAACGCTACATTTTTTTGTCGTAATGTTATCCTATTTTTCTCAACAAGTATGCTTGGTTTAGCATTTTTTTTTTTTATAAATCCAATTTTTTGTCATGAATGCTAAATTTTAACTACGGGTTAATATTTTTTATGTGAATTTCATAATTTGTTTCTTTTTTAACCGAATTCAAAACTACTACTATTTTACTTTTAAACAAGATTATATTATCCCAATTGCATCCTATAATTTACGTCTACTAAAATAATTGTATTTGTTTAATAAACTTAGAAAACAAATCAATTAAGATTGTATCATCACCAGAATGCTTTAATGGCATTCCAAAGCATGTATGACTATCGTCAAGTCAGAAAAATGGGTGAGTCTGAGATCAATTCCCAAAAAATATGATGCATTTTGAGTGGTACTTTTTATTTCGGAAAATGCACATGAGTTTTCCGGGAACCGGAATATACACGAATTTATGTTTTGAATTTTATTTTTATTAATCGGAAAGTTAACCGGCTTTTAATTAAATAATTGACATTTATAAAAGCGGACAGCTATTTCTTATATAAAAAAAAACGTATTTTGCATTAACACAGTATGCATAATACACTCATATTTATAATAATAGTAGATCTATATATTATAGAAAAAATAAACTAAATTATCTTATATGAACTGTACAACTAATTATAAACAAAAAATGCCCAAAAAACACAATTAAAAGGTAGATATAGGAAACATTATTAAGGTTATTGTCAAATTGTAATTTAAAGAATATTTTCATCAGTAGGTACATTTACGCGGGACTAACGTAGTTACGTTCAACACAATATTAAGCAGAGTTTGTGTATTCCGCCGTATATCTGTTGAAGTGTTAAGAAACAACAATTTCGACAATATCCACTAAGTCGACCGGTCAGTTTTGTAAATAAAATGTTATTTTCAATAACAAACAGTGTACATGTGAAAGATTTGTTGTCACAGCGGATTGTGGCCGGCCCTCGTTGTAAATCCACATTTACCCGGCTCAGATCTCGCTGGTTATATACGGGGTTGCAGCAGCCACATTATTGTTGCTGTACACCCAGCCACTCATAGAGTACTGTACAGAAAGGAGACTCGAGCGTAGGCATAAAACCGGATTACACCGGATTAATCCGGTTTGTGGTGCTGTTTTAATAGCAAATTAAATAGATAAGGAAGAAGTCTTTGGTTTAATGGTAGCACTCAAGCAGAGATGCTTTTAACTACAAGTAACACTTGATTTTTTGAGAATGTGTGTTGGAGTTTTTTAATAGGGTTTTTTTTAATATTATGGCATACGATAACAGACACGCTTCTTATCTCAATATGGGATAGAAATGGCGTAAAAGATATGTGAATATACCTTGTAAAAAAATCCTACGATAAGTGTAAAATGATTGTGTAATTTGCTTAACAAATCGAAATTCACACGACCAAACGTACCCATAGCCGTCACAACATAATATTATAAATGTAGGATTCTAATGTTATGAAGAAACATGACTAAAATGAAACATTTGACGAATGACTGATATGAAACGTGTTGTGGGTGTTCTGTTAAAGAGATGACGAAAAGAAATAGCAAATACTAAAAAGGAATAGAGTTAGGAGATGAAAATTAAATTGTTGCAAAAAGAACGATGAAGTAAACACTTATTTTAAAGAAAATTATATATAAATATGATGATTATACGAACAATCATTTGATTTGACTCGAGACGGAATTAATTCCTAAATAAATAATCCAATCAAAGATCACACTTACATACTTTTAAACAGTAATGCTCCACCACAAACTGCTTCCAACTATTCACTCCTTCATCATCGCGTCCTCTCAGAAGCTCTTACACATTAGGCAGTGTAAAACATTTCTCCCTACCCAGTCTTTGATATCGGTTATGAATTTTTCATGGTACGGCTGAGACCCCATGTGCCGGGCGCGGTAATGCTCGCCTTGTTTTTGGACGCTGCACTATCGGAAATCCGCGTACTGACATTATATCTTACGCCATTTTTATTTTTATTTCACTTACACTCAACGGACTGTGAACTGTGAACGGTGGGGATAATAGAGACGCGGCGATTGTAATACTAAGTTACACAAGCTAGGTATTGTTGAGAGTTTAGTCTTTCAAACAAAAAATAAGATTATTATTATTCTAAAAATTATATATAAACTCATATATTTGATTTAATAGTTTAAAGTTTTTTTTTTAATTTCTTTGAATGACGAGACGAGCAATCTGTTCGCCTGATGGTAACCGATATTACCGCTCATAAACAGTAGCAACATTCCACTGCGCTCGCCATCCTGAGAACATAATATGTTAAGTCTCAATATGTCCAGTAGTTACTCTGGCTACAATGTCCTTCCATCCGAAACACAACAGTGCATTTAAACTGCTGTTTGATGGGAGAAATAGGCATTGCGGTGGTACCCACCCAGGCAGCCTCTCACATATGAGAGACCTACCACCAGTAAAGTAAGTTTAAAGTATTTAGGCATATTCTTACATATCGTTTTACGAATGATGTTCGAACATTTGCTGTCGAGACGGAGTATACAGTAATCCCCAAGCCATATTTACATAGTTGTAGTTTATGTAACTCTCGGGCTTTAATAAGTCCAGAGTAGTGAATCCGTTATTTTTCAGGTTAAAAACACCTTCTTGCCTGCAAGATTTTTAAGTCATATCAGTCTGAAAATACCGAAGAAATGTCTAGTTTCTACAGTTCGTGTGATGTCAACACTTAGCATTTCATTGGATTCGTGTAAACTCCATTGGAGCAGTAGACTACGAAAACAATTCAATGCGTGAGACCTCATATCAGATATTTTTCTTGGTATAGTCTTTTATATACCATAGAACGAAGAATCAATATTCTTTACTAAGAATCGAATGCGTCAACGTAACCGTGAGTGGCGCCATTCCGCCGAAACCCACAAACGTTGACATTATGAAGTTTTTAATTGCAACGTACAGTTTTCGCCGAATCACATAATGTTCCCGGCTTCCCTTTAGAGATTCCCGCAAACACATCCTTGTGCCAGCAAAATAATTTTAATGAGTGCTTTAAATTTTAATTAGAATCCATTAAATTATTTTTGTAACAAAACTGTTCGTTTTTGACAGCCTCCGTGGCGCAGTTGGATGCACACCAGCTGTAAAACGTAAGGCTGTGGATTCGATCCCAAATCTAAGATAAATGACCGTGTAAACCACAAGTATATTTTTCGGGCCTGGGTGTTTGTGAGACCGAAAAGCGACTTTAGACTTTAATGGTGGTAGGTCTCTCATATGTGAGAGGCTGCCTGGGTGGGTACCACCGCAATGTCTATTTCTCCCGTCCAACAGCAGTTTAAATGCACTGTTGTGTTTCGGATTGAAGGACATTGTAGCCAGAGTAACTACTGGACATATTGAGACTTAACATCTTATGTCTCAGGATGGCGAGCGCAGTGGAATGCCAAGCTACTGTTGCTACTGTTCATGAGCGGTCGCATCGCTTAATATCAGGCGAACGGCATGCTCGTCTCGCCATTCAATGCAATAAAAAAGTATGGGGTGAAAATTATATGTGTTATAACTGTTGAGTGTATTTATTATTAATAATGGAGCTTGATAGTGCTTCAAGACAGATAGACGATGTTAGAACTGTTGCAAAAAGTCTCTGGATGCAAACCGCTGCCAATAGGAAGCGATAGAAGTCTGGAGGATGCCTATATTCAACAATAGACTTCGTTTTCTAAAGGGAGATATAGAGAGATAGAAGCAGGTAACAAAAAAATCGGCAATAAGTCAGTAATATACTCAATAGTTGACAATTTTGGGCTGACACAGTTTTCAAAACCAAACATCACTAACGCCACCACACATTCATAATACAAGACGAAGAATAACGCTCAAAAGGCCGATACAAAATGAATAAATCAAGCATTGATACAAACTTTTTCACAGCTCCGATTGAACCGTAACAAAATCTATTACGTCACATAAATCCTGTTATGTAGAAAATAGAAAATCCCGGCGCACAGGCTCAATTCAATTAACACAACATAGGGTACTATGTAAATTAGCCGAGCGATCCCTGGACGCATCCGCTAAGATACAAACGGCACGAACTAATCCGATACAGTAAGTCAATTACCCTTCTTCCGATGCCGCCCTCGGGTGCATAGATGGTTCGATATAACGTCACATTTCAATATCTTTGTATGACACAGGAAGAACATATTATATTGAAAGTTATACCATTTCTAATTTAAAAAGTTCCATTTGACATTTCTCAAAATTGTGAAAAAGGGATGATGTCAAATAAATCGGTTAGTACAATATCCGATTATTTATGAGATATCGATACCATTTGTTTGTATTTCTTAATAGATTACAGTTTATATTTTTAGTTTACATTATTTCGTTTTTTTATGTACATCTTTATCCTAATGAGACATTCACAATTGGATAAGTCACTTTAGTATTAAGGCAATGATTTATTTAAAAAAGAAAAATAAAACTCAGTAGGCCGCGCCGGGCCGCTAGCCACTGAGTTTTATTTTTCTTTTCACTAATAATTCGTGCGTATTCCAAGCTGTCACAATTCGTACTAGATGTGGGAAAGAAAAAGATGACGCATCACGATTTTTATCTACGTTTTTGAAGTACCATCGCTAAATGTTTAAATGAATAATTATTGTTCTGTATCAGCCCACATACGTCCCACTGCAGGGCACGGGCCTACTCTACAATCGAGGATACGATTGAGAGTTGTTAGGCCATATAGTCCACCACGCTGGCCTAGTACGGGTTGGCGGACTTACATACCATAGAAATTCTCATAAAGCGCTATGGTATGCAGGTTTTCTCACGATGTTTTCCTTCACCGTTTTAGTGCGTGGTGATTGATTATCAATACACACATGACTCCGAAAAATCAGAGGTCTGCCCTGGGATTCGAACCCGCGACCACCGTGAACATGTGGGCAGCCGCGTCTCAGCAGTCATTTTACCAACAGGCCACCACATACACAAAATTATTGTTAAATTATTAAATTGTTAAATTATTGCTTTTTATTAAAATTATTATTACATTATTTATTGATGGTTGTTAGTTGATAGTATGCTTGTTATTAGCTGATAATTCAGTACTTTTTAAAATTACAAAATAACTGGATTAAAACTGCTCGATTATTTCTATATTTTTACCGATTATGCGTATACAAATCCGTTTGCATAGTCTCAACTCTACACATGGAAGACCTAACGACGTGACTTTGTAATGACGTCTAGTAAAAAAGTATGTTGTTTAAAATGGTTATTTTGCTTTATTTAAAGGATTTACATTTAAATTTAGTTATTATAGATTGTAAAACCTGTGATAAATAAGAATAGCTTCATAATTCCATGGTTTTACGGAAAGTTTTATTGAATTTGTGTGTGTTACGTCTGCACAAAGTTATTTATGATAAAAGTATGAAATGTCAAATGAAACTTTTTGAATTAGAAATGGTATAGTTATAACCTTTTCAATGTGACTTGTCAAAAGGATTATCCCTACTAATATTATAAATATGAATGAAAGTTGTTTGTTACGCTATCACGCGAGAACTCCTTAATCGATCATCATGAAACTTTGTACTCATATTCTTGAGGGTGTTAGAAGTGTCATAGGATGCTAAAAATCTAAAATTAGTAGGAATTAAACATTTTGGCTTCCATTTTGAAAAGTTTATCTGCACCCGGGCAGAGCCAGGCCGGACCGCTAGTAAGATTATAAATAGGCAAAAGTCCGCCAACTCGCACTAGTCCAACGTGATTAACCACTGTCATCAACCACTGTCAATAGTACTCTCGATTGTAAAGGAGGCTCGTGCCTTGCAGTGAGACGTATATGGGCTGATACAGATACAGATACAATTATACCGATCTTCCTGAACCTGTATATACACAGGGATTACCCAAAAAACAACAAAATGACATTGTATCAAATATATTTCATAAAATATAATAATGAAATATATAAATCAATATTTGAAACCTAATAAATAAATAATTCCAACAGTCACAAAAATAGTCCTGACCCCACTTTAAGATCAATTCTTGTATGTGTGAGTGAGAATGTGAGAGCTATTCGTCATTGTGTCTCACAAACACCCAGACTCGATACAAATACATGAGAATCACACAAATATTTATCTCATTGCGGGGATCGAACCCGGGGCCTCACGTTTCACAGCCGATTTTCTGGGTGTTCTATAACCGAATGATTAATCAAGCGTTGTATCTGATATGATCTACTGTGTCTATCTGAACTGTAATGAAGCCTTTATCTAGGCGCTACACCCTGTAGAGCCAAACAATGGACATCATGATACTGGTAGTTCCCGCTGTGCTACACGTGATAACTTGTGACTCACCCTATAGATTTATAGTCTTTTATGCTAACTATTCTAGTTTCCTATAGTGGGTCGTATATAGGCTCATACATATACAGATTCTAGTTATAGACCGTAGAGCGCCATGGTGGCGCAGTTACACTACGTTATGATTGCAAAGCTGTAGTCTCGGGTTCGAATCGCGGGTCGATGTGATATTGGATTTTTCTATTCGTTATTAGACTAGAGTCAGGAATTTGTGCCGATATGGCATATCTTGGTATAGAAAATAAAAGGCGAAATGTGAGTTGCCTAGGCTCATCTCTGTCTACCCCTTCTCGGAAAAAGGCGTAGGTTTATGTATGTATGTAGTTTATAGAATGTTTTATCCATTTCAAACGACTTTTGAATTCAGTTTGAGTGAAAAAGGCAAAACATTCGATAAAAAAAATAAGTTTCAAAGACCGTAAGTGTTTTCAGTGTCTAGAATAACATCGATATGAGTTTGAGACCCTATTACCTCACATAGCAAGCTGTAGCCAATATTATGGGCCCATCAATTTAATAACTCTCAATCGTACTCTCGATTACAGATAAGCCCGTTCCCTGGAACGGGACGCATATGGAATGATCCAATATAGTACAGAATAATTTTAAATCTATAGCAGCACACATACAGTCCCACTGCAGGGCACGGACTTCCTCTACAATTAAGAGTACGATTGAGAATAGAAGTTGCCTAATGCGGGTTGGTATTTCATATCAAAATATCATAAATTAACTTATATCCATAAAAGAACTATCGATTATGATTACAGAAATCCTGTAATAGTGACCAACGCATCACCTGTCGGGTACAGATTGTATATCAAGTTTCGAGCAGCCCACCATAACTGACGATAGTTGCGAGATACTCATCGATCTCTCGCATATGAATACGCCATTTCAATTACACTGCCCTCACATAATATATGCTTTGCAAACAGATTGTAGAGACAGTACCAACTATAAAATTAATTAAATAAACATAAATAAGTTAAATCAAGTTAAGAAGAGTAAAAACGCTAATCATGTTTAGCTATTCAAAATGGTTTTTTTCTACATACTTTAAATAATATTGCCAAATCACAGAAAACAAAAAATCATTCACTTGACAGTCATATCAAACGTCCAGCAGATAGAAAAAGCTGATTAGTGATTTTTGTGTATGAATAACATTTCTGAGTCAACTTGTTTTACAGGTATTTTAAAAGTGCGTTAAGAGATTATGAATAAGGGGTTAAACTTAGAAGCTAGTATAATTCATCATCATCATCATCAGCCACAGGAAGTCCTGCTGAACATAGGCCTCCCCCAAGGATCTCCACAACGACCTGTTGGAAGCGGCCTGTAGTATAATCCCTAATTAACAATTCCTAGTCAAATACTAATGCCCAACTATCGTCACTCTTAAAAAATATTTATGAAAACGTAATCTAATAATACCCCACCAATACCCCAGGGGAAAGGCCTACTGCCCCCCAGAGAAAAGTTTTACGGTGACGTCACCTTTACGACGTAATAAAATTGTTGCGAACCTGTCAGTGGGATTTTGTTGCAAACGTGGTGTACTTTATGCAATGTTTTATTCAACTTATGTATTATGGAACGGACACGTATGCGAAGCAAATGTTTGATCCAATGTATTTGAATAAAAATATCTAATATTTGGAACCAAGATATTGGTTAAATCGTAGTTGAAGGAGTGTGCTTCTTCAATAGGAGTCTTTTAGACAGGTTTTTCTTAATAATAAATAGATTAAATTAGATGCAGAGTTTTCTTTTTTGCTTAAATGAATCTTTTTCTTATTTTATACAACAATGTGACATGTACGTGATTTACCTAGTGTTTAGAATTGCGCCTGCCAATAAATAAAGAGCAACATGAATGTAGACATATCTGGTATTAGTGTAGGGTCAGGAATATATGTGTGTCTGTTGGGTGCTATTATTAATTCATGGTCAATTGAATACGTCATAGGTAACTCACCAGGGTCTCCTCTTGCAGCTGGATGATTAGCGGTTTTAAGAACAATTGTCTTTATCACTACACAACACAATTTTAATATAGGCCTATAGTACCACTACACAACACTTACACTATATATCCAAGACACACGCGTAAACAGACGAAAATCAAATGCATAATGGAGCATGCACCACGCGCGCGGATACATTCCATACACTGACTAACGCAAATTATAATGAAACTACCCTCCGTATATATTTTTCTTTGAGTACGGAAACCAGATAATATATTTAAGTCAATATTTAATTAACTTGCTGATTAATTCGGTTTTATTTTAAATGGAAATAAACTCACGCTTTATTTCTAGAAAAAGTAAGCAGAGGTTCAATTAAATAGATTATGTTATCTTTTATTTAGACAAATGTAAACAGTAATTAAAAAAGTGATTGTGAATCAAAATAGAACAATATTTGTCCATATCTAAAATTAACATGTAAATTAGGCAGTACGTTCGTTTTTATGGTAATACTATATTTTAATTATATACTTATTTAGTTAGTACTGTATAACAAGATTTTCCACGGTTATTTCGTCTTCTAGACCAGTAGAAATACTCTACTGTATCAGCCCATATATACGTCCCATAGCAGGGTAAGGGGCCTCCTCTACAATAGAGAGCCCAATTGAGAGTGGTTAGGACATATTTTTTTTTTTTTTTTTTTTATACCGGGTATATCAAGACTGCTACCGAAAACGAAGCCGGGTGGTAGTTTTAGCGACTACAATCACAATGCAACCAAAAATTTCGCAAAGAAACGCGACAATTTTTTTTATCATTTTTTAAATATCATCATTTTTGGGTGATAAGTCCATAGTTTTTGCTAAAATAATAATTTAAACTCTTTTATACCTTAGAGTCTTTATAAATAAAAGGGTATACACTAATATTTTAGGAAAAAAAATGTATTTACCACCCAAATACGACCATATGAAAAAAGTAGCAAAAAAAAATTCATCGCTTTTTTTGCAACATTTTCTGTTGCATTGTGTCTGAAGTCGCTAAAACTACCACCCGGATTCGTTTTCGGTAGCAGTCTTGATATACCCTGTATAATCCACCACGCTGGCTCAGTGCGGGTTGTCGTACGTTACCATAAAAATTCTGACAAATTCGCTATAGAATGTATACTACAACTCCTCACGAAGGTTTCCTTTGCCGTTAAGCTGCTTTGTGATTGGCCATCAATATACACATGACCCCGAAAAGTCAGAGATATGTGGATTTGAAACCGCGGCCACCGTGAGCATGTTGGCAGCCGCGTCTGGTCCGTTCACCAATAGGCGACCACGCACGTAAGAAATACAATTATTTTTTAGCAAATCTACCTAATAAGTATAAAGTAAAAATTAAATATATCATTTATCTTCGAAAGTAAACGGTATGCACTAGACCCCATTAGTTGAAAATTTCTACGACTTTTAAGTAAGACAAGGAAGCACTTTTTTCATTTATGAGAAGATTACCGCTGAGTTTTAATGCAGGCAGTTGTAATCCCTAGGTCACAGTCACTGGACTAGCTTATGCTTTTTGATATAAATATTATAAATACAACGACAATTATGAATTTAAATGGTCCCTACATTTGTAATTTCATTTATTATTTAAATATATTTTCAAAGTCATGTGTGTGATGGTCGATCACCACGCAATAAAACGGTGAAGGAAAACATTGTGAGGAAACCTGCACACCATAGCGATTTGTAAGAATTTATATGTAAAGTCCGCCAACCCGGACTAGGTCAGCGTGGTGTACTATATAGCCTAACAGATTATTGAAATTGCCAAACAACTGACATGAAGAAAGTAAAAATCAAATTTCCAAGCGGTATATCGACGCCTTAAAGTGAAATTGCTAAAAGGCGCTCGATGAGATTACCACAGCGCCCTCTATTTGCTATTCAAGTCTATACGAGACAAAATACTTCACCTTAATGCGCCACGCCATGTTTTACTAACTATAATATTGGAATTTTGGCACAATTTAAGTGAAGGTTAAGCAGGAGTGTTTTATGTGATCAATTATATTTTTTCGGATTATATTTTTGGTAAGGTTGCCTTCATCTTTCTAAAACATAACATTCTGCGGATCGACTGACGGAAAAGGACAGATGATGGACTATACTTGACCATTTACACCCAAATGGTCATATTTGAAAAAAATATTAGTTGATGACTTATACGCACAAACAGCGCATAACCATGCGAAGCAAGAAAAAACTATAACATTGTTTTCACCTCTGCCTTTTCGACTTTGAAGTGATGACACAACGCTGAAGTAAAATATCGAGAGAAAACCTAAATAATAAATGAACATACTCTACAGTCTCACATAGTCCTGAATATCAATTAAGTTTTGTGTGGGTATCAAAAACTACGAGAGACTTATCGGTCTCTCAAACGCCCAGACCCAAGACAAATACTTGTGGGCCTCACAAATATTTGTCTCGGTGTGGGGGATCGAACCCGCTGCCTCTCGTTTTGCACCCAGCGTCTTACCAACTGCGCCACGGAGACTTCCACTTATATACGGTATATCTGTAAAATCTTCTAAAGCCTTTAACAAGACTTCTTTTTATTGCCCCGAAATGGCGAGACGAACTTGTCGTTCGACTGATAGTAAGCGATACGGCCGCTCATGAACAGTGGCAAAACCAAACAACCTATAATTATAAAACAATGCTTGGCATTCCAATGCGATCACCATCCTGAGACGTAAGGTATTAAGTCTCAATATGTCCAGTAATTACTCTGTCTACAATGTCCTTCGCACCAAAACACAACAGTACATTTACACTGCTGTTTGACGGGAGACATAGACATTACGGTGGTACCTACCCAGGCGGCTTCTCTCATATGAGAGACCTATCACAAGTAAAATAGCAGTACCTCATCCAAAACTAATTTATCCAACCATGACTAACTTTCCCATATAGTTCTCATAATAGCAACTTGTAATACACAATGTTAATAGCAAAGCAATTTAAAACGTGACGATAAACGCTGTACCGAGCCTCCTCAAATTCGAGGTATTTCATATGAAGGAATTGTTTCCTCTCGGAATATGAGCTTTCGCTTCTTAATATATTCCGAAATGTGGTTACAGGAATATTACGATGAACAAATAATCTTGCTATATTAAACAGTTGCGTATCACGAATTAGTATGAAAATGGTTTGTTTTTAATTATTTTTAGTAGGAGTAGTGTTGGAAATGTAGTTTAAATTATGGCTTAGGTCTTTAGAGCTCCAAAATTAAAACGATTAGTGTAATTGCTTGGATTATTACCTATCCAATTTAAGTAACTACAAATGTCTGGTTTTAAATTGATCACTATAGAACCAATAGATGTGGTTTTCACAAATTATTCGTTAAAATCCAAATTAACACCTTAGTGTCACAGCGATGTTATATTTTTGATATTATTTTTTGTATTTTATAGTATTTTTGTACATTGTATTGTGTGATAAAAAATATGTTTTTTATATATTTTTGTAAGATTTTCCCTTTCCTGCCATAAGCCTACTAAGCAAAATTAAAATTAGAAAATAATGCAAATGATTAAATAAGAAATACTCGGCACCTGCTTGGAGGCTCTGCGATCACGTTAGCGAACAATAAATACAGCGCCGTGACGTTTTTACAACGCGCCTTTAAACAAATAGCTGAGGCGTCGGCCGCGTTACCAAATTAAAAACTTGCCTCTTATTATACATAAATCAGAACGAAATCAGTTGCTTTTTACGGCGGCTAGAGACGCGCGAGTAACTTAGTCGATTGTCTTAATCGATTGTGGATTTAAGAATCGATTAAATAGTAATTGATTATGTAATTACTATACTATTTAGATAATATTGTATATGATTAAATAAGAAATATTGTTCAAGTCCCAGAGCACCTCTGACTTTTCGGAATCAAGTGTGTATTGATAGTTTATCACCACACAATATAACATGAGGAAACCTGCATACCATAGCGATTTACAAGAATGTATATGGTAGGTAAAGTCCACCAACCCGCACTAGGCCAGCATGGTGAACTATATGGCCTTGCCATCAACTATACTCTCAATAGAAGAGGCGATCTGTGCCCTGCAGTGGGATGTATATTAGAATGATTCAGTACAGTACAGTACTGAAACATTTGAGTATTTCTACACAAATGAAGCTACTTCCCTTTAATTTAATTATATTGGGAATACTATGCGAAATAAAGTCAAGTTATACATGTCATCAACTCTTTCTGGAACTCAAATCTGTCTCTGGAAAACAAAATGGTAAAATATTCTCAATAAAACTTGATTTGATACCAGGATATAGTTCAGTAAATTCATCCGGCGATAGTTATAGGATCGGCGATTCGCGTAAAAGCGAAATTCCATTTAGAATATAAATATCAGAGTAACAGATCATTGGTAATCCGCGCGGTCTAGTCTCATGCTAAAGCTGATTTGTTCAATTTGTTGCAAATACTGTATGTCAATATCATTTTTGTATAGTCTTAAATTTGTAGGACTTGTGACTCCTTCTACTGGGACGAGTTTCGAAGTTTATTTTTTTGTTCTAAACTTTTTCATTATATCAATTACGAAGCAACTAATCGTGTTATTTTGAATATCAGTCGTCCAATTACTTTACAGATTTCGTGCTCATAAAAAAAAATTGAGCCAAATCGGCGAGAAAATTCCAAAAATAATAGTTTTATTTCAATCTTAGACTCAATTCGATCCCCTGCCCTCAACTGAAAGTAACGCAAGAAGTTAGTTCTTGAAAATTTTATGTGAGACATCAAAAGACAAATATCAACATTTATACAATTCTTATAGAAACAAGACGTAGTAAGGCTCTTCAAAAGTGACTACAACCAGACTATAATTTTTACTTATTCTATTTTACAATCGAGGTGCGTGGTGGCCTGTTGGTAAACGGACGAGACGACTTGAATAACCAGGGCATGCATCTGACATTTTGGTATCAGGTGTGTATTGATAGTCAATTACCATGCACTACAATGTATGTATTAATAGTCAATCAATCAATTAAAAGAAAACATCGTGAAAAAACCTGCATACCATAACGACTTGTAATAATTTATATGGTATGTAAAGTCCGCCAACCCATAAGGGCCCGCATGGTGAATTATATGGCCTAACCCCTCTCAATTATATTGTCGATTGTAAAGGAGACTCATACCTTTCAGTGTGACGTATATGAGATGATACTGATTAGTTTACAATACCATCGATTATTACCATCGACTAAAAGTCGCATTCGAATACAAACATCCACATCTCTAATTGTTGGTTATAAAAAAATGGTAATTTTTAAGTCCTCCCGCCGTAATAAAGCTGAAACCCTAATTTGTGGGGGAAAATATTTGATAACTATAAAAAAAGGTCTGCGAATAAGTATTAAAGTGATAAACTCCCTGAGAAAACAATTATTTCTTTCTTCTTAACGACTACGTTTCGTTTCTCCTTTTGTAAATACAAACATTAAACAAAACATTTTGTTTTTTGTGCAAATACAAATGGTATTCATTGTCATTCCGAGCTATATTATCTTGAAAATATTTTGATAATAGGTCTGAGAAATAGCTGAGATTAAAATTAGGCAATCGTTAACGTGTACCTAATAGGTTTTTTTAACTGCCCATTAAATTTTATAAAGGTAATGTTAATGTAAATGTTCATCACATTAACATATAGACTTGATAACTTATGATTAACTAGCATTATTGACAATTTATTGTTTATTGAAGTGCGTGATGGCCTGTTAGTAAACGGACTAGACGCGGCTGCCCACGTGTTCACTGTGGTCGCGGGTTTGAATCCCAGGGCACACCTCTGACTTTTCGGAGTCATGTGTGTGTTGATCATCAATCACTACACACTAAAACGGTGAAGGAAAACATCGTGAGAAAACCTGCATACCATTGCGATTTATAAGAATTTCCAGGCCAGGGCCAGCGAGGTGGACTATATAGCCTAACCACTCTCAATCGTATTCTCGATTGTAGAGAAGGCTCGTGCCCTGAAGTGGGACGTACATATATGGGCTGATACAGATACAGATATTGACAATTTATCTAACAGTTTTGCTGGAGCCTCTTTAATATGATCATTCTTGGATATATTCACCATCGAAGACTGCGGATCTTATTAAATGACCAATTGATCAATTTAGTATCAGAATTTCCAAGCTTTACTAAACTTCACCGCCGCCACTCCACACCAAAATCAACTAAAGCGTGTTTACTATAAAATTTCATTTTATACTCCCACTAAAAACTTACTTAAATAATCGAAGCCTCAAACATTGTAGCGTAAACTGCGATCATAAATCAAGTCCGGTGGCTGTTGCTACTGTACCATAACTTTATGCCTAATTAAAAAGTAAATTAAGGCACTGAATACTCTTACAACTTCGCCGGCGAGTGTATTAAAGATTATTTTTATCAGAAACTGGCCAGTGGACCTACCTTCTTGGTAATGAGAGAAACAAGAAGAATGAAATGTGAATAGAGTGCATGAAGGATCATATGAAGTAGATAATGGTAAAGCGGAAGGTTAGTGATTGAGATGGATGGAGAGGCCACATAATACTGATAATAGTATAAAACAGCGGTACTCAACCTACGACCCACAAACACGTTTTAAGTATGGTGTTGCGGCTGACTCAACGAAATTCATCGCTAAAGGGTTGTTTAAATACTAGTTTTTTACTTGGAGAGCGCAGTTTCTATGATCAGCACGTGATTTAAAATGGATTGCAACCCCAAGCGGGCCAATCGTAGAAAACCCACTGACCGCATGCAGTCGCAGATTGAATATAGCTATTACAAAAAGCGGATGAAGTATGAGGACGAGGATAATATGCACTTTTGTAGTCATCGAAACTCGGTACGTCAAGCAGTATCATCAACAATATCTTCAACCACATGATGTCCACTGCCGTACAGAACCTTTCCAAGATTGATATTGCTCGTACGTAGGTGTCATCAATACTCTCCCTGCATGGTAAAACGGCTTGTGAGCGGAGAGTGCAACGTCATTCGCCAATGGTACTTCTATCCAGTATTGAGGAATTTATTACGGTGTTCAGAATGGGTTAAATTTCATCACATTACACGAAGCTGTTAAAAATAGATGCTAAGTTTAACACTGGACATATTTGTATTCGAGTCAACAATTTACCTCAGCGTTGAGTAAATTCACTGCGCACAAAACCTGGTGGCCGCAGTAATTTCAACGGCATAAAGTTGTTAACCACTGCAAAGGCAGCCTCGGATGCCTCTTCAACTATGTTGAAATGTCTTAACTATTAACATGTGAAAGATGGTACAGAGCATGTAGATTGTATGAACAAAAATATTTTCAAAGACAGACAAAGTCACTGCTTTTTTCTTTGGTCAGTTTGATTAGGTATACTTAGTAACTACTGGACTTAATGCACTTAAGATCTTATATCTCAGGATGGTTAACGGAGTGTGATGCCAAGCCTTGCTTTGTAATTCATAATGTTCTTTTGTGTTACTACTGTCCCTGAGCAGTCATATCTCTAACCATCAGGCATTTTATCTTTATTTATTTAATGGCATCAAATATCAAAGAATCTAGGCATTCACAGTGCAAACCTGTGGTGCAAACAACATGTTTGAAAATATCAAGAAATTATAATTCAAATTGTTTGTACTACCTACTTGAATTTGACTAAATAAGCAGGACGCAGTGCATTTCTCGTGCAAGTTGCAGAAAGTTATGTATTTTACGACCCACTCCGTTTAGAGCTAACCCTTTAAGCAAATTGTGTAGTGTTAAGAATCACGCAAGCGTGTACTGTTACAAGTTGAGGCCAGGTATGTGGGGTGAATCGGTACAATAATATCGAATATTGAATGACGATTTAATTGCAATTAGACTAGTGATATGTTTCTCATATGTGAGAGGCCGCATGAATACGTACCACCGCAATGTCTATTTCTCCCGCCAACCGCAGTGTAAATGTACTGTTGTGTTTCGGTTTGAAGAACATTGTAGCCAGAGTAACTACTGGACACAGTGAGAATTAACATCTTATGACTCAGAGTGGTGGAATGCCAAGCATTGCCTTGTAATTAATGGTGTTGTTCGGTTTTGCTACTGTTCATGAGCGGTCATATCGCTTACCATCAGGCGAACGGCATGCTCGTCTTACAATTCTACGCAATAAAAATATCGTTTGTTGCCAGTCGATATCCTACTTAGACCGTACTGCACTCACCATCATGTTTCAGTCGTATAACTCCAACAAAGACCACTCAACAACAAAATTAATCTCATTACAGGGTTAGTCGGGACGGTCGTATCTACCATAACAACTTTTTCTCCGCGTCTAATAAATTCTTATCATGGTGTAGTAAATTCAACCGTGCAGTGCATTCCGTGACATTGCACGGGACGTGCGGCGTGCGGTCGGACTGACCCGCTGACACGTACCTAGTTTGTCTAACCCTACTGACTGCTGCAGGTACGGTCGTTTGTACCCATGTATACATGATACATTAAACGGGTTAAGGATACAAAATTATAGCGTGTGTGCGGCTTCCGCCTTTGTTAACCCTACAAATGTGTTACTAAAATGCTTTTATGCATATTATTTGGCAACCAGTCAAGTACAACATATTTGATGATACAAATAGTTGTCACTCTAACGTCGCTAGGTATTAGAAGATAATCCAAACCGGAGGAATAGGTTTTTAGTGTAGTATAAAAACAAACAAAGAAGTTCGCTCTACCTTGAAATCAAAATCACAGAAGATCGAGGTGAGTGAGATTGCCTTATGCTTTATGGATATAATATGTTGTACTTGACTGGTTTTTCCTCCTTCCTTCCTTTCCTCTTCTCGTCCTTCATGCTTTCCGCTCCGCTCCCCATTTGATTGGCAGGCAACAATCTCACAATTATTCAAAACTTATTCCCTTCGCCATACATATTCCAATACAAACAACTTCTATGAAATTATGGATACACAAAATGGCTTGCCTGGCTTAGAAATCGATCCCTGCACTTCCGGGACCACAGACCCCAATAAATTAATGAGAATCATATCAAGCGGATTGATGTAATTATTCATCATTTTTGTACAAAAATATATCATTTTTTGCCCAAAGCACGTCAGGCAAATATTAGACTTGCCCCTATAGTAATAAATTGCCCTGACGCGAATAAAATCCGAAGGCCTACACGGCAATAGCCAAAGCGGGTCACATTCGCGTGCATAAATCGAGAGGGTACGATATTAAATATTCGTTAAGTCGACGAGTTTCAATGTGCCATTAATAATAATATTAGATATATTTTCCCGCCACATTCTCACCTGATTGTTACACCGCGCGCATTTTGAATGGTGGCGAGCGCGAATATTCGTCGGTGAACGCGTTCGACGTGGATTGCTATTTGTGTAAAAACGGCAACACAAATGATTATAAACCAAAACAATTTTTTTTAATTTTTATTTTATACTTATAGTGAGATTTACAACTACATTTGGGTTTTAATTTTGTTTTGACACAGAACTTATAACCTATTTTTGTAGTAGCAACAAAAATTTTATATTTTTTGCAGAAATTCAGGTACCCATTTAAAAGCATTCAACTAAAACAACATGCAGCGTACTTGGTAAATATAATACATGTACACATATTGCTATCAGGCGCCCTAAATGATTTTGCAACTCTAAAAGATATGTCGTGCCAACCCGTATAAGAGAGATAATAAGGTAAAATAAGATCACATGTTCAAGAATTTGAATCTAAAGTTTTTTGCTGATCTTACCTTTTTTAAATCCTCGATACCAAAACTAAGATAACCCACTTCCGTATCATAAGCGTTAACAAACACAAATTCTATACCATCATTCATCCAAGCCATGAACTCACGGCACAGAGAGACAGCTCACCCAATCGGTCATCGTCACAGCTTTAATTCAGCACATTCGCGTCGGTGTGACAACGGCCGCCATATTAAGTGGTCATAAATCCAGCGCTGTCGGTCGGGATGATTCCGACCGTTTCACTTTCAGCCGGTACACGAATTATTTTCGGGTTTCACCGACTTGCCCGCATGATTTAATGTATGGCTTTACGATACAACGCTCGTAAATTAGCCCTTTTTTGATGAAAATGAAATGGCTGTCAGGTTTCCCTAGCACAAAATCGCGGAATTCCGCCTATGAATGATATGAGCAATTAAATTAAATGCATTGTGATTATTTTAGCGGTATAATGTGGAAACATAAACAAATTCATTATTTATAATAGATACATCGCTTTACAGTGTCGGCCATTGGATACAAGCTTCTACCAGGCAGAGGCAAGCTACAGATCGCAATTTTCATACCGACGCGCCTAACATATATATATATATAAATCGTTTTATTTCAAAAAATCTTTATTGACATATACTAATTAATATTCAACAGAAATCCGTTTGAAAATTAAATTTATCGTCTCGTTTTATCAGTGGCTAAAATTTCCAAAAGTTAAAACTATTATATTGTTCTAAATCCACACTAAAATACTACACTTGTGCCGTGGATATCAGCAAATACTGGATGTTATTTGTTATCGATCTCACTAACAGTCGAATCTTTGAACATCTTAAGTAAAACTGCCTTTTTTAAAAGGCATGACAAATGTGCCTCTACGGCAGTGCTTGTCTAGTATGCACAGAGCTCTACCAAAAGCAGAAAGCTTTAAAGAAATAACACAATAAAGTATTAGGACTCGACCTCGTCTCAATAGAACACACTATAGTATCCCTGTAATCCACTTGTCCCGATACTGTCCCGTATTGGTTGGTATCGGGCGCGCACGTATAATCAGGAATTAAGCTCGGGAATAAGGCTATTTTCTCACTTACAGGTAAATGTGTAATCGACGCCTATTTTCCGCGGCAGGCCGTTAGCTGATAGGTTGGTATTTGGAGGTCCGAGTGGGGGGCAATGCTTAACACATATTTAATCACAAAATGGCATTGATTAACTTGTCCATATTTGCTACTGCAATTCCTTTAAGTAAACATGGACAGCGCATGCACTATGCACTGAAATCATATAGCTAATAATACATTATTTTTTTAAACATATTTAGTTGTAACCTTTTTTAGTATTAGTGTAGCTAAATGTATACATACATGCCAGTAGCTTTAATTAGACTATCTATTATATATATATTGTTGTTGCTATATTTTTTTATCTGGGTTTTTCCTTAACATAACACTAAGTCACGGCCGATAACAAAATAGAAATCGAAATGTTGTAAGATATGAATTGCTTGCTGGGATAACTATCAATCAGTAAGCTAAATTACCCTCTACATTTTACTGAAATACGAATAAATATGTCATCAATCACTACAATAATCACAAGAGCTAATCAAGGCAGCAAATCACTTTTAGCAAGCTGGCATAATCGTGGCGAAAGATAATTAATCAATCATCTATCACACATCGACACTATGTTGTATCTACATTCCATTACATCTGCTATCAATAGGATTATTGTTAGGTCAATATAAGTATTACGAGGTGATAAAAGTCGCATTTAAATTATTTAACCCACACAAATCTCTTACTAATCCGTCCCTGTTGTAATCCTTTATATTCGCCGCACACTCCGTCCCCTACGTGGGCCTGCCGGGGCCCTCGTCCCACACTCGGCATTAACCCGTTTAGATATATTCTCCAACAATTTGTTTAGTTTTGTAAACGCACTTTATTTTTTCTCTTCAACGTTAACGCATCGCTTAATAATATATATTTTCAAATTACTTATTAGCATTGCAGGAATTTCTATAAATAATTTCTATGGTATGTAAGTCCGCCAACCCGCACTAGGCCAGCGTGGTGGACTATATGGCCTAACCACTCTCAATCGTATTCTCGATTGTAGAGTAGGCCCGTGCCCTGCAGTGGAACGTATATGGGCTGACACGGAATTGCAGGAATTAAGAACTGTAATGAGTATACTTTTCGAATTAATAAAATGATACCTGTATCTCCAAATTCCAAGGTCCAATAATAATGTAATTAAAATAGGATCAAATCCGAGCTACACTAAATTAAACGCAAAATGAACCATCGCAATCATACATACATAAACTCACGCCTCTTCACAGAAGAGGTAGGTAGTTGCAACCAGGACACCCACGTTTGCCTTGTGTGTTTCGCCCCACGGTCGCCCACCGAGGCAGTCCTAATCAGTCCAGAAATAAGCGGAAAACTGCAATCGAACGTCTTATTTTGACCCTCTTCCTCACAATGATTACTAGATCTATCTTCTTTGATTTCCGCGAATGTAATTGAACTAAAACAAATTTTACGAATTTGATTGCGTAACCACAAAAGCTGTACAGTCATCGAATCATCTGGAAGTTGTAAAATCCGCTAAAAACTGTTTTATTCCATCCTCCTCCTATTTTAAGGTCGATACAAAAAAATATTTAAAGCCAAAAGCATTTAAAACATCAAAATAAAGCAAAGTTAGTAACAAAACTTTAAATGAAATGAAATCAATATTACTAATACGATGCGCCGAGGTTTACGCAGTTCAAATAAGAAACGTGGGCGTCCCAATGTCTGTAACGATTGTTATTTTTGGGTTATATTGCACCATTACTTGTTTTAATGTCAAGTATTTTAAGGTATTGATCAATTCGTCTTTATTTAGAAACTCAATCTCAGAGAGGTAAGTTTTAATTGAACAGTAAACTTTCCAACAACATTGTTGTACTTTTTGAAATACTTTTTTACACTTCAATACACAAAATTATAAATACATTCGATACAAATCAAAGATTTTAATAATTCAAGATATTGGAGAAGTTTACGTTATGATCAAGTATTATTATTTGCCCATGCTTTTTGCATTTGTTTCGTTTTGTTACTACTTGTATTTGTTTTCCACAATTACTAAAAATCTCAACTAATCTAAATTATCAGATGAAACGAAAAATAACATATTAGCTAACCGTAACTGAAAGTATTATATTATTAATATCTATACATACAAGATATATCAAG
Source organism: Hyles euphorbiae (assembly GCA_023078785.2). Classification (NCBI taxonomy): domain Eukaryota; kingdom Metazoa; phylum Arthropoda; class Insecta; order Lepidoptera; family Sphingidae; genus Hyles; species Hyles euphorbiae. The sequence continues at coordinate 2,137,379 of CM041053.1, read as the reverse complement.
ACTGCTGCGAAAACAAAGCCGCGTGATAGTTTTAGTGACTACAAATACAACGCAACTACATATTTCGCAAAGAAACAGGATTTTTTTTTGTGATTTTTTAAATGTCATCGTTTTTGGGTAGTAAATCTATAATTTATGCTAAATTAATAATTTAAACACATGCGTATCATAGCATCTTTAAAAATAAAAGGGTGTACATTATTTTAGAGAAAACAATTCACCACCCAAATACGAAGCAATGAAAAAATACAACATTTTTAGTAGCATTGTGTGTGAAGTATTTTAATATTCATATACATTTACTGACACTTAAATTAACATATCGATATTATCTCCAATACAACAATATAATACATACAACACTATATCACCCATCCCAATCACTATTTTAGTGACGTCAGCAAAATCCATCTACCAAACATATGGCCGTCTATTACAATCACGAAGAGCGGGTAGTACTTAAAGGAAACTGGGCCATATTTCAAAAGCAGCAATATTTGGGCAAGTTTGTTAACAGTAAATCAACCTTACCTGCGATGACAAACATTTTCCAGCTAAACAACAACCATTAATCCGGCTTTGAGAGCGTCCATAGTGATAGAATGCTGCTTGGAGTTATTGGATGATTTTGGCTATAAAGGTTGAGAAATTGGATGGATGTTTATTAAAATTGGAATGATTGTACTGCTATTCCAGACTGTAACAACATTTTTTTATTGCAATGAATGAGACAAGCATACCGTTTTTTTTAAGGCAAGTGATACGACCACCCCTGAACCGAAGTAAAACCAAACACATTGAATTACGAAATACAAAGCGATAATTAATATTCCCCTGCGCTCGCCATCCTGAGACATAAGATGTTGAGTCTAAATATGTCTAGTAGTTACTCCGGCTGCAATGTCATAAGAACCGAAACACAACAGTGCATTTACACTGCTATTTGGTGGAAGACGTAGACATTGCAGTGGTATCTACCCTAACAATAACCAAAGTTATAGTTAACTATGAACTGATCATCAGAATAAAAATATTCTGACCATATAGAAATATAGTCTGTAAATATTTTCGCAATATATAATACAAATAACATTTCAGATACGACATTATTCTCCGAACGTTGACTTTAATTCTCAACCCTCATTACGCCAATCAGTCAAAAAGCGCCATACTACATGTAGGGGCTAAACGTGACACTTTCACCTGAAAGACACTCAAGCCGATTGGATTCTTTAAAAAGGTGCCTTTTTTGGGCCCAAGTGCGCCGGACTCGCGCTAATGGGTGGTAGGCGAGTGTTCCACTCTCAACACACCATTACCTCGTAACGAGGGCGTACTTAGTAATCTGCGTTGAGTCGTACCTGCGCTGTATATACGATGTTGTTCGCCGAAAAACCGAGCTTTTTAAGGTTTTGGAATTTTTCGAATTAGATTTTACAAACGTTAGTGTTTGCAGTTTAATTGGGGATTTAGGATTTTAAAGTTCCTGGGGCTGGAAATGTTTGTTAAAATATTTTAATCAGAAGTAAATATTTTGGTTTTTATAATATATAAATACCAACCTGTACTCGGCCAGCGTGGTGGGCTATGTGGCCTAACCTCTCTCAATTGTATTCTGAATTGTAGAGAAAGCCCGTGCCCTCCAGTGGGACGTATATAGGCTGATACAGAATTTAAAAATAATCATGTAGAAATTTAAAGTGATTAGAAGTTAATTCACTGTATGGGCCAGACCGACGCACATGACACCCAAACCTGTCGAGTACATCCGTGTATGTAAGTATAGCTAAGTTTGCATATACACGTCGAAAAGATAAAGATATATAAACTGGCATCAAAGCCAGCTCTCTGAGACTATCGCGTGTTCAAAGGGAAAGAAAATATCGACAATTTTTATTAGCTTTCACCTCTAGATTGACTGCGAGTTGATTTACGTTCATCAGATAAAACTACATTACTGAAAGTTGAGAGTTTGCGAAGGAGCCAAAGGAACTGCTCCGAAGATTGATGGGCGGGTGAATAAAAGAAAAGAGTATATTTAGGGCGAGTACTTAAACTGACATGAGTACGCAACCTTTACTGATAGAATAAAATATTATGTTACCTAGAATTTGGGACAGGCATGGACGACTGAAATGGAAAAAATACACTTAAAAATTTTCAAAGTTGTAATGTTTATGGGTGGTTAATAATTATTATCGTTTAGCAGAATGAAGGAAAACATTGCTAGACAAGCTGCGTACCAAAGAGACTTCTACTCTCACAACTGTATATTTACACTGCTATGGGAATCCTAATCCGATAATTTATATACTGAACTGTTAGAAGCGGCATTTATACACCGACTTCCACCTTTTGGGACGTATATGTATAATATACATACATAAACTCATACCTTTGTTCCAAAAGGCAGGCAGAGGTGCCAGGACAACCACATTAATTCGTCATGTATGTTCCGTCCTACGTCGCCCTCTATGGGCGAACCTATTGGCCTATCGTTCACAAATTCCTGATTCACACCTGATAATTAATAAAATCAATATCACTTTACTCAACCTGGGATTCGAACCCGAGACCTCAGCTTTGTAATCGTACCATAGTATAACTACGCCACAGAGGCAGTACAATATATACTGCCATTATTATTAATTTACTATTTATTATACAAAAATCATTTATTTTATCATCACCACCCAGTCACGTGATGAAACAATCTTAAAATCCGAACAATTTACCAGCACATTTAGTAAACCATTTTCCTAGAGTTATGTTTGCAAAAAACAGTGGACCTGTTGTCAGCGAGGCCATAAAGTGTCTCGCTTAACGCAATTTATATTCTTTATGAGCTAACACTACAAGTGTACTCATTAACCGACACTTACAATTGTGGTGAAATTAAGGCATTTCTATAGGTTGATGGTTGCCATTGATATTGTAGAATGATGGGATCGTGAGGTCCTGAGTTTTGATTCAAATTAGCTTCTTGTAAGTCATCTAGGGACAATAGTATAAATTCTATGTCGACTACCACAATGTCTATTTCTCCCGTGAAACAACACTACGTAAATGCACTGTTGTGTTTCGGATTGAAGGACATTGTAGCCAGAGCAACTACTGGACATATTGATACTTAACATCTTATGTCTCAGGATGGCGAGCGCAGTGGAATGTTGCTACTCTTTATGAGCGGTCGTATCGCTTACCATCAGGCGAACGGCTTGCTCGTCTCGTCATTCATTGCAATAAAAAAAAACTTCAACTGGTTGATTAATTGACTGCAATATTGGATGGTAAGTTTAGTGTAATTCAACTAGATTATCTAACACTAAAGTGATCTTTGTATATTTCTAAATCCAGAAGTACAACACATTTTCATTGATCAATTTGTTGACTTCTCTACCATTGAATACGAGATACCCTCGAATTATGGAATGAAAGAGTATTAAGAAACAGCTTAGATACTTAAATTTTTCTTTCAGACTCAAACCCAAGATTAAATCACGTCTCACATACCAACAACTTAGCAAAAAACTCTCCAAATACTTCCGCAAATAATATTAACAGACAAAAAGAAAAATCGAGGACAGAAGTTAGTGGAACATAAAAAGTAATATATGGATGACATAGGGAACTTGTTTTACCGGGAGGTCACTGGCGTCCCACGGGACCTACCAGGAAAAATGTGCGTTTTTGGGTCACAGTCAAAACTGAATTGTTCTATTAGAAACAAACTTTATTTTAGTGTAGAAAATGCTAATTTCGCGTTGCAAATGTTGAGTTCTTTAACCCTTTTTTTCTTTTTGTAAATCTTATCGTAACCAAGTGTCCAGATATCCTATGAGTAAGGCACATGATATTTGTATCGATAACTAATTAAATCTGAAAATTATTCGTATATAATTAACTTCCTAAAATACAATAAACAAATACATTTAAAAACTATATATTAATCCCCTTCATTTACGAGATAGAAAAATACAGTTCCCTGGGCAGAAATTTATCCGTACGCCTGGGCAAACTCGCAATACAATATTTTCATAAGGTACCCAGTAAACCGTATCAAAACACATAAGATAACTCCACAATAGATTAGATTGGCCCGCAGCCAGCGTTTAAGGTACGTTTATAACATTGTCAACAGTCCCCGCAACCTTAGATTAACTTGGAGCTACTGCACAAAATATCATAATTTTGATCGTTATCTGTGCAATACAATTTAAAAGTCAAGGAATGTTCAATTTGCTGGATCACATGGAATCTAGAGAATCTCATTAAATGTTTGATTAATAAAAAACATACTATACATACATAAAATCACGCCTTTTTCCCAGAAGGGGTAGGCAGAGTTACCAGTACACCCACATTTCGCCTTGTATGTTCCGTCCCACGATGTAATAGGTGGCGAGCCTATCGCCATATTGATTCGCTTCGATAGATTAGATTCGAACCCGAGACCTCAGCTTTGTAACCGTACCCTAAACCTTAGTACAACTACGCTACTGTAGCAGTCCGTCAGTAAATAAAAAAAATATTTGGATTTTCCTACCTTAGAACAAAATGTTGCAGATTGGCAAAGAAAAGAAAAGTGTAAGGATTTAATGAGGGCCCTTAGTCTAATGTATTTTTTTTTCTATCAAGTGCTTCAAATAATTACCCACACAGTCCTGACTCCAAAATAACTTACCTAATCTTGTGACATGATTCAGAAACTACGAGATGTTCAGTCTCACAAAACTCATACGAATACAAATATTGGTATACCTATACCATATCTACCCTAAACATAACAAAACCAGATCGTTTTAAGCGGTCTGCATCCATATCTCTCATTGTTCCACTTAATTAAACCAGACAAATTTACCATAATTTCGTAAAATTTCGCAGAAATGTAGTTAAAATAGGAAACACTGGCTCTAACCATAATACGAGCTGAAAATCCTCGAGGAACTTCGAAACTTGCCAGTATGTAGTTAAGAATATAAAGATTTACAACTATCTGTAAGTCTCAGCTAAGTTTCTTAATAAAACTACTTTCAACGTTTATAGAAGACGGGCGGTGAGATATTTCGTTTGATTTGAGGTTTATATTAAAATCAGGTGGTTTTCAATAATGATAACATGCAAATCAGAAGCAAGAAAGAGGATAGTGTGGGATGAATGATATATCTCATCTGTATCAGTCCATATATGTACGCAGGGCACGGTCCTACTCTACAATCTAGAGTATGATTAAGAGTGCTTAGGCCATATAGTCCACCACGTTAGCTTAATGTGGATTGGTGGACTTACACACCCTATATTTTTTTATAAATCGCTATGTTATGCAAGTTTCCTCACGATGTTTTCCTTCACCCTCATGACTCCGAAAAGTCAGAGGTGTGCCCTGGGTTTCGAACCCGCGACCACCTTAAACATGTTAGCAGCCGCATCTGCTCCGTTTACCAATAGACTACCACGCACACACATGTAATTATTTTTTACATGTTAATATTTAATTTTTAAGCACCACAATGAAAAATGACGCGCTAAGAGTGCATTTTCCTTCCCAGCTATGACATTTTTCCAAAACAAGTTATCACTCAATGGCAAATTTCTCAAGATACAATGATTGCACAAATAAATTTGAATTATTAATGGAATAACCACCTCACAAGCAATATTAAAATATAGAACAAATGAAAAATAAGATCGTATGAAATACACTTTATTTTATATCTTTAATCGAGTAGATCCCGCATTCACATATACTTGATATAAAACCTCGCATCTACAAGGATTTTATAGAACATTCAACAGTTTAGTACCTATATTCTCGCTATTTCCTCGTGAATCCACTGAAAACCACTCGTAAAAAGTTATGAAAACGTTTTAACGAAACATGCATAAAACTAAATTAAAATCCAATTATTTAATGAACACTTTATTAAATCACAAATTTAAAATTTTAATCATAACAAATAGCAGAACCATACAGTTCCTCAGCAACGTCCAACGCGTAATCTAAGCATTCCAGTTCTTCCCAGGAAGGTACCTTCTTCGCCAGCAGCTCAGCTATTACTCCATTCTCTTTGTTGATCATCACTATATAGTCATCAGATATCTTTCTTACCTCCAAACTTGCTATGATCCCACAAGTCTCCATTATAGCGCTGTCTTCTCCAACACTGATGAGGCTATTTTCAAGTCCAAGTTCAGGAGCGACAAACTTGTACCTAGCATTATCCCAGTTGAAATCATCTTCAGCATTGCAGCTATCTTTCTTGTCTTGGATATACTTTTCACTGGCTTTTGTAATTTCTACTTTAGCGCATTGCATGTCGACTTCATACTCTTCACTTTCACTTTCGCTTTCGCTTTCGTCATCCAGATCATCCCAGTGGAAAACATATGTCCAGTTGCCTATTATTTGGTCAAAGTCTTCTAATATTTCTGTTTCTATTTCTTCAGGGCATTCGAAGGCTGCTTGAGCCTGGATTAACAGAACTGCCAGAAAGTATAGCGCAAGCATTTTATATACTATTTAATTTCACGTCTGAGGTATGTTGTTGCTTTGTTTGAAATCGTGGTTGTGCTATCAGTCTCTTCCTTATATGCAAGCTAATTAATTGTATGTAGTTAAAGATTCTTTATTGTCTAAATTGGTACAATCATTAACTTTATCATAAATGTTAGCTGATAAGTAAATGCATATAACGGCATTCCATTTTTGAGTTCTGTTTTGATCTGTTTTCAAGTTATGAAGTCAGCTGTGCATTGTGGGATTGTGTGGTATACGTTTCAAATGAGTTTTGTAAATTTTAATAAATCATTGAATTACGCGGTATTCAGATATTAAAATATATTTTCAAAAAAGAGTAATATCAAATGAATTACAATTGCATTTTTCTGTTAATTAAACAGTGGAAAATTAAAATAATCCAATACTCATATCCCGAAATAATTCACGACATTTAAAACTGAATTTTGATTTCAATTATAATCATTTTCATATGAAAATGCCCGATGAGTGTGTAAGTTATATGGTTGATATATTCGATGTGTGCCAAATCAATCAAAGCGAGTTAAAAATTCCAATAAATATATTACCAATTTTATAAACATTTATATAAATACGAGAGTTTGCGCTATTTTGATTACTGAAATGAGTGCTCTGTCTAATATTATCGTTTTAAAATCATATTTTAAAACCCCTAACGAAACAAATGGCGCAGTTGGTAAGACGCCGGATATAAAACGAGAGGTCGCAGGTTCGGTCCTCGCATCGAGACAAATATTTGTGTCATACACGGATATTTGTTTCGGGTCTGGGCGTGAGACTCTCGTAGTTTGTAATACTCAAGACACAATACTCGGTCTTACTGAGGGGTCAAGAATATGTGACTGTTTGGTGTATTTAATTTATTTAATAACTAGCTGACCCGGCCACGCTCCGCTGTGGCTTAGTTATTATATGTATGATTAAATTATATTAAATTTTTAGCTTAGCAAAATAGCCCGACCCTCCTTTATCTGGATGCAGATATTTTTTTATTTCACACCACACCAAATAAATGATATTTTTCGTATTTAAGCTCTTGTATACCTAAACTGGACGTAGCTATCCTACTGTCCTGCTCAATTCCGTCCCATCCCGTCTGTTCAGTCACTTCCCGATACGTCCCGTCCTTTCTCTACATTATCCATTTCGTCTACATACATTTACATTTCGTCCTATCAAATCTATCATCTATCCCAGTCCTCTCCCGCTCCTACCTCCCACTCTATTAAATCCCGTTTCTCCATATCTAAATAGTGTGCCTTATGAATTTTTGACATTAAAAACTTTAACGATTTTGATTATCCATGCAATATTCCATCCCTAATTTCACCCCCACTATGCTGTTTTTCCTAAAATATTACGCCATTACTTTTGTTAGTAATAAACAGATGAAATATTAATTTTCATAGAAATAACTTCAGTGGTTTCGATTTTCTTCGACATGACATTTCAAAATATAACCTCTATCCATATATGAGAAAATGTTAATAAGCTAATAGAAACTCGGGAAACCGGGAACGTGATAAAAAGTATCCTAAGTCCTTCTCCTGGTTCTAAGCTACCTCCCTACCAATTTTCAGATAAGTCAGTTCAGCCGTTCTTGAGTTATAAGTGGTGTAACTAACACGACTTTCTTTTATATATAAAGATTATAACCTCCTAAAGCACAAAAGTAATTGACTAATACATGCGTATACGGGACAACAACAATGCTTGCAAACTGATAGTTGACGACAACAAAAAATAAAGCGATGAGTTGGGTTTATATGGGACCCTAGACCTTAACAAAATAAATATCGTAAAATATTATGTAATAAATAATACAAGATATTATTTAATACTACAACATTTATCGATGCGGAAGTCTAACGCATCTTTTTTTTATTCCAATGAGCGAAGAGATAGGCATGCCATTCGACTGATGATAATCGATACGAACATTCGTAGAAAGTAGTAAAATATTATACATAAGATGTTAAGATTCTCATTGCACAGATGGGCACCGTACTACGGTGAATATCCAACTTTACTGAACAATCACAACCACCTAAATGTTTTCAAATCCCCAACGAAAATACTTAAAACAACTCCACCCAATACACAAAGGTCGGAGTCGGTAGGTTTTTATCCGAATGCCCTCCGATATGCTGTGTAATTGATGAATGTTCCGCGCGGTGACAAATTGCGCTGACCGCGACCAACCCGTGTCACCCAGGCCGTGACTTGAATGGCTCGAATGCGCTGACTGGCCTGAATGTGCCCGAATGTGCCTGTATCTGACGCGTTTGGATTTGTGAACAGGTGTCTATGAAACTGGCGACTTACGATGACATGAGTGATGGATTTAATCAATTCAGACGATGACGAATGATTTTCAAGGAGAACTTATATGGGTAAAGGACCGATTAGAATCAGATTGCTTTAATGTAATGTCAACATTGTTATATTTGAAGAGTGGTAGAGCCTTGCTGGAGGTCGTTAAAAGTATGAATGGATTGGTCTGATTTGGGTGATGCCAATACGTTTTTTTTTTTTATTGCAATGAATGGCGAGACGAGCAAGCCGTTCGCCTAATGGTAAGTGATACGACCGCTCATAAACAGTAGAAACATTCCACTGCGCTCGCCATCCTGAGGCATAAGGTGTTAAGTCTCAATATGTCCAGTAGTTGCTCTGGCTACAATGTCCTTCAATCCGAAACACAACATGCATTTAAGCAGTGTTGTTTGACGGGAGAAATAGACATTGCGGTGGTACCTACCTAGATGGCCTCGCACATATGAGAGACCTACCACCAGTGTGAGAGACCTACAACCAGTCTAGTATGTTTATGAAAAATGTCTTGGAAATTCTAAATACCCAGAGTTGGTGGACGAGTCATATCTGCCCACATATTCGTGACATTGGCATCAGTTGCTTTATTCATTACTTTGACAATAAGTATAATAAATTCAAAATCTCAGTCTCGTATTTGTTTCTAATTCCTAATGAATAGAAATAAAAATAAAACGATTTTATTTTATTAATTAAGGTATGTTTACAGTTATACAATTAGTTAAAATATTACAGAAAAGAGAACAATAAAAGTATCATATAATTACTGTACAAATAATTATAAACAAACACAACATGCATATTTAAGTCTATTTAAAATATGTCTATCGCAATTTCTTAATTAATATGATAATAGATCTCTCACAGGATATATTTAATGGAAATCATTAAGGTATTATACTAGAGCGGACTTCGGGAACAAAATCTGTGCGTATGGTGCGTGCGCAAGGGTACACAGTGAAGCGAGAGGGAAGATATGTTACTTCGTTGGCGTAACTGAGACAGAAATAGAATGTACCCTTCATTTTGTTACAACATTTTGTTTGCAGTGTCCCCTCTAGTATATTATCTCAATGATGGAAATAAAAATAAAAACTCCACAGCGATTTGCAAACCCGATAATCGAAACACAAAGCTGTGCAATAGCCGAATTCGCAGTTCTAAAGCAGCCGGTAAAAGTTTAACTCGCGCGCAAAAGACTTTGCAATTGGATTCGTCGGTTTAGATTTGATTTGCAACGAATTCAGGAAACTGCTTGAGTTTAAGTAAAGCGGAGATTGTGGGGCACGTGCGATGTTTTGCTGTTAATAGTTTAACTGTTTTTTTTTGCAATTACATACATACATAAACTCAGTCATTTTTCCCATAAAGGGTAGGCCGAGATGCCTGGACACCCACATTTCGCCTTGTATGTTTCGTCCCATGATGTGATAAAGGGTCAGCCTATCGCCATATCGGGCACCAATTTCTCACTCCGGGCTGATAATGAATAGAAAAATCCAATATCACTTTGCCCGAATTGGGATTCGAACCCGAGACCTCAGCTTTGCAAGCGTACCGTAGTACAACTACGCCACCGAGGGAATCTCAGTTTTTGTATTTAGTGGCGGGAAAATCATGCGCTTCGCCTGATGGTAAGTGTCACGATCGCTCATGAACAGTAGCAAAACCAAACAAAACCTTGAATTACAAAGCAATACTTGGGATTCCATTGCGCTCGCCATCCTGAGACATAAGATGTTAGGACCCAATAAGTCAGTATTGTAACTATACTGTCTCAGTGTGGTTTTTAATACAACATTTTAATCGATTTAATAAAATAGAGAAAATTCGCAGTTCACTAGATGTCTGTTGAGAAAAGATCCTTTATTTACAAACTGATATAAGGGAAAGATAATTTTTATTTAAAAATTGTTTCCCTAGCTAGGTGCCATTTTCATTAAAGTTTGTTGGTATCTTCAAGAAGTTGATTAAATCTTAAATATTATAGCATGTTCGATATTAAAATGGACTGACAAAAACCAAAATGTTAATTAGATACATTTTTTTTTGTTGCTCATGTTTTTTACTTTAAACGATGACAAACTTCATAAAATTATAAAATGAAATGAATGAAATATTGTATAGTAATAACTCATAAAAAAAATCTGAGAGACAGCCTCCGTGGCGCAATCGGTTAGACGCCGCCTGTGAAACTAGAGGCCGCGGGTTCGATCCCCGCACTGAGAGAAATGTTTGTGCGACCCACAAATATTTCTTCCGGGTCTGGGTGTTTGTGAGACCGAAAAGTCTCTCGTAGTTCCTGATACCCACGACACAAGGCTTGATCTTAGTGTGGGGTCAGGACTATTTATGTGACTGTTGGGTGTTATTTATTAATTTATCTAATACGGACACTAAATAATAATTCATATTTCTATAACTGAAATAATATACTGCTTCGGTGGCGTAGTTGTACTACGATACCTACAAACTGAGGTCTCGGGTTCGAATCCCGGGTTGGGAAAAGTGATATTGGATTTTTCTATTCATTACCAGCCCAGAGTCAGAAATTTGTGCCCGATATGGCGATAGGCTCGCCACCTATCACATCGTGGGACGGAACATACAAGGCGAAATGTAGGTGCCCTGCCTACCCCTTCTGGGAAAAAGGCGTGAGTTTATGTATGTATGTAAAATAATATAGACCAAGTTTATTTCAACTTTTAACTTTAATAATACAACGTATTATTATTATCATGGATAGTGGAGCTTGGACGGCTTAATAATAGAGTTGTTGACGCCGGGGTTGAATGATGCATCGCCCATCAATCTATTGATATTTATGTCGCGTGACTTTACGTGTAATGGGTATTGTAGACATGAAATCAAACGCCTGTTATGTCAGTCTTTGATATGGAATCTATACTTTATATCGGATCGTTGTTTTATTGCTTAAGTTAGGCAAATTAAGCAGGTCACCTGATGGTAAGTAATCACTGCCGTCCATGAACATTCACAACGCTTAGGTCATGGATGTGTTGCTGGCCCATCAAATCAGGATAGGAAAAGGAAAGTGGTATTGAGCATCCCGCAATTTGACAGTCAACCACCTAGGTTAATACTGCCTCATACATCCAGATTTGAAAATTGTAGTACTTTTATAATACACGTTCATAAATATTTTCAAAACAAACTATACAAAATTCACTTGAAAAACATAACTATAAACGGCACTGAACTGTTTTGTCTTAGCCTCTAATAAATCGATAACATTACTTCTCAAACGGAAGATATTCGGAATCCATTGAAACAATGCGAAGATTTCCGTCATGAGGTAAGTTTGCGAGCAGTCCAACTTGGTGATTCCGTTGGCAGTAACTTGGATATCGCGTTGTTGAGTAAGCCGATTGAGCGTGCAATTGCTTAATGCTCTGTGTATTTTGTATAAGAAATTATTAATTAAACTTACACTTAATAATAGTAAATACTGCATAGTTTTGATTGCTTCATTGGGATACACAATCTATGCGTAGAGAAGAAAAAAATGCAGATGAATAGAAGAGACAAAAGACTGAAATGAATAATTTCATTTTAAAGTCTTTCATTTATCCTACAATGGACTCATACAAGCCAATGGATTTATATTTACTCTGTTGAGTAGAGAATATGTTTCCTTCCACGATGTAATTAAATGGAAACAATGAACAAATATCAATAATCCTTTGCAGTGAGGAGATATGAATTGAAAGCTTTAAATGAAAAAAAAATCCACTTATTCATAGCTAGTTAAGGCAATTAAAAAACGAATCTTTTGTCGTAATTATCAGGAGAGGAATATTTTCGACCCAAAATTGTTATTTTAAACCTGTACAAAAAACTCAACTCAAAGTGTATTTTGAGTAATATCTAAAGCACATTTCACAGCCCATACACTCTTAGCCTATGATTACCACGCTGTTTATATGAAGGATCATTAAGACCTCAGTACAAATAACAAAAAATATTGGGTAGTTATTACACAGATTACAGTGTCGAAGCACGAGTATTATTAATCACGGGGTCACGAACCATTAATTCTCGCATCGCTACGGACCGACGGGTGTCTGTTTGTCCCTTGCATTATATATTATACACGTAATCAACTGCTGGATTTATTCATAAGGTATGTATAAGCTTATTACATTTGCTTATGTGATGTGATAGGGAAGAATTTGGATGTGAAAAGAGAGGCGGCTTATTCTAGCGAGAATAGTGTTTATGTATAAGTGAGGTCTTTTAATCGACTTTAAAAAAAAGATGTTAATTTTAACTCTTGTGTTTTTGGTACTTAAAACTAAAGGATACGTTTTGGTCTTACAAGAGACGGCACATATTAATTTGTAGGACACATAAAAATTTACCTTGGTGCGGGATTCGAACCCACAATGTCTCGTTTCACATTCATTTCTCAATCAAATTGCGTCATGAAAGTTTTGTGAGTGCACATAGATTGATAACTTTATAATTTTACTGTTTACTTCATAGTAACGCAGTTACAATTAACATTTAGCTTATGTAAGTATACACATTTCACAATGGACCCAGTGTTGACAAGATATGGGAACACAACAGTAATTTTAAACCTTTTGGTTATTGACTTAATTGCTCTAAAAATTATAGCTGAAAATTTTAGCCTGAGCGGAGACTAGTTTTTTTTTTTTTTTTTTTTTTTAATTGCAGTGAATGGCGAGACGAGCACGCCGTTCGCCTGATGGTAAGCGTTGCGACCGCTCATGAACAGAAGCAAAACCAAACAACACCTTGATGTACAAAGCAATGCTTGGCATTCCACTGCGCTCGCCATCCTGAGACATAAGATGTTAAGTCTCAATATGTCCAGTAGTTACTCTGGCTACAATGTCCTTCAATCCGAAACACAACAGTGCATTTAAACTACTGTTTGACGGGAGAAATAGACATTGCGGTGGTACCCACCCAGGCAGCCTCTCACATATGAGAGACCTACCACCAGTAAAATTTTTATTTAACTAAAGGTGCGTCTAACTTAGGAAGCTCATCACCATAATCTCCTACAGCCATTGCTGATAGCTGAACTTAGCCTTCATAGATCTAAGATTTTAAACCGATCTGTTGGATATTTGCATTCATTATCTTGCATTTTTTTCATGCTTCGATTATCAATAGCATAACATAAACAGCACGCCTTTTTTCCAGAAGGGGTAGGCAGAGATGCTACCAAAACACCTTAAATCGCCATATGTGTTCCTTCCCACAATGTGATAGAGCTTATCGATTGTCGGTATGTGGTTTTTTTTGATACCTATATCTTAGAGGGCTAACGGTTTGACCCTCTCATAAAACGACCCTACTCGACAGTTTGATATACAATGACTTAATTTGACATAATTTATTTTTTCATTTACCTATAATGTCCAACTGGGCCAAGGTCTCCCTCAACTCCTTGCTGTCTCTATTTTCTACCGTTTTTTGACATAATTATACCAATGGAAAAAACTCACTGAGGTTAAAATTTACACGTAAACCACAGAATTATGTTCCCTGCGGCAAACGATATTAGCAGTTGGAAATTAAATAAATTACATAAATAAATTAATTAAACCAAGAAAAAGGAATACTAAGTATAGGAAATATATTGTTTATAGAGATTAAGTTATATGTGTATTGACTTGTCATAAGAGCTTTTAAATTGCCTACGTGACCAATAAATACATTTCATTTCAAATACATTTCATTTCATTTCATTTCATTTCATTTTAACAGTGGAATAAAATCAAAACAAAACCACTCGTTTATCGCTTAAAAAGTATTTTAGCGAAACGTTTTGCAAGCGAACTGGGAATGTAGGTTTTTTATGATTAAATCCTGCAAATGCACTTTTTAAGCTCTAGTTAACTTTGTAAACTGAACGTAAAATCTATAGAAATGTATTTATTATATATTTAAAATTATAGGCTACTGAGAGTCAAAATAGCGTTCCCGAGGTATAAACTAATTTATTACATGTTGGTATGCAAAAACCCGTCTAGGTATATACCGTCATTTTTCTGACACCAGCTTCGATCAAATATACACTAGATTATAAGTAACGGCCTAAAAACGATAAGAGATGTAAGAAAACAAATTAGCATGTGGTCTTTTTTGAATTCCGCTTGGTCCAAAAACATAATAAATCTTAAATTAAAGGAATAGGGTTTATTGTTATCTGAAGTTAATTATAATTTAAGACTTTTTGCTACATCTCGTAGTTCGAAATTCGAATATATTAGTATAACCAACCTTTACCAGTTTTGTTCCATATCTGTATCTAGTATATATTAGATCGAAGGCCGCCCAGCATATGACAGAACCGTTGTGGTTCCTTTTGAATGGGTAACTTCGGTGATTACGGGTCATTGAGATGACGAACGCTATACACATAATCTTGTAATCGCAGGTGACCCAATTATTAGAAAATCCACATTATAAGTGTGCCGCGTTTCGGTTTAATTAAAAATATATAAAATAAATAACACCCAACAACGTGGTTATGCTTGAGGTTTTGCTACTGTCCATGCAGTCGTATCGTTTACCACTAGACGAACGGCATGCTCGTCGTTCATTACAAAAAAAAAGATAATTAAAAAACGATATAAAAATAGTTAATTAACTTGCGGTTCGCGGTAATGAAGAAACTATTAATTTTCCATTGTTCAAATGAAAGGTAGTGCAAACATCGTGTTGAAATTGTTGTTCCGTACCTAAATATAACAGTTTTGTGTAACAATAGGGACTTGTTGATGAGTTGGTGAAACGTTTTCGTGATAATATCATATTTTATGACGTTCAGTCGGATGAAAACCGGACGACCAAGTGGAGGGCGAGTTTCAGACCCAGAATACACATCACTCACTTTAAAAATTACCTATGTGTGTATACTTACATAGTTAGCTAACGCTTGCTGTATCAGGCAAAAAAAAAACGGGAATTAAAATACGGTCATCGGATGATTCACTTAAAAATAAGGCTTAAAGCTGATGTGAAATTGGGCTATTAAACTATTTCAAAGAATTTCCTGACTGTTTTGAGGTGAGCATGAATTGTTTTTTTTTAGTGTACAATTATATTTCTTTTATTTTATCAGCTATTATCAAGCAAATACCACTTTCTGCCAGCATTCAGATATTAAATCAGCATTATTTTTATTCTGTCCCCCGAAACATTCGAAATTCAAAATCGCAAACAGTCTCAAGCCAGCGCAACTGGGGCCGACAATTTCCGAATGCCGACGAGAAAAGCCGAACAAAAACGAGCAAGTGGAGTATACAAAAATACTGTCCTACAATACCATGTGACAGCGCGCATTCAATGGGCGACAGAAACGTCGGCCGCGGTAATTTTCCTGCCATGTTTTATCTGGCCCTAGAACAATGACAACTCATTTTGGCGCCACAATGGTTTCCATTTCGGACGCGATCCGCCAAAATATCGCCTTCATTAAAATCCTTTAGGTAAATTGGCGCGCTTTGTTGGTCCTCCTAGGTTCCAGTTGTTGCGATGTATTCGGCAAACGTGTTCGCTTTAACGAGTCTTTTTTCATTTAATATCCGACCCACACAATGGGTGTCCTGGGTTTTGTGCTAAAGCTATTTTAAAGTTGCCTTTTTTGTTAACCCCTTTTTGTATTACTATCAAATTTGATTTTAATATTAAATTACGAACAATGCTACTGGCTAATGCTGTATACCCCACTTAGTATTAAAGTGACCGAATAAAAAAGATAGTTTTTTTCTGATAGACGTTATTAGGACTTCGACTATTTTAATGGACATAAATGTGAAAGATTCAAACTTCAAAAGCCTTATTACTTTTTACAGATATAATAATAAATAGAATACAATCTCAGTCACAAAAACGCGTACAAAGTAAAGTTATTGAACTGTAAATTTTAACCCAAAACTTTTCGGCACCGTTACACCGTATCACTATACCGACGAAAAGATATAGCAACAAATAATTATATGAAATAATTTACATCCATATAAATAAAAAGTTTTAATTTTTTTAATTAAATACATATAAGATTTTTTAAATTTATTTTTTTATTATTTCAATGAATGGCGAGTCGAGCAAGCCGTTCGCCTGATGGTAAGCGATACGACCGCTCATAAACAGTAGCAAAATTAAAAATTGACAACTGTCATTAACCTTCACACACACATTAACATACAAAGAAAAATCGCCACATCCTCAACAGAGACAAACACAATATGTCAACACAATTCACGAGAACACCGGAACAAACACACGCGTCCGGAATATCCCGGTCACGACTAAATCCCGCATCTAGACCGGAAAGTTACGCGTCCCGAGCCGAGAATCAATCGGATGACCGTACACTGAAAGGCAGCTTGCCAAATCACAGCGATACTTTAGAATAGTGTAGGAAAAAGTTGCAATAGCAATTACAAATTATTAAAGTAGGAACTAATAGCAATAATAAATAAATAATATCCAACTGTCACATACATAGTCCTGACCGCACAGTAAGGTCGAGTCTTGTATCGAGGGTATCAGGAATTACGAGAGACTTTTCGGTCTCACAAACACCCAGACCCGGAATAAATAGAAGAATTTTTTCGGTTTTTCTCGGTGCGGGGATCGTACCCGCGGCCTCTCGTTTCACAAGCAGCGTCTAACCAACTGCGCTACGGAGGCTGTCAATAGCAATAACAAATACCAAGTGGAGTCGACAACATTTTACAAGTTATATGAATAATACATTTCATTTCATTTCAATATTTACAAATTATATAAATTAGCCAAAATTTGCGATTGTGATTCACCCAAGCCGAATATTTTTATTTGGTCTTACGTAATCTATGAAGGAGTGAGTCTTTTAGAAACCCATTTGAAGAAGCTACTGAGCAGTCAATTTTGTGTGTAATTTTAGATGTGAAAAATGATAAATATATATGGTCAATTTTTTGTTTACAAATTCTGTGAGGAGGAAGTAGCAATAGCAGAAATATAAAGCATATTAATATGGCTTAAAAAATAATAATAGTGATGTTAATTTGAAATAGCAATAATCCCTATTACTACTCTGAAATATCAGTATATGCAAGAATATTGACATGGGATTTTGATTAGGGCAAGTTGAGTGTTTCGACTCAATATACATATTTACATTTGGCCTATCTGAAATCATAATAAGTTTACTATTTGGCTTCACGTGTGCATTCCAGATACAATTTGGATTGAATCATTGACGAATTTGGGTTCATTGGCCGTAAACTGGTCAATATGAAGATCATTGAGGGAGCATATGTTCAGCTCTGGACTTCCTTTAGCTGAAGAGAGAGATAGAGAGAACCTTAAAACTAAATAAACTATTTTTCTTAGTAATCAAACCCGAGGTGTCCCAATTCACCCATACTTATTTCCATTCGATCAATGACGTGACAAATTTTTGTTTGTATTAAAAGATACCGAGCCAAAATCCAAGCATAATAAATCATCCGTTTAATACTGGTACACTAAGCCAGTTTTATTGGCGAGCGACAGTAATTTCCTACAGCCGCTTATTGGGTCATCTCCATGCAAAAAACTATGCTGATAAAAATAATCTGCGCGGCAAAATAATCTCTTAGGAGATCATCCGCCATTTCACGGCTTTCTGAAGCCGCTGCTCCGCCAACATTACACACGGACGGGCAGGATGTACAACAAGAACATTTATTTTGTATGTAGATACGGGTACGGCGAGGCACAACGGAATAACGGTGAAGGAAAAGGCAGGCGGCAGCGACTGGAGGCACGGAAGAACAGACGAGCTCTGTGGCGTAACTTGGGACAGGATTATATCCAGTAGTGGACTGCAAAAGGCTGATGATATTAATGAATATTTTTTTATCAAATTTATTTCCTATACAATTTAGAACTTGAATAATTCTTCATGATAAGTTTCCTATTATACAATAGATGTTATCTATTTTTCTGACCTGCATACTCTTCTTATAAGTATCAGACAAGATTCCACCATAAAGAAGAATCGATCGTATCGATAAAAAATATCGTTGATCCCTATATCGGTCCACGTAAAATTAAATATGGCATTTTGCATGGTTTGTCCTTGTTTTCCTGTTTTATCCCGGGCCATAGATTATTATAAAATAAAATAATTACCATCACATTTTACGCTTTGTTCATAGAGCCAAAAAATATTGGACTTCAATTTCATACCTCGAAGAACTCCGGGTCGGGGTCGCAACAATGTTTATATTTCTTGAAAATACATTTTTTATTCTACACAATAAAGTAGTTTTCATCGAAGCACAATCTTCGCACTCCTACTAAGTTACATAGTAAATTGGGCATTCTCCTTTGTGTGGTTTATCAATCCCTACTTCCCTGTGTATCCAAATCTGGGTGTCCCGGATAAAAAAGCGGGTGTCATGCCGCGTGGAAAGTGGCCACCGTAAAGATTTAACGGACATCTGCCGCCTGCGAGCTCTTTATGGCCGAAGAAAGGCCGTAACAGGATAGAAAGAAACCTGCCAGATTACCGTAAGCGAGATTTTCGAGGGATTTGCTCGTGTGAAACTTGCTTACTACTTACGGTTGAAGTAAACTTTACCGACAATGCAGTTGGGAGGTTTTTATTTCTTATTATTTATTGAAGTGCTGGGTAGAAATAACCAAGAAATTGTAGGTGGCTTGCCAGGTTTTGAAAGAAATACTATAAAAGTACTAGAAAGATTTCTTACTAAGGTGAGGAATCCTCGACACATTGCGAAGTATTTAAATAATAATAATAATAATAACACCCAACAGTCACATACATAGTCCTGACCCCACACTAAGATCGAGTCTTGTGTCGTGGGTATCAGGAACTATATACGAGAGACTTTTCGGTCTCACAAACACCCAGACCCGGAAGAAATATTTGTGGGCGGCACAAACATTTCTCTCGGTGCGGGGATCGAACCCGCGGCCTCTCGTTTCACAGGCGGCGTCTAACCAACTGCGCCACGGAGGCTGTAAATAACGCGACTATTTGATTGTAATGTTGTTACACAAAGTTTTTCAAAGCGTTTTTAAAAATATAATGGTTTACATTATTATTTTAGAAAAAAAAATATGTTTTTAACTCCCAAATACGACGATAGGAAAAAAACACAATAAACATCGATTTTGTTGCAAAATTTTCAGTTGCATTTCGTCCGTTGTCATTTTATCTACCACCTAGTTTATTTTTGGGTCGCAGTCTGGAAATCATAGATAATACACTATATTAGTAACTGGAAATACCCTGTATAAAATGTGATAATTCCTACAAAAAATAAACCGTTCTATTCAAGTTCAAGACATGGCATTCCGTTCATATAACACGTACAAATTGCTGCGAGAGTATCAGCCTATCAACAAAAAATATCCTGCAATAACCCCAAAAATCCATAAAGCACCACTCAACACCCATAATCGGCCCCTTCGAATGTCGAAGCGGTAAACCCGCAAAATATCGACTGCGGGCCATTAGCAGTGCTCAAGATGCGGCGCACGTACCGTTCGACAACAAAAACAATCGACACTGTACAAATCCGTGCGAGATTCGACATGGGCCGTGTATACCCGCGGTTGGGCCGATTCGACCGTAACCGCCACTAATTGCTACGTGAAGGGAATCCACGAAAAACCGGGCTCGTATGACATGTGTTTGAACAGTTTGTTTACTTATATTTGAGGGTTGATTGGTGTGATTCCTGCGGCATTAGAGGATTGATTTATTTATTTATTCCATTATTCATTGGTTGGCTCTGCTTTGGTTTGTGTACCGATATAAGGCAGTCGTTTGCCGGATATATTTTGTTTTGTAGGAACTGTTATTTAGCCAACTTACACACCAAAGACCCTTGTAACATTTGAACAGCTGACTTGATCAAAGGTAATTTACATAGGTATAGTACATACATAAACTTACGCCTTTTTTTCCAGAAAGGGTAGGCAGAGGTTTCACCAGGGAATCGACATTTCGCTTTGTATATTCCGTCTTAGGATGTGATAAGTGGCGGCCATATCGCCATATAGAGCACAAATTCCTGACTCCAGGCTGATAATGAATGGAAAAATCCAATATCACTATGCCCGACCCAGAGTTCAAACCCGAGACCTCATCTTTGCAATCATACCATAGTACAACTGCAACAGCGACGTAATCAAGGTAATTTAGTAGCAATGATATCGACAGTATTTCCTATTGAATTAAATTATAAAATTAAAACCCAAAGATACGACATTTCACAGCATTATGAAAGCAATATTAAACAGTTCGTCTATGCATACCCACTCAAATCTCTTACAAACATAACCGTTGATCGCGAGTCGGCTCCCAGGCGTGAATACTAGAACGGTGCCAAGAGATAACTGGTGCCACGTACAATCATAATTTCAAGAATATGTTCCTACTATCAAAACACCGAGTCTTACTTCAATGTGTCTTTATTCAATGTTAATTCAATGTGGAAATTATCCATGCTACGGCTTTTTTAAGAGGTGTTTGCTTAGATTGTTATTTTTATGGTAATAATATACTCGTAGATGCAAT
Source organism: Hyles euphorbiae (assembly GCA_023078785.2). Lineage (NCBI taxonomy): Eukaryota > Metazoa > Arthropoda > Insecta > Lepidoptera > Sphingidae > Hyles > Hyles euphorbiae. The sequence continues at coordinate 2,115,921 of CM041053.1, read as the reverse complement.
GTACTATCATTGGAATATTGCAGGAATTACCCGAGTCTAACTAGTTGATACTGTCTTGCAAAAACGGATGTAAAATGAAGCTTTGCTATTGTTTTTCGGTTGTTGAGAGAGAATGCTAAATGCCTAATATTTCTACACCTCCAATTCTTGTCCTAGCTCATTTCTTTCTTTATATATTTAAGGAGCATATGAGCTTATGGTTTACCTGATGGTCAGTGCTCACCGCCGCCCATGAACATCTGCAACACCGTTGGGCATGAAGATGCGTTGCCAGCTTTTAAGTTAGGAAGACGCTCCTTTTTTGGGCAGTGGTAAACATTATCAGATAATTTGCTTAATAACGAGACCAATCCTTTTTAAATGTATATTTTCGTAAGCCATATGCAACTTCCTTAGTCACATTTTAAAAATAATATCTGGACAAGCGATGTAATAAATGACAACTGTCGATACAAAATTCACAATCTATACCACCCGGCAACACACAAAAACAACAACAAAATGATATCATAAATTTAGCATTCTACTTCAAAACTACTACTTTTGGTAAGCAAATAATAATTTACATTATTAAATTAGTTTGCACTTATAATTTGGACTAAGGCTTAAGGCGATTAAGACGAACTTTCCGTGGTCGTAGGACGTATATTATGTAATATCCTTTGTAATATGGTAATATCATAATTATGTCTAATCTAAACTAAAACTATAAAGAGGATAGATCCAATTGTTTGTTTGCATTCTGTAACTACTGGACCAATTTGAAAAAAAAAATCAGTATTAGAATACTTTTCAAAACTGCACCCGGAGCAGGGCCACGCCATTATTACAGCATAGATCAACTGCGGTATTGCACTACCCTATATGCGTTTATTTCAAATACCAGTACATTCAAAGACAAAACCTTCCTACATTTTATTTTCTGTCTACCAAGTGGGATAGTTTGAAGCCGAAAAAATAAAAGGTTCCCTGAAGAGTAATAGCGAACTAATAACGAGTAGCTATGAAATTTCGCGCCCGCTCGTATCATATTAAAAGTTATTTGAACATTTTTATATCAAATACGTAGGATCCCTGGACGCATATTCCTAAAAATGTTATTAAACTCATCAAACTGAACTGCGTCATTCGTGGGAGATATACATACGTAATGTTTATTACATACTGTAAAAGTCATATTGGTGATAGCGCTCTTGAGCAGCAAGCTCATTTGAAGCATCCCAAGGTTGTCTGAAAGAAATCGCCAAGAACGAAAATACTGCCATCTGCTTTGTAATTGTATGTAGATAATTATTTTTCTATGTGTGTGCAGTAAAGTATTCACAAATGAATGAGATGAAATTGGTTTATTGATCATATAGGCTATTAAATAGCTCTTATGATAAGTCAATACATAGTACTTATTCTATAATTGCTAAATAATTTATTATATCATCAATAATAGATCATAAATAATAAAGAATTTTACAAACTAAAAGAATCTTGCGTAAATAGAAAATAAAGCACAGTAACAGTACAAATAGATCGACTCAATCGGTTTGGGGTCAATGTTTCCAAAATCCCACTTGAAATAACAGCGTACTTTCCTTACCGCTTCATTCCGTTCTATAAATATGATTGCTAGTGCCCCAAAGGTTATATTCCAAATACCTGGACATCACTAAACTTACACAATGGTGGAAAACTCGTCGATATCTTTGTGCTAATTATTTTTTGTGAATTCTTTACGACGCGATTGCTCGATTCCTTTTTTTTATTCATTCACCCTGGAGTCAGGAATTTGTGTCCGATATGGCGAAAGGCTCGCCCCATATCACATCGTGGGATCATAACACACAAGGTGATACGTGGGTGTCCTGGTAGCACCTCTGCCTACCCCTGCTGGGAAAAAGGCGTGAGTTAATGTTTTTGTTCGATTCAGAAGCCTTAGGCCATAAGTTCATTTCAGTAGCCATGGTGATGTGTCTCGTTAGAATCCATTCCATTCCGGAATGAGTACACCAGTAACCTAGAGTACACGTTAGATCCTCCAGAAAGGGAAGCCCCCTATGGAATGGAGGTTCTACGGGCCGCTGCTGCTGGCCGTGGTAATGTTTCTGCTGGTGGGCACCGTCATCGAGAGGAGGATCGAATTGGCAATACGACGCATCAGTAAGTATGTGAAACGTAATATCTCATATAAATTGGTCGGGAGTGGAAGTTGTACAGCATGGTGATGGTCTTTTCCCATGTTATATCGTAGAATAGAAATATGATGATCATCATCATGATAATCATCTCAGCACAGGAAATCCACTGCTGAACATAGCCCTCCCCCAAGAATGGAAATATACTGATGACCTTTTTGGTTTATTGCATAGGCATAGCAAGCGAGCAAACAGATCACCTAATGGTAAGTGATCACTGCTGGATTTAATGCTTGACCATCAAATCGGGAGTGGAGTGGGAAAGAAAAAGGATGGGAATAGGGAAGGGGTACTGGGCATCCGGCAATATCACTCATTGAATGAAACGCGATAGCTGTCGATGATCAAAAGATTTTTATGTTGCATATAATTCGGTCCCTAGACATAAAACTTTGTAATTTTGAAATAACCTGCGTCTAAAGATCACTTTTGTCTGATGGAATAACGTATAATTCCCATACATCGAACAACCTACGACAATCCGCCAACAATGACTTGTATCCAACATAATAGAACAACAGCTGACTGTTTCAGTGGAACAACGTCAGGCGATGCTCCGAATGGAAGCTGAACAAGCCGCTAACGAGTCGACATCACAAGCCGCAACAACCATGACGTCAAACAGAAGTCTTGGCAAGGCACAGAGCGACCCCCTCATCGGTAAGGATAAAAAAACTACGCAAGTGAAGGAAAATGTCATGCAGAAGAGCTTGGAGATTTGAATGTAGATTCGATCAAATATACACTAGATTATAAGATACGGTATAAAAAACGGCAAAAGAAACAAGAGGACAAATAAGCGAATGGTTGTATTTGTTTTTAGTATGGTTCAAAATATATTAAAACTTAATTTAAAGGAATAAGGTTTATTGTTACATGAAGTTGATTATAATTTAACCCTTTTTGCTACATCTCGTAGCTCGAAATTCAAATGTATAAGTGTAAGCAACCTCGGCCACTCTTGACGTGTGATTTTTTTTCCAGACCCTGTATCTAGTATATATTTGATCGAAGGAATGAAGTAATAAAAAATTATTGAAGAAAATTATTATTGCTGACAAATCATGGTTGAAGAGGTCAACCAGATATATAGAGACCATCGTGGTATATTACATTGTGTAAAAACAAACTGGAGACTTGAATGGCAAAATAATTATCAAAAAATATAATATACTTGCTTCCAAAACATAACGTAATATCAAATTGACAAATAATCTCTCGACATTAAAAGAATAGAGAATTAAAACCAATTGTTTCAATTTTCAAAGGACTAATGATGTTTCATTTTAAGAAACATCATATGTATCAAATTATTAATTTATGTCGCAAAACGAATCTAAAGTCAAATAAGCTTTGAAACGTTAAACGTTAAATTAATAAAACATTAAACTGAAATGTAATTAAAACTCTTGAAGCTATGTATATTCAAATTATTGTAATCCCGCTGATTTAATACAATGTGCTGTAAAATGTCACGAAACGGCAATAAATTAATATTATGTTGAGAATATTATATAAAATAGTTTTGAATTACTGTGGCAATTTTAATAATTTATAATTAATGGTTTTGAATTATTGTGTGGAATGAATTATGGCAAGGACACAACTGAGTTTTCAATCTTGTTTTATTGCACACTTTAACAGATGAAGGAATATATTGTGAGAAAACCTGCATACTATTGTTATGCGATTCACCTAATGGGTAAGCAATATGGTCGCTCATGGACACTAACAAAACCAAACACCATTAATTACAAAGCAATGCTTGGCATCCCACTCTGCGCTTGCCATCCTGAGACGTGAGATATGTCTCAATATGTCTAGTAGTCACTCTGGCTACAATGTCCTTTAAACCGGAACACAACCTTGCTAAACACTATTTGACAGGAGTAATATACATCGCGGTGGAAACTACCCTAGATCTCTCACATACGAGAAACCTGCCACCAGCAAAGTATCATAGAGATCTTCCATAAAATTTATATGGCATGTGAACTTCAACCCGCTGTAAGCCAACGATACTACGCCATATGTATTCGCTTACTCGATAGAACTCTTGAAAAATACTAGAGGAATCCCATGCTTGGTATTAAGCATATAATTATCGGCTGATATATGCTTAATACAAAGGATTAATATGAATATTATTTTATTAAACTTGAAACAATAAAATTATACAGGACTTAATGCCATTGGCATTTTCTACCAGTCTACCTTTAGAAGAAGCAGAAATGAGACAAAAGGAGTGTATCAAAGAAAATAAGAAAATAGATATTAAACACATACAAACTATTAAACCATAGGTTTTATTTATTCAACATTACAATATACATAAAACATTCTTAAACAATAAAACTAAAACCAAATATACAGATTTTTATAGAAGTTACAAACAAAAAATATCTAATCAAATAGACCACCTGTCATCGTCCCTGGGGCAAAAGAGCCCAGAATACTGCAGGCATTTCCTCTTTGGATGGTGATAGCTATCCTTTGCGTAAGAAACCACCCAGAGCGATAGTCCCCACCCAGATCTCTAAGACGACGGCCAATGTCCTTAACACATACTTTGGCTTCTGTTCCCCAAGAACCAGTCACCTCAACGACTATTAAACAATATAATTTTATACCTAGATATATTCCTACTAATATAAATACATGCATAAAATATATAATACATATATATCAATATAATTTATATATCCTTGATAAAATACATGAAAATTTAAATATTCTTCCAGTGAATTAACAAGAAACAATATATAATAAACATAGAAAATTTCATTACAAGAACGCCATTAGTATACTGCAATCTTCACGCACGGTAAAACTTAATAAAAAATCTTCAACAACACTAAGAGCCTTTACTTATCACTCCATCTGTGACATCGCTTAAAGTATCCACATTTGTATTTAAAAAAATACTTTTAAAAGTAAATTGATTGAATTCCATTAAACTAAGAACTTACTCTACATCTAATGGTAGCTATTGACACGTTGTTTAAGAATATGAAATGGATTGTAATATGGCATTACTTTGTTGTTTAATGTGGGGCCGTTTGAGTGTATAAATCACTGAGTAACCTCGTCTCACCTTGCTTTACCTTAAGAGATGCAGGTGGGAACGGATTTGTAATTTATTTTGGGTCCTATGGCCCACGGTAGGCTAATGCGTAATTTTGCCGAGTCAAATTTTATGTGCCAGATATTTCAAATATGAGGAGCTATGTGGATTATATGAAAAGTATATTTTACTAATTCTATCTTTCTCACGATTTGTCATCATATAACTAAATTGTTTCGCTAATTTTCTACACCTCTCTAGAACCAATTCATATGACGAAAATTCTGATTTGATCAGCAATATTGTTGGTATAAAGAAGAACAACAATAGTTCAACTTGAGTCCTCACACTTTAAAATAAAAAGTGCAGCAAAATGTACCAACTCCTTAACAAAACATCTTTCCCAACGCCCCGAACTGTTTAACGTATTTACAAACTAATTGAAGGAAACAAGTTATTTTCCAAACGTAGTTACTGTGTACCGGATTTCTAAACCATCCAACTTAACCGTATGATCGAATTGTAAGTAATAAACCAAGACACGTTCTTTGCGCTCAAAACGTTTGGTAAATAAAAGATTTTGTTATACTGGTGCTAAAAGTCTTTGAGCTTAGTATCGTCAAATCTACACCATTAAATTAAGCAGTTATATACTTTAAGTTACAAAGCATATTTTTGGTAGTTCATTTTCGGTAGTCTTTTTCCATCATCATTGTCCAAAGCAAGAATTTCACGAATGCCTAATTTATCTGTATTCTCTTCTTATATTCGCGCTTTCTCTTATCCCCTGCTTCCTACAATCTTATTTTGATACAATGTAGAAACATTAATAGGGTGGTATAAACGTACGGAGAGGTGTAAAACTGCTCAATCTTACTCGGAATTGAAACTGAACTGACTTTCAGTTGGAATTTTATAATTTTACTATACTAAAAGAACATCTTTCCTCCCGAATCCGTCCCACGTAAGGTCCGAGTGTAATTATATTTGTTGGGCAAAAATCCCGGCTCCCCTGCGACGTGTGGGTCAGAACAGTATTTTACAAAGCCTCGTGGGAATCGAATCCGTGCCCTTTATGTTATGTACCGGATCGGAACCCAGCGATAGCTTAGTATTATTTATTAATTTAGCCTAGAGGGCTATATCGTTTGTAAATTATGGTAATTATACAAATTACAAGCCCTATGATTCACAACCTCATTGCAGCAGTGGTATTAGATACTTATTATTATAAATAATTTATGAACTGCTCCGAATTTTGCTAAATTGCAACTCCTGTATAATCACTGTATTGTAAACTTATTTTGAAAAGAGGAACGCTAAAGTTACTTGCTCGTTCTTCTCTGGCGAAAACACCCTTGTGAACCGGGTGGTAGTGGAAAAAGTGACTGAATTTAAATAATGTATTTTATGGTTTAAATAAAATACTTTCATTTCATTACGAGATATCGTAATTCCTAAATGCAGAAATTTGCTAGCAATGTATTAAGTTGTGCAATAGAATTTAAACGTGATATTAAGATATTAATTTGTTGACCAAAACTGCCTTAAAACAAAATGAATCTAAGCAAATTTCTCTTATTCCATACTCTTTCACGTGGATCGTTAAAGAACTAAATTTAATCTCCAAACAACTTTTTCAATTCACCTACCATTAATCTCGTGCAGTCTTGTGCCTGGCAATAACTCCATTTAACTTATTTCGTCTTAATCACCACAAAAACTTCTGCATCAAACTTGACTTACCAATTTGCATATTATGACTTTGAAACTATCTGGTACAAGGCCCAAGTTTATGAACACAGCACATGTAACCTCTGAAAGGCTGCAAATAATGTATGAGCAGGTGAAATCACACACAGGGCGAGTGAATAATAAAATGTGTCCGTTTAACATGACCATTGCGGACAAATGGAATGTGGTGTGTGAGGGAACGCTTGCTTTTGGTTCTCTACTTGCCCATATCCAACATTGCTATAGTTTTTCTGTTGGATATAGTTATGCTAGTTGGTATTATGCACGAGCCAATTTTTAACTTATCGGTCGACGAGAACAAAAAATATCAAAACAAGACGATGGTTATCGTAAAATAGTAAAGTTTTACTATAAAGTGAAGTAGATATAATGAAGCGTGAGGATATTTTAAATCCGTTTTCTAAATATATAACAATAAATCCATAGATTGTACAAAACTACTCCTACTACTACTCCGAACAAAGTAGCATATGTACTCTACATCCAGCTCAAGAATTATTTTTCCACTATCGTGCAGTCAGTAAGCAGAACCCAAACAGTTTTAACTCAACTATCCCATCTAAAAGTAAGCTTCTAGTGAACTAACCCGTTCAAAGACCCAACAAGAGACAGCCGCATGGGAAATCAACCCGCGCCGGCATGGCTGAGCGTGCGAACTCCTGCCATTGTGTCTGTGTAAGGCACGCGAACCGATACTTCCTCACAACCAACCTTCAGTAGAGCATACCCTGACTTGCTGACAACTAGTAGATCTTTGTGTGGTTGGTCTCTCATATGTGAGAGGGCGCCTGGGTAGGTAACTCCGTAAAGTCAGCAAAAAAAAACACCAGTATAAAGGACTGTTGTGTTCCTGTTTGAAGAACGTTGTACCCAGAGTAACTACTGGAGACATATTGAGACTTCCAGGATGGAGAGTGGTATCGAATACCAAGCATTGCTTTGTAATTGATGCTCTTATTAGGTTTTGCTACTGTCCATGAGCGATTTTATCGCTTACTATCATGCGAATGGCTTGCACGTATAGCCATTCATCATTGCAATAAAAAACGTTCTAATTGGCTGCTGTCAAGCTGTTAGCGGACCTAACCAGGACTTTTCTTAGGTTTCGTTCTCAATTCAGGTTCCCTCGCGTTATGAAAAATACGATGAAAAAAATAACAAATTATATTAAAAAGTTTCAACACTACCACTCGTGAATGCAATAAAATTCTTTAATTAAACTCTTGTCTAGACTGATGAAAATAGTTTAAACACAAGCTTAACTTAATTCTTGATTTTCTCAAACAAAATATACAAAAAATAAATACATCAAATCAAAATTCAACCCACGGCGTGAAACTAACCGCTGTAATGCGCCAACTTTCGCAAGATCAGATAATATTTTATCATATAAAAGGCATTTGCGACACACTTGCAAATTATTGCCAAAGACTTTTGCCCAGCGACAACTGTGGTAAATTAATTTAGCGAGTTACAAGTTGGCCGACCTAGCCCTTGTAAATAAAGTCATTGGAAGGTAACTGAGACTGGTTCATACTGGAGATTGAAAATCATATTCCAGTGGTCTGTAGAATTGCAAATAAGAATCGTAATTTGCTGATAATCTACTTGATACCATCCTTGATACACATTTTTTTTATTGCACTGAATGGCGACATGAGCATGACGTTCGCCTAATGACAAACGATACGACTGCTCATGAACAGTAGCAAAACCAAACAACACCTCGAATTACAAAGCAATGTTTGGCATTCCACTGCGCCATCCTGAAACATAAGATGTTAAGACTCATGTTTAGTAGTTACTCCGACTGCAATATGCTTCAAACCGAAACACAACCGTCCATTATTACTGCTCTTTGGCGGGAGAAATAGACATTGCGGTGGTCCCTACCCAGGCGGCCTCTTACATATGAGAGACCTACCAGTTAAACATTTCTATGTATTTGCTCCATAACCTCGACACCAACAGATTGTTAAAAATATTTATACAATAGGTTGGTTACTTAACCATGTTTTTCTTTAAGTACACCGACAATCGCCTCATCATTTTTGTGATTTGACGTGTTTATAACTTCAATCTCCAAGCACTTACTCGACAATGAAACCCCTGAATAAACAAATAGGCTGAAAAGAACGAATAATGATTTATTATATATAGAATAAATCCAATTCCACGAGGCGAGTGTCGCGCTAGGAATAGCATTTGCCGATAAAAGGGCTATAAAAACGAATCAAAGGAACTGGTAAATAGAACGCGTTGAGGGCGCGTGTGTGTGACGCCTTAGCCTGTCTAAATCTTATTTTCTATTGTAAGGAATCCAGCACAGAATTTCGAGTAAGTCGTGCGACCTTTTGCACCCTGCGACAAATATTATTATGTCGAACGGCGCTTAGGCGATGTCGCGTTCGACTTTTATTTTCTAAGGCCTCTATTAAGTTCGTTTATTTTGAATAAATAGTTGTTGGCTAACTTTTTAGTATTGTTTGTAAGAGAGCCAAACTAGGTTTGACCTCACGTAAAAGCAATCACGAAAAGTAAAGTTATTTAATCAATATATTTAGCGAAATAGTAATTGGGGAATATTTATGTTTCACAGTGATATTCCTGAAAACATATTAATTGATTTATTGCCCTCGACATAATAACAATTGATTTTTGTAGATTTTTGTGCGCGCTCCCCCACAACCCGTTCCAAAAGCGTTTAAGAAGAATAAAGAAAAGAGACGAATAGCTATAAGTGCAGGATAGTTTACTCGGCCAGGAAGGCAGTCGAAATCAATATCTATAAGAATATATAATAATATAAATATTGTTCCTGTTGTATTTTCATTTTTACGCAGAAAGTTGGAACTATTTTTCAACCAGGCTGCCGCAAACCCATCAACAAACCCCAAAACTATAAAACATTACATAAATTCCCATCACAAACGCATAAAAACGATCGAGAAAATAAATAAGTGATCAAAATGAAAAGCACACAGCGTATTAATGATATTCATAAATTCATAAGGTGACAAACACAGGGCGACATCAAATATTCAGTGACAACGCGCTTTTTTGTTATGCGAATGTTAAATATGTTTTTCGTGCGTATTCTGACGTGTTGGGGCTAGTGTTGTGAAGAGATGTGTATTGCGTAAAACGATAAGTCTACCCACTGATTTAAAAACGAAGGACCATCAATTCATTTGGAGTTTCCAAAAGATGATTGTTTCGACCCACCGATAAACATCATGCTAAAATAAATATCAAAATCACTTAATTTAATATATTTACTACTAATTTCGGTAACGAACGTATTTACAATACAACTAATTTCGGTAACGTCCCACTAAATTCATACTGGAGCGCGCGCACGGCGCACCACTTACGTCGGAACACTACGCGCTTTCCACCCTGTATATTTTTGTCAATGAATCTACATATAGCGCCACAATCATACTATTTTCACTTGTGGTAACAAAACACACACCAAACACGACGACATGGTCGTGTTTCTTCTCATGGCTTTGATTGCAAGTGACTAATATCCCTTTTTTCTTTGTTTTTTTTTTCTTCCCTGTGCAATCTCATTTTAAGACGCTAGCAATTCATCTACTGTCCAAAGTGTCACATATTCGTGGGCAGGTGATATATTACTTTTTTTAAAGATCTTTTTAATAGTAAAATTGGTAAAACACAACATTGCTGATAGGTCTCTCATATGTAAGAGGCTGTCTAAGCAGTGTAAATACACTTTTGTGTTCCATTTTGAAGGACATTGTGGCCATAATGGTTTCTTAGATTTACGCGAATGTTACACATTGAAATAAAACTATTATTTACGGATTTTATCGCGAATTTAGTTTAATTTTTACATTTTTAACTTCCCGAATCCCGACGTTTCGATTACTTTACAGCTTTCGTGGTCACGGGGCGGACTAAAAAAATTAAACTAAATTCGCGATAAAATCCGTAAATAATAGTTTTATTTCGACATTGTGGCCAGATTAAATACTGGACGTATTAAGATCTTAATGGACTTGAATGCAGTGGAATACCAAGCATTGCTTTGCAATACATTGTATGTTTTGGTTAGGCTACTGTCCATAAGCGTTCGTATCGCTTACCATCATGGGAATGGCATGCTCGTCTCGCCATTAGATGCAATTAAAAAAACACCTCCTTTTTCAGAGCTTTAAAACAATTCCTGCAATACACACAAAGAAACTTCAGTAAATCCACTAATACGGATATTCAAAAGGATTTGAATGTATAGTGTAATATTAGAGATTTAAGTACCGTCTCGACAAAGCGAGCGGCACAATGGGCCACGACGTTTGTCGCGCATTCAACGCCCTTGGAGCATGAAACTAGTGGGCCAGACGTCTTTACAAGCTCTTTGTGCAATTGATAGCTATATACACTATGCTTAGTATACCACTGTATGGGAAATATTGCATTAATTGAAATCAGATAAAGGGTATCGTGAAAGACAGTACTGCGACAAAAAAAGTATATATTTCCTTCTTATTTAATAATACTCAATATCTTTATTGCACACCGCATGTTATAGAGATATTACAATTTTATAGAAAGGTACAATGTAGATGGTAGACCCTGTTGGGCACGGCAACCATTTAAGAGAGAGAGGAAGCCAAAGTATTAATTTTATGTAATTATATATTTAGAATATCGAATTCTTATAATTTATATTAAGTGTACATATTTAGTTAGTATAACAATAATCCTTCAACTCGTCATTGAAATCTTAAACTTAAGATAGATATTCCCGACCCTAGGTACACTAAAATATTTGATGGTAAAGAATCACGTCATCATGAGTAGGTACACCTGCTTATCTAGAGTTCTAAAGGCGTATCTCTAAAGTAAGTATGTAAACTCTACATACCACATGAAACCAGCGTATTCTTAAAAAGCCAACTTCCAAAATGATGAATGTCAGGCGGCCAGTAATACAATTATAAGCCAAATAACACTGCAACATAAGTGGAAAGTCATGTTACGCGGACCCCATGGGAAGCTGTAATAAACACGTATATAATACCATTTGACTGACATATTATCAATTTCACTAGGTACTTACTACGTTCGTATACGAATCTGCGAAACCGAATCACTATGATAAAGTTCACATTTGACTATAGTGACATCTATCATTTTTCTTTGAAACTATTTTGGAAGCAACATTTGTACTTTAGTTTTAGTTCAAGCCAATGCAAATAGATAGCGCATTTTAAAAGCAAGATACTATTGAAATAATATTTTAATTATTTTCACAGCAATAATAACATTTTATAATTTTGGTATGACGTACCGTTCGTAACGGTTAATACATGTGAAAAATAAACTTCTTCTGTTACAGATAGTGCCAAAAATTATAACAAAATCCTGTCTTTAATTTAAGGCACACTAAAACTTTCTAATTCGAACACATCTATTTAAAATAAATAATGAAGAATAGCGTCGGTAATTGGGCTACTATAGAAAATCAGATTTGAGAAAGCAATTAGTAACGCTATCATAATTTCTTTAATTATGTAATTAACACACGGAGGTTTTAATTAACGTCCAAAAGGGCTAACGTTATGCAAGCCACATCCGTCAGAAAGCAAAAAACACCATGTAAATAATTTAGCAACATCCATAAATATGTTTCGTTGAACCCATGTAGAAGTGAGATCTCAATGTTTCAAAAACATTCCACATTTATACATTTTTCAATAAGTACATATTTTTATTGCCCTGCTTGTTAAGTCTCAATATGTCCAGTAGTTAGTCTGGCTACAATGTCCTTCAATCCGAAACACAACAGTGCATTCACACCGCTGTTTGGCGGGAGAAATAGGCATTGCGGTGGTACCTACCCAGTACCCAGGCGTCCTCTCACATATGAGAGACCTACCAACTGAAGTTCCTTCAATTCCTTTGAGATAAAATGATGGTTCCACCCGTGGTGGTTTTTAAGTATGTTATTTTTTCCACCAACCTGCTTGGTTTTTATATTGCATAGGACCGGCAGACGAGCATATAGATGATTGTAAATTTTTACCGCCCATAAAAATCCATAAAGTTTGTATCATAGATGTGTTGCCGGCCCAGCAAATCGGGAGGCGAGCGGTAAGGAAAAAGGGTGGGAAAAGGAAAGGATAATTGAGCATCCGGCAATCTCACTCAAAGCTTCTTGCACCGAACGAAACGCGACAGCCAACTGCCAAGTTGACGCTTCACGTCGATCTCCTTTATAACAGTGGTACCACGTCGGACAAACCTGCCCCTTCATAGTCATAACTGACAATATCGTGGCTCTACCACTTTTAATCTGCATAATGACTGATTTAACATTTTTTTTTTTATTTTCACATACATCATTCTGACCCTACACTAAGATCGAGTCTTCTGTCGTGGGTATCAGGAACTACGAGAGACTTTTCGGTCTCACAAACACCCAGACCCAGAAGAAATATTTGTGGGCCGCAATTCTCTCGGTGCTGGGATCGAACCCGCGGCCTCTCTTTCACAGACAGCGTCTAACCAACTGCACCACGGAAGCTGGCTGCTGTGTATTATAATACCTCATATATTTGTAAATATAACTACATCTGTTACTATTAACATTCCGCTTACATATTTTATAAATTCAACATAACATCTAACATAAAAAATTCTCGGTATTAATTAAGTATCGGATAGCTTATAATCCGCATTGAAAAGTATCGAGTTGTTAGCCGTTAATTCCAGCTAGCTGTTTATTTTTAGCCGGCAATATATTCGCGCATTAGCGGCTGTGGGATATGGGTAAATAATTAAAACTCAGTGTGCTGGGCCACACTTCACCGCGCGGTGCAAGTCATAAGAGAAACTAAATGTATGTATACTGGTAGGTCTCTCATATGTGAGAGGTCGCCTGGGCCAAACAGCAGTGTTGTGCACTGTTGTGTTTCGGTTTGAAGGATATTGTAGCCAGAGTACTACTGGACAAGTAACAACTGGATGTATTGAGACTTAATATCTAATGTCTCAGGATGGCGAGCGAAATGGAATGTCACGCATTGCTTTGTAATTCAAGATGATTGGTTTTACTGATTCATGAGCAGTCATATCGCTTACCATCAGGAGAACGGCATGCTTGTCTCGCCATACATTGAAATAAAATAAATAAATAATCACAATCTCTTTTCCACGCTCGTCTCTAGCAACTTGTCCTTCCACTCAACGTGTGCACGCGAAGTAATCCGAGAAATATGGGTGCATCGGCGCCGCCCGCGCTGCAATTTATCGGCCGACGCTAAATATCTACGACATTTGCGCTTTCTGCTACTTTTATTACTGCCCACTTATTTATACGCCAGATATGAATAAATATTAATAAAAACCAACATTTTATTTTTTTAATTTATTTCGTTAGTTTTTAATACTTTGATCAACAATACTTTTATATGACTTTAAGTATTGCTAAAAGAAAGTCAAATATTTTTGCAACGTTCCTAAATACTCAAAACAGAGTTTTTGCTGTGAACTTCTCATATTTCGCAAAAAATAATTATGAAGCAGCTAAAACATAAGAAAATCATTGTCTAAAAGTGCTTCGCCAGTTCGTTGTACAAGGGACAAATGTAATTTTGTGCACGTTATTTTCCTTAAAATATACTAGGGATTAACAAATAAATCAAAAGGCTAAATACCGTGTTTGATACGTAAAGAAATAGTTATATTTTTGAGATTTACTCGTAATACTGTTAAATAATCATTTGAATATATACTTATGCAACAAGCAATGAACAAAACAGATCTTTCGTCCGGTCTTACGTTACACAAGACCGGACGAAACGTTCGTTAATCAAAATTAAATGAAATAAAAATAAATTACTTGAATAGAAGTAGAAAGAAGGGTTAAACTGGCCATAAACCTAATGGGGAATATTAATGGGCCCTAAAAACCACCAATTACGAGAATAAACTTACAATTACCTAATTTAACTCTGTAATACATATTTGTTATATGTATTACAGAGTACGGACACGTAAATATTCACGGATAAATAAATATTTAATAAGAAAGTGAAACCAACGGAACGGCACTCGCCATCGACTCTGGACAAGCCCTGCCTTATACGCACGTAATGTTAACTTAGTGGCACCATGGATAATGAGATTTGGAGACATTCGTGAAAATTAAATGACATACATACATACATACATAAACTCACGCCTTGTTCCCAGAAGGGGTAGGCAGAGGTGCCAGGGCACCCACATTTCGCCTTGTATGTTCCGTCCCACAATGTGATAGGTGGCGAGCCTATCGCCATATCGGGCACAAATTCCTGACTCTGGGCTGATACTGAATAGAAAAATCCAATATCACTTTGCCCAACCCGGGATTCGAACCCGAGACCTCAGCTTTGTAACCGTAACGTAGTACAACTACGCCACCGAGGCAGTCTAAAAATTAAATGAATTAACACAAAACAGTAACACACCTCGGCCTAGCCCTAGAACGATACCAATACTTGTGTCGTATATTTCTGAAACTACTAGAATTTTATTTTAGACTTATCCAGCTGGTTTCCAGTAACTCAACTTCGGAGCATCCAAATTAATTCCACCTAGTGTCCCTAAATTAAAATGGCAGTAGGCCCGGCACATAACGCGAAGAATACAAATATAGGAAAACTAGTCTTGAATAGTTCTCACGACGCCTAGATTTAAAACACTTCATTATTCCCATTGTTTTTTATTTTATTTCAATGAATGGTAAGACGGGCATGCCATTCACCTGATGGCAAGAGATACGACGACTCATGCACAGAGCCAAAACCAAACGCCTTGAATTACAAAACAAAGCCTGGCATTCCACTGCGCTCGCCATCCTGTGATATAAGATGTTAGGTCTCAATATGTCCAGTATATGTATAATGTCCTTCACACCGAAACACAACACTTACTGTGTATTTCCAACGACACCCGAACAGTTTAATATTTGAGGCAGAAACAGGTTTATATTACTTGGAAATTAGTCATAATGAGTTGATTACAGGATGTAATTTACAACAAATAATATGGTGGAGGAAACCATTTTGATCGCTGTTTATTTCAAAAACAGCAGGCGATATCAATTATTAATTTTCTAATATATAAACCACACTTTAATTATCAATTCTATTTAGTTTGGGCCTCCAAATCATACCAACGGTCCTTAGTAATTGCAATATTTTTGTCGGATGAATGCAATAAATCGACTGTAAACATTTGGTAGTTCTCTTTAGATACTGTGGAAGTCAGGCCTGATGTGTGGGAAATTGATCTCCACTTTCGGTAGCCATTTGAAACTTATTACTATTATAGGTAAACGTATACCACTCTCAATGAAATTTGTTGCCAAATTCCTTAAAACTTCGAGGCTTATTGACCAACGTCGGCTACATGATTTCTAAAGCATTTTTCCCGTCGATTTTGCTATCATATAAGTATGTGTAAGAGCCTTGCCGATCTTTGATGATGAAAATCATAGGAATTTCTGTATAAATATAATACACCCAGAGATATTTTTATTTCTAAATACAGTCATAACCGTGTACCTACGGTATGTAACATAAATATAAACCACATCTTCCGAGTCCATTTAAAACCGTGATGCATGTTCACCGTGACCAACACAAAGCGCAAATGTTTTGCAACTGCTGAGAGTGAAAGCACTGCAGCCTCACTCCGACGGCAATAACGGAACCTGTCTCACGTCCAACATGGTGAGTACTCTTATGTCATTACCATCAACTTATTAAGCAAATCTCAAAAAAGAAGTTGTACTTATTTGTCTTTTTAGTGTATACCAATCTGCATGATCCAGATGATAGACAATATAGAGTGATTTACGTTGAGACTAGTCGGCTCAGATAATAGCAATTAGGAATTGATAAATTAGTTCGATACTAAGCAAATCTTACATTAACTCCTACAGGAATATAATACAAGCTTTGCTGCGTTTCTTTCTGTTAGTAAAACATAAAATAGTAGTGGTAGGGTGTTTATGTATTCGTCCGGAAAACCGTTACGATGGAGAAAATCCCGTCATGAAAAATGACCATTGCCTAAATTAAAATATATAGTTAATTACACTATTATTTCCGCCTAAAAAGGTTCACAGTGCATGTGCTCGATCGTGGTGTGATACGGTTTCTACGCATTTATTTAATGCGTGTTGTTTGCTTAAGAACTGTTGTGGTTTTCCTACTTTCATAACGTAGTCGAAGCATCGGTCTCCGCAATAAAAACCTTTTCTTGTCAAATATTTATTTCTAATTTCTATATACCTTGAGGGACTACAAGATTTTCCGTTAGTTCTAATCCAAAAAACGAGTATCGTAGTGTAGTGATTCTTGCCATTCCTGAACCTAGCATAGGTATATGCATTCCAGCAGTTGCAGTTAATTGAACGCTAGCTATGAAACGAAAGGCTGCGGGTTCGATCCCCGCTCCAAAATAAATATTTGTGTGAACCACAGGTATTTGTTTCGGGTCTGGGTGTTTGTGAGACCAAAAAGTCTCTTGTAGCTTCTGATACCCACGACACAAAACTCGATCTTAGTTATCTTAATGTGAAGTCAGGACTATGTATGTGACTGTTGAATGTATTTATTATTTATTTTCAATTTAGTAGCCGCTTAAGGATGTGTCTTTTTTACACTTTCGGTCCAACTTTTTTTGACACACTGCATATATGCTGCAATACGCACTCCATAACAAGTACCTTATGTATACATATATTCTGACTACCAACAGTCCAACACCATCTATCATTCTTGACCGCAATACAAGTCATCAACTTTCCTTCAAAATCTACGAAATCACCTGTCCATTAAAAAAACATTATCACAAGTAAAATGTGGCTTCAATTATCTAAACTACTTCCTAATATTGATGGTGTGACAATTAAATATAAATCATGTGTATCATTACATTACGTCAAAATTGCTTTGAGACCCAATAACCTCGATTTCCTCTCTCATCCCTTTTATGACTAAAGTCTCATCTCATCTAAGACTGGTTATTGTCGACTATATTAAGAGGCACTCCGAGAGAGTGGTCATGAGGATTATGAATTACCCTCCTCGAAAACCTGCATAGCAAATCGGAAAACTCCTAAAGATAGGCAAATGACGAACTTTAAAAAATTACAAGTAAATTTATTGGGCATCCCTTATTATAAATATAATAATATATGAAATTACATTTCGGCCGTGTACCTAATTCAAACAAAAATTATTTTCGAAATATATATAATTTATTATTTTTTAAATAATATGTTTAAAAAGGTAACAGAGACTAAGTAATAAACTGTGTAAGATATATTTGACACTAAAATATTATTTACAGGGTGCCACACAGAGTGACCACGCAAACTGTTCCAAGGCAGACCTAGTAGCCAAGATAAAAGCGCGGTTGGCTTCAGTGGACCCGGCCAAGGCAAAGGAACTTGGAGGAGTGTTCCTCTTTAATGTCATCAAAGGAACTTCTGTATACTCTTGGAGTAAGTAATGTTAATATTATAAGGGCTATATAAACAGCTTCAGAACCTTGTGAAACGAAAGGCCACGAGTTGGATTTCGGAACCGAGACAAATGTTTACATGGTGGTCTCACATAATATGTATTATGTACGTGAGAGACCACCTGGGTGTATACCACCATATTGTCTATTTCTCCCGCCAAATAACCAAATAAATAAATAAATGTAAATGCACTGTTGTGTTCCGGTTTGCAGGACATTATAGCCAGAGTAACTACTAGACATATTGAGACTTGATATCGTATATCGCCGGATATCGAGCGCAGTGGGATGCCAAGCATAGCTTTGTAATTTACGGTGTTGTTTGGATTTGTTGCTGTCCATGAGTGTTCATATCAATTAACATCAGGCGAATGACTTGCTACTCTCGTCATTCATTGCAGTAAAAAAACATGGGCCGCAAATGTATTTTTTGGGTTTGAATGCTGAAGTATTAAAAAGTCCCTCCTAATTTCTGAGAGCCACTTTACAATTATGTATGTGTGAGGTCCGGGCTATGTGTGTGACTGTTGATATTAGGACAAATACCTTAATAATTATTTAATTTGACTACTTACTACAAAGTGTCTCAAACTGGAACCTACCACAAATACGCCTGAGTCCAAATGCTTCAAAGTTCAAACTACTAGCCTAATACCATCTTATACTCATCAAAGTAGGCTAATACAAAACAAAAATAGTTGAGAGTAAATCAACCATAATGAAGCGGTTGGATGATCCGTGATGGCTAATTATATTGCTCGTAAAAACTTCACCGTTACACACGTCACAGATACTCTAACTGCTGCGTGACTGACATTAGGTTCTGGTAGGGCTGTACGTTCATCAAATAAGTTTTTTTTTACAAGTAATCAGATTTTAGTTGCTCGGGAATAGAATTTATTTCTGACATAGCGATACGCAAAGCCGGCTTCTGTTGCATAAAAGGATATACCAAGATTAGTAACATCATGGAGAAGAAAGAAAGTCGGGGAACAGTGATGGCATTAATTTCAAATCTTCTTACCCCATACGGATGCACTCAGGGACGAATGGATAGAAATATGTAACCATACCAATTCACATAATTGTAATTACGCCTAAAACAAACTGTTATTTGGACGCCGTCTAAAATTAAAATTCATGGTAAAGAACTAATAAACTAATCAAACGGACACATAGAGGCTTTCTTGTACAAGAGAGCCTTTGAAACATCACGAAGAATTCATAAACATAACGGTGTAGATGTGTCCAGTACAGTTATCTTGACGGATGGTTAAAACATGCAAACGTCAATCAACGAAGCCTCGCAAGATTGATGTTATTATAATTCGTGTAATCTAAAAAAGTGGTTGATAGTCAATCACCAAGCACTAAAATGGTGAAGGAAAACATCGTGAGAAAACCTGCATACCATAGCGATTCATAAGAATTTCTATGGTATGTAAGTCCGCCAACCCGCACTAGGCCAGCGTGGTGGACTATATGGCCTAACCACTCTCAATCGTATTCTCGATTGTAGAGTAGGCCCGTGCCCTGCAGTGGGACGTATATGGGCTGATACAGTAAAAAAGTGGCTAAGTGCTAGTGGGACTCGCAAACCGAAAGTTCCGTAAAAGTAAACTGACTTACCTTTATTACTCAATTCCTGTCACCCGCTGGCTTATAATTATATTATAACAAAAACTGAACTTCTGTTTGAAGGGAGAAATAGATATTTCGGTGGTATCTACCCAGGGCTCATAAATGAGAAATCTGCCACCAGTAATGCAAAAGAAGTAAAAAGGAAATATTGATAATACGCAATCAACAGAAAAGAGCCTCAAAATTGCCCAATAATCACGGCAAATTCATCTAATATTCCGAATCTACTCATTTCAGCTCTAGACCTAAACAACGTGACAGTTTACGAAGGAGAGCCTGAAGAAGACCCAGACACCACGTTCACTCTCAATGAGCACTATTTCAAGCAAATGGTCCAAGGTAGGGAGGATCCAAGGGTCATCATGCAGGCTGGCAGATGCTCTGTCACAGGAGACATCATGAGGGCGATGAAATTAGAACCTTATATTAAGTTAGAATAGCGATTAGTTTTAATAATTGTATTGATGAGTCTGATAATACCTTTTGAACGAGACGTAGGCTATATCAAATTATAAGTTATTTATAAGGAATTGTTATACTATAATTTATACGGGATGGTTACCATTCATAATCATAAAGATATTTTACAAGTCACATGGGTTTGTTGATCAGAAATATAATTTACATGTAATAATATAGAAAATTAATTGTATTTAGATGTAAGTAGATCATTTTAGCTTTAATTAAAATAAATATTTTTGTTTACGCTGATTTTATTTTTGTCACAAAAAACTATGCATTATCTTAAAATCATCCGAACTACAATTTTGCTCAGGTTGCAGAAATATATCTTTAATATTTAGGACCAGATGCCTGGCAATATTTGGTCGGCAGAATCAATCCTAATACCTCGCAATTTGTAACCCATAGGTATAAACATACCTACATATATTATATCCGCTACATTACCCAAAATTGTTTTATTACTTTAACTAAGAGCCTCTACTCAACTCAAAATACCATAATCGTATCATATAAAAAAATATTCTTCGTCGTTGCGTAGTGAACCATTCCGCCATCGGCTAGAGTACTCATGGCAATTCATACAAAGAAGAATTTTTGGTTGACAACATCGTAGCGAACATATTACTAGGCAAAACCTAACGATCTCATAGAATCTTCAACTACATTCCATCCGCTAATTTGAACTCGCAAAAACTACATTCACGATCCAATTAGAGCTATATATGAATGTTTGTGTGGAAGCAGGACTGGTTTGCGAACGGTAACGCGGGTCGACGCCTAGCCACGGTCAAGAACCTTACAACCTCGACATTCACGCCACATTCCCATAATAGACTATACAGGGACTATTAAGATCCCAGATAACTTTAAACAGCCATAATGGGAGCCAAAAGGTTGCTAAACTCCTGTTTGGCCAGAGACTATACGATTTATTTGAAGGAACTGTGCTTTTTTAAATTGAGTTTTTAGTTTTGAATTGGGAACAATGGGTGGTACATACTTTTGAAAAACGCCATCAAAAAATTTTAAAGATTTGTTTCAGGCGTTGCAAACACCCTTCGTTTGTTGTTTAATAGGAGGTAAAAAAAGTAAATAAGATTATGACTTGCCGGGAAAAATTGAAGAACAAACTACATTGATCGCAAAGTTTTTTAATCATAGAACACATTGATAATACAAAATTATATACATAACTGAGAGTGAAAATGGGAATCGCAAAATGTCGTTAGGTTGTAAAAATACTAATGGAAAACCGAAACAGGTTCTGTATTTATGGCGGGAGATCCTCAACTTACTGGACTAACAAGTTTGATACTCAACATTGGAATAAATATTAAATACTGCAGATAAGGGACCAAGGGACGTATGATTTATAATATGAGTCGGCATTAATCTTGTTTTTAAATTACTACGCTACTTAAATTCAAAATTGATAAATATTATAACTGGCTACGGTAATATTTATTTAAAAGTAATGTTAAATAAAGATAAAATACAAGCCGAAGACATGGTAAAATGGCGTAATTAGGAGAAGGCCGATGTCCAGCCGTGGACGGCAAAAGGCTGATGATGATGATGAAAGATAAAAATTGTAACACCGGCTGAATTATCGCCAAAAGAATAATTATTTCTTATATTTTGTTGGATATCTAAATAACTTAATATTGCTAGAGGATTCGAACTATTTGACACTATTTCGTGATCGAAGAATGATTTTTTCATCATCTGCAATCTCATTTTTTACTTAACATACAGACAAAAAAAATGATTTACAGGTTTACCTTTACTTTATCATAAACCCTATATTCAAGACTAAAAAAACAAACAAAAACGATGCACAAATATATTCTAAATTATCAAAGCAAAAGATCTATTTAGTATTCACAACCACCAAGCCCTATGCTGCAAAGTTATATTAAAAGCCCTTAACAAAAACTTGTTTTCAATTGGAATGCCTTTGCTAAGCCGAATGCTATATATTCCATAGACAAATATAATAGCCACATTGCATTAAAATTACCTCATAAATTACGTATCATTACGAGACATAAAAATTTCCGTTCGCTGTTCTGAGCTAGGAAAATTGTCATTGGCTAGTACTCAGTACCTACCTAATTGGTGGAGAACGGATCCTAAACAAGTGTAAGGTCGTCTGCATCTGCATCAACCCTTTGATCATTAGTATTCACATAAATACACTCGGCCACAAAAGTATTGATAAGTATTCGAACACCATATGTAGGTATGTTTGATTGCCAAACTTACTGCTTGATAAAAGAGCTCGTTTTGTTAAACGAAATAAGATTTTAGATAAATTAATTTGTAATTGTCTAACACAAAATAAACACTGCTTAGAATAGACTTTCGTGTGGTAGAAAAATATTTACAAGAAACCTCATAATAAAGAACATTGGTAAAATCATTGTTCATGCAATTCTTAAGTGTCTATAAATTTCATGTATAAAAATATTAATAATAAATTCTATAAGTAATTTTGGCGCCTAGCTTACGGCGAACCTAAGCCTGAATTACAAAAACATAGTTTTCGTAAAACTCCTCAGAACAATGAATAACTAACTACCTACAGAATTTGACAAGATATAGATAACCTGTAAAAGTTTAAGGTGGAATATCTTTGTTCCCAGGCTTGCTACAATAGTAAACCTTAAGAAATAATTGTTAAGGAATTCGAAATCTATATTTTAAATTTTTTTTCATCTCAATACATTCAAAAAAAATAACAACAAAAAATTATAGAAGATTATTATTGTTCTTTCATATATAGCGGATTATAATTATACTTGTTCATAAAGATATATTTAATTTTATAAAATAGCAAAAATCTTACCTTGTTACTCTTTGCCAAACTAACAGACGTAAGTCGAACACTATACACATAACACAACACAGAAACAAATATACTTATTTAAAATCTAAGATAAAAATAGTTTTTTCAAACACTGTTAACTGTCGTGCTAACACTAATTTTGAAATAACTATTAATCTTAGAATATCAGCACCACCAAACTTTAAAAACCATAACACTAACAATTACTATGTCTCAATTTAGACACAATCACTGACTGATTTTCTTGTAGGGTAGTTGCAGTGGCGTAACAATAGGGTGGCAGAGTGCGCAAAATGCCACGGGCCCCCGGCCTAGGGGGCCCCCGCGTCCCGGCCCGGTAGGGCCTCGTCCGACAGGGTCTCAGGCCCGACAGGGTCCTGGCTCGATAGGGCCTCGAGCCCAAGCCCGACAGGGGAGCAGAGAATTATGTAACACTTATAACGAAAGTAATAACTAATAACAATAATTAATAATTGGCTACATTTTAAACATGACAACCATTTCATCATAATATTGATTTATATGTTTTGTTTTGGTTTTCATTATAGTATCCCTCTAAGTGATGCAATTAATAAAACGTTTCCTAAAATAAGTCAGTACTAATGGAACGAGAAAATTGATGAAATCATGAAAATGCAAGTGAACAGGCTGAGAAATGAACAAATAGATGAGTGAATATTCAGACTTAATACAACCAAAACCAATTACGAGCAAAAATGAATTTAAACTGGATTAATAAGAGTGGGAAACATGAAATCTTTTTTTTTTATTGCATTGAATGGCGAGACGAGCATGCCGTTCGCCTGATGGTAAGCGATGCGACCGCTCATGAACAGTAGCAAAACCAAACAACACCTTGATTTACAAAGCAATGCTTGGCATTCCACTGCGCTCGCCATCCTGAGACACAAGATGTTAAGTCTCAATATGTCCAGTAGTTACTCTGGCTACAATGTCCTTCAATCCGAAACACAAAAGTGCATTTAAACTGCTGTTTGACGGGAGAAATAGACATTGCGGTGGTACCCACCCAGGCAGCCTCTCACATATGAGAGACCTACCACCAGTGAAAAAATCTCTATACATAACAGATACGTGTAATTAAAAAAATTACGGTGTGAAACGATTTGTGATTGAGAAAGGTCACTTTAAGCCCAATGTCCCCTTTGTAAGAGACAGTGATGATAAATAATAAAATCAATAAACATTATATTAAACAAACGCTCCTACGTTTCGCTGACGATAATATAGTCTGGATGGCAAAATTTCTGGGGGAGCCTGCTGGACGGCCTGGCTTCAGCCTCACAGCGAATATGTCTTAACATTTACATAGCCAAACCAAAGTAATAATTAACCACCACCCTGATCGAATACCTGTTACTGTATGTGGCCACCAAATTAAAGTTGTTTCCAAATATACCTACCTGGTGCATACCCTTTGAGTATGTAGAAACAATTTTGAGAAACAGACTACGAGGAGGATCTAGCGTATAATACGTCGAGTCTTCTAGTCACCTTTACCACAAAGTTTGTAAACGAAAATTTTCAGCCAGTGCGTCCTACCTGTCATGACTTACAGTGCTGAGACTTGGACACTTACAGTACAACCGGTCTACTAGCTTATAGATACATATAGCAAATAGGATTAGTAAGCTGATGTGGCAGTGCGCTGGCCACATCTGTCGAAGGATACCGTTGGTGTAAACGCGTTCTAGAGTAGAGACCGTGTATTTTCTAACATAGTGTAGAACGCCCTCCAGCCAGATGGAGTGATGACTTCTGTTGTGAAATAGCCTTTGTGCTTTAAAGCCTTTTTAGAAACCGACTTGTTCGGGAGGCTGGAAGTTATTAAACCTGCGTTTGAGACGATTTATGATGACCCTCGGAAACAACTTATAGACATGGCTCAGGAGCGAGATGGACCTGTAATTCTTCAACAAAGTGTTATCACCTTTTTTGAAGAACAGTACCACCACGCTCCTACTCCATGCCTCTGGCGTTGAGCCCTCGAGAATGGAATTGAAGAGCCTCTGAAGGACTTTCAGTATCGGTGTTCCGCCCGCTTTCAGAAGCTCTGAGGTGATTCCGTACCCGGTCCCGGCGCGGCGTCTTGTTGTTCTTAATTTGCTTCAGGGCCGTCGCAATTTCACACAGGCTGATGTCCAGCATATCGTCGCTAAAGTATCGGATCAACTCGGCACTCGGGTCTTCGGCTGAGGTAACAGTAGGTTCGGCAGCCGAGGTGTAAAGTTTTCCGTAGAACCTCTCGATCTCCCTTAATACTTCTGCTTTCGTCGATACCACGCGGCCGTGGTCCATCTTTAGCCTAGACAGGTCTCTTTTCCCAATAGACAAGTCTCTTGTAAACACTTTGGAGCCTCCGTTCCGCTCAATTGTGTCTTTAATGCTCATAGTATTGTGAGCATGGACATCGTTTCGCAAGGACTTCCAGATCCGTCTATTGAGTCTGCGGTATGCTTTAGCGTCATCGAAAGACTGCAGCGCCAAAGATCGACGTTCACCCATGAGGTCAAGAGTGTGGATCGACAGTTTTTGTGGTCTAGCTCTACGGCGAGGTCTAAAATACTTAGATCCTACCGTATGGATAGCTTCTACCAAACCGATGTTTGGCTCGTCCACTGCAAGGTTTTCTTTTAGACAATCAAAACAATTTGTTCAAGTTGAAAGCTCTCGGGGTTTGGATATGGGCGCGAGTAGGTCGGAGTGTAGACTTCATCAAGCGACGCCTTTCTTATTGGCAGTTGATATTCAATGTGCCCCTAACCATTTGGTGATTACTGTCGGTTTTCACCCTGTTGATCACAGAGACATCACTGAACATCCGTCTATTCGTCGTCAAAATGAAATCTTTCTCGTTTCTCGTAGAAGAGTTAGGATTCAGCCAGGTTCATTTCCTGAAGCGGTGTCTGGAAAAAAGATTTCATCGCAGAGTCCCTCTTTTTCTAAATGGTCGGCCAGCACCTTAAAAAAGATTCATAAAAACGAAATTACAATGTTAATTTTTTTTTAAGAGGGGCCCCATATGATGAACTTTGCCACGGGCCCCCGAGGGGGTAGTTACGCCACTGGGTAGTTGCATGATACAAGCACTGAACTATGCGGTTGTAAGAGGTCATTGTGCAGATATTATCTCCTTAAAATTTTATTTTGCGCCTATTACTAAAGGAAACAAACCCAACAGCCTATTAAAATAATTCTTATAATCATAAAAATATATAAAACGTGATGCTACTGGAGCACAGACTGAGGATTGTATCTATAATTTCTGTCTACCCATTTGGGGTACAGGTATGACAATTATGTCTATATTAGTACTATACTGTACAGTGTCAGCCCATATGCGACCAACTGCAGGGCACGAGCCTCCTCTACAATCAAGAGTACGATTGAGAGTGGTTGGGCCATATAGTCCACCACGCTGGCCTAGTGCGTGTTGGCTCTTTATATTTAAAACTAAAAAAATAAAGATACACT
This sequence comes from Hyles euphorbiae, assembly GCA_023078785.2. Lineage (NCBI taxonomy): Eukaryota > Metazoa > Arthropoda > Insecta > Lepidoptera > Sphingidae > Hyles > Hyles euphorbiae. The sequence continues at coordinate 2,088,917 of CM041053.1, read as the reverse complement.
GTAACATTTATGTCGACGCGTATACCGGTAAAACCGCCTCACTAAGCCTTAAATGGTATATCTTATTTATAATACTCATTTGTGAGTCGTTGCCAATGCAACACGACTAACTTCGCGAAAGTGAGCTCCTACATTTCTATTGTACTGTGTGAATATTTGTGGAAAAATGAATAACAAAATTATTCTCCTAGTGCTGGCTGCTACAATTACACTTTGCCAGGGTAAGCTTTCATTTTATTTAAAAAATCTTCCCGCTATAAATTGAATAGAAGCTTAAGTAAATAATTATCTTAATAGGTGTTTTTAAAGAATCCTATCAATGTAGATCATTAACTTTAAACATATTTTCTTTGCCCTTTTGAAGCATGTTTAAACGTAAACAGACACATATTTTACTCTGGTACTAATACTTTGATTCAAAAAAGGAATATACGAGGTACATGTTTATATTTTTTATTGTCATTGACAAAGGACTTTATTGATAAAATTCTTTATTTTATTGCTAATTTTGTAATAGCCTTTATAGTTTTCGTGTTTTTTCTATCTTTTGGAATTTTTATGTATTCGTAAAAAGTTTTATAAAATTCGTTATTAATACATATGTCCGACAACTTATAGGTCAAGATATTTCAAATTATGACATTAGCAGAAATCGTCCCGGTAATGGTGAGTAATATTGCAAGGAATGTTAAAACTAAAAGGAATGGTTTCAATATTTTTCATTGTCGTTTTCATGAATTCCCATCGGTTGGGGCTGAGCTGAAGGTCGAAAGGGAGTGGTTCAGGTTTCGAAGGATTCTACTTTAATTATTGTTTAATTACATATCCATATGATACCTACATATAATTAAAGGGACTTTACAATGAAGCGGACTTAAGCCTATTGCATTATACAATTGCATTATTCATCGGTTATATTACACTTACGATGATAAATACATTAATTTAAGCATGGGCGCCTTAGCCTCGAAGTTATTAAATCTAAACTGCCTTATTTTGCACTAACTTCTTATTACGAATATGCATGTAACCATCAATACATTCCTTAGCAAGCTTATAAATCAAAAGACGTGACATTTTTATACGCATGCTTTAATATTATGATTTACCTAACCGAAAATTATTTTAAATTAAAAAGATTGAAATACCTAATAAAGTTATTAAATAAGTATAACTCCGAAGCAGATATAAATGTTCTACTTATTTTTTTAATATTAAAATGAAATAAATGACGACAGCCTTGGTGTGGCAGTTATACTACAGTCCACTTCTGTACACGCTACAACGCTGAGGTCTCGGGTTCGAATTCCACGTCGGGCAAAACTGATATTGGATTTTTCAAGTCATCATCAGTTGCGTATCAGGAATTTCTGCCTATAATAACACTCGCGGCTCGCCCCCTATCAAATCATGGGGCGGAACACACAAGGCTTACGTGCTGGTAGAAACTCTGCCTACTTCTAAGAAAAAGGCATGATTAAGTACAATAAAATGAAAGACCAAGATTCTAAAACAAAATATTAAAATTGAAGGCAAAGTATTATTTGTTCTACGCATATACTCATTTGTAGGTAAGATAAAGATAATCTGTAATGGCAGTTTCATACATAAACTCGTTTCCAGTGTGACACAAAAAAGTAATGCCATAACTAAACAGTACCTATGTAATTAACCTAAATAATTAGCTGCGTTTTGTACAAGGTTTAAACATCTCAGAAGTATCTGATAACAAGGGATTATATTATTTTTATAGAAGTTTCTATAGCAATATATTATCCCAAAAGTGTTAACCCTGATATTACTTTTCTACTCTAATTTACACCTTATTTTTTATGATTATGGTTCTTTGATTCATAAAATCAACTTTATTATTTATTATTAAATGCTCAATTTTAAAACATACGCATATTTTATTACATAAAACAATATGGTGATTGACTATATTTTAAAAAAATCCACTGCTTAGCTGCTTGGATTGAAAAGTTCATGCTTATTACAACCATATTCGACACTGGTATGACGTCATTTCATCACCGAATGCCCCATCACTAACATCTACCACTCATCACCTAACATTCACCAACAGGTTTCGGCTTAAGCGAATTATGGGACTATTTGATAGGCGGCAACTACGGCCATTATCCAGGGCACTATCCGGGCGGCTATCCGCAAGGACCCGGGTCTTATCCGGGCGGGGGCGGATATCCGGGACAGTACCCGGGCTCTCACTACCCGCCTGGGCCGCCGGGCGCGCACCCCGGATGCCCTCTCTGCGACTCGTCGGTGTACAGCTACTGCTCCTACAAACAGGCTCATGATAGCTGCTGCTGCGAGTCTCCGAATTGTAAGTATTCAGTTTTTTTCCTCATTATAAATGTAGGATACGTGAGATCATGCTATTATATCATTGAACATATCTCATCTGAGCCCGCTGTTGCCCTGGTAAAAAATAAAGACTTTATATTGCCCAAAGCAAACAACCTCTACATTTGGATATAATTTAACGCAAATTGTTTGACATAAATAAGTATCTTCATTCTTTATCACTAATTTTACTTATTTTACGGTTTCTGGGGCCCTACTATATTCATCCGAAACGAAGTTCGAAACTTCGTACGAACGAAGTTTGTGACGATACGAATGTACCTACTCTGTAAATGTTCGGATTTGTATAACGTAGATCGTAACCATAAGTCTATGGTTACGACCATAAGTCAATAACGACCATAAGTATATGTAGGTACATTCGTATCGTGTATAAACTTCGATCATCCGAAGTTTTGAACTTCGTTTCGGATGAATATATTAGGGCCCCATTCATTCTTCGATCCGAAGATTCGAATTTCGTGTTACAAAGTAGGATTCGAAACGAAAAACGTCACGAAGATTCGAACTTCGTATTTATATAGTAGGGCCCCTGATGCGTTATGAGGCAAAACAGCCTCTACCGAACAACATAAAGTGGAGAAGAATCACAGTGATGTTACTAGCTCTCTTCTTTTAAATCTCAATTAGTCTCAAAAATACCAGAAATTAATCTTTATAAAATATTCATTTATAAATTATCTAAGCCACGGAACATCGGCCTAACATTTGTACCGGAGAGAACTCTCAAAAGGTACCGGCTGTACGTGCCTCGAGTGTTAATACCAAGATATATTAAAATACAACATAGAGGCTACGGTTTACTGCCAACAATTATGTTGGCAATTTTCTGTAATTATTAACAAAATATTAGTGATCGCAAGGCCTTATACGTATAATACAACGAAAACAATCACATTGTAATATTACTATGGTACATTTCCAGACATGCCGTTCCACTGCCGCAAGAGTGACTGCAGGTCGTTGTACGCGAACTCCTGTGATGAATACCATCTGATTACCAACTGCTGCTGTGTGGATGTCCAGAAATCTGCCGCGACAGGTCCCGTGGTGCCACCCCTCGTTGTTGCCCCCGTCATAGCCTAGACTAGACTAAGCTTAGGTATTTACTTAGATGTATAAGTTGTGTATTGCTCTGAATAAACGGGACTTAGACCTAGTCCAGAACAAAACAGAAGTAGTCTCACAGTATTGGCTGCACAATCGCTTTGTCCCTATCTGGTCTCCACATGGGCGTAGCCACGGTGGGGCAGAGTGGGGCGCTTGCCCCACCCTGGCTTTGGCCTGTAAGGTACTTAACGGAATCTAAAAAAATAAATGATCTAGGTAAAGTACTTGACAGGTGAGCAATAAGAAAGTGTTTAGGATAAATCGCATTATAAATTTAGATACAGGATGCTTTAGGGTGTAACCTTTTTGTATAAAACACGTACAGTTTTCTAATTACGTATCATTTGAGACTGCTGCCCCACCCTGAGCCCATCGCTGGCTACGCTCATGGGTCTCCATTATGTGAAGGTAGAAAGGTCATTGCTTAATCTATGTGCAACCTTTGTCTATGGTTATTTAGGAATGATGTACACATGGCAACACTTATTGAAGTGAAAACTTCTTTAGCGGCGTTGAGCACTTTTTCTGTAATGGGTATAAAATCTTAAACTCGCGTCAGGACACGTGACCTGATCGAAAAAGCGTAAGACGGATGAAGAGTAGACAGCTGTCAGTTAGCTGTCAGTTTATAAAGCTTTGATGAATTGCCAATGATTTTGAGTGGAGATTTCAACATAAACTTCGCAGACGATAAAAATTAATTGAATTTTTAAATAATGAATTTGGTTTAACTATGTCGAATGATCGCAATCTTAGCACAACGAAATACAAAACTACTATTGATGCGGTCTTTATTAGACATTTAAATAGGTTCGAATCAAAACTGTTCGTTTCTTACTTCAGCTACCATAAACCTATCGTATCAGTTTTAGAGATTGGCGATGATAGTTCTGGTAATGATGATGGTGAAAAAGTCGTTGAAATTATGGATGAAAGTTGATTTTTCGGAGAGATAAACTTTTTAATGTAAAATAATTGTAATAGTTTTAAAGTGTTAAATTTTTAATGTAATATAAATTGTCATGTTTGTGTACGATAGCGCAATAAATGAATATTGTATTCTACCACATAAATGATAGTACTTTTATACTGATAAAGCAATTGGTGCAAAATTATTCCCTAACCATTCCAAAATATCAAACATGCTCAACGTTAATAATCAAGTTTTCACTTCTGCCGGCACTCCCGGAGTGCAACCCGTCTTTTTTAGGACTTAGATAAACACTATACTTGTGTCGCTGTGTGTACACCTATGTATTATAATCAATTTTAATAGTTAATAAATAAGATACGTAAACATATCGATGATCTAATAAAATCGAACAAAATAATTATTTCTTCTTTTTATTCTTATTTATTAAGGATCATTGCGCCAAATTAGCTGCCAGTTACATGCTTTAATGCTAAACTACAGCTATAAAATATGATATCGTGAGACGTGATCTTATAAAGTGAATTATGCATTCTTGAGGCATTTTTATTGATGTGTAAAGGCAACAAAAATGCATAAGAATTCAGTGATGCCGTGTAAATCTGTAACTGTGTATTAATTATTGATTATAATCTTCGAAAACAGTAGCTTTTTATTTCCTTCCAGGAGCTGCAAATATTTTAAATATTTTCTACAATTTGAATACGTTATCTAGCCTAGCAATAAAGACATAATTAGGCTAACAATATATCAGTGCATAAACCACTTAATGTATCAGCCCACATACGCCCCCTGCAAGTGACGGGCAAGGGCGGATACAGCTTTCAACCCAGGGGTTGTTGTCTTGTCAGAACACTGGGTACGATTTCGATACTCGAATTTGTAATTATTTTTTAACATTTTTACAGACATTACATTATTTATCGGCATAATACATATATAAAATTTATTGTACTTTTAAATTTTATCAACCAGATAATAAATACATTCTGTCAATCTTGAGCCAGCCCAGGGAGGGTCGTGACCCTCATGATCTTCCCCCTGGATCCGCCATTGGTCATGGGCCTCCTCCACAATCGAGAGTACAATGGAGAATGGTTAGGCCATGTAATGCACCACGATAGACTAGTGCGGGTTGGCCGAATTTACATATCTTAGAAATTCATACAAAGCGCTATGGTATACAGGTTTCCTCAATGTTTTCCTTCACCGTTATAGTGCCAGTATACCACTTACCGTGCCAATGAGAATTAAACTTAATCACGATCGCTTTAAAGTATATACCTGTTGTTTATAAAGTAAATAGCTATATGAAATTATTAAAACAGTTCATGACTTCTTTTAACACTTATGTAGGACTCTATTTTAAGGCGGAGAAATAAAACAACGCTTCATAGGTACGCATTTATGCACCAATTCTCATACACAACATACACGCGTTCTCGCTACTTGTAGAAAATTTATGTGTCACGGGGGACCATTTGCCGAATCTTAATATCTGGCCAACAGTAGAAATCGCTTTGCAAAAACCTGGTTAAGTATTAGTGATAATTTTAGATGCTACTTCTAACGTGTAGCTAATGATTGAAAAATAATTGTCGATGTCATCCCGTGCCCGTATATTTTATTTATTTAAAGTTTCATATACTGAATGTAGCGGACTATATTATATTTATACGAGGAATCTTTAGCATACCTTCTGGGTTTTAGACATAAAAGTTTCACTATTTTGCGATTATTTTCGTCGGTGCTCGTTTTTTAAATGTCTCTGGTATTAATTCCCATCGATGTTCCGATCATTGCAAAAGCTTCTTTAAAACCTGACGATCTTACGATTGCTGTTGTCGAATCGATGGCTGTATGTTTCACCCTTTAGCAGAGGTCCTAGTTGAGATTCTTGCAGTATCTCTTACCTGCAATAAAAACCCTGCGGTGTCCCATGATTTCTGACATTTTATTTATTTATTTAATACTTTGTACACATCAATAGTAATTATAATAATTTCTAACATACTAAAACCATCACTAACCTAAATAGAGTACTGTATAACAGTACTTCAAGTTCTTTGAAAACGAATCCACGTGTCCAGTAATGTAGGCGGCTCGATACGAATATTCAAGGGTATCATAACTAAATATCAACATCGAATTCATTTTATTTTAATATCAAATTGAATATTGGTATTTTAAATCTCTTTTTTATCCAATACCACATTTCTGGGCTTTATGTGCACACATGAGAGATATAATAGCCATATTTTATTGAAGGCATGATAGATGATTTCTTATTGAATTTATAAATTGGTTCATATGAAAATGTCATGTAAACAGCTGAACCGATAAAGGTAAAATGTTAATGTATGTAAAATGGAATATTTTATTGGATTATATACAATCAAAAACAATAATATAATATCAAAATAAAATGAACTCTTAATAACTAAAGAAAATGATAATGTAACTACACAGCACAGAGCCAATGACTTTACGATTACAAAATTCGTTTTAATATCCAGCCTTTATACGACATTAAGCATATTGAGAGCTATCCGCTAAACTATGTTCCTCCCCTAACTTTGCTTATATGCCAAAATTAATAAGGTAGTCATCTTCAATGATAGTGGGAATAAGGTTAACTAAGAAAATTACTTCCATTATCAAGATAATTCCAGAGTATCAGATGTGACATTGCAATCACTGATATAATTTTGTGTTCCATGGTTAATTTTATAACCATATAGTTGAAAAGAAAACAAACATTTAGTTCTAACTTCTGTGTTTGTTTTATTACAGTCAGACCTTTAAACATTTTTCACATTTTTAAATGTACCTGCCCATACTTTAGCAAGTTGGGTAGACAGTAAAACGACAATCCTGATAGTCCTTTACACAGAACACTGAGTACTGACAGAGCTTAAAACTGTAATAGTTCAATACATATTCTCAGAAACATATCACTGGTTACAATATTCACATTAAAAAGTACACATTACGAGGCCGGTGCGAGTTCCCTTCACTGAAGCATCTTGTATTCTATCAGTACACATTTGTAAAAACAAGTACCAAAAATACTATGACGTTAAATACTTATAAAACATAATATCTTAGGTTTCCGCGACACGAACACATTCAAATAAATCTTACGAATTTTCGACGCATTAATCCCTAAAATAACTTGCAATTTCATCGTGTAGATTGTCTACTGTACTGCATTACTTTCCTTTAAATTTTTTTTGTTACTAAGTAACATAACTACATTGCAAGTTCTGAAACTAAACGCAACTAGGCTCGTTCTATCACAATGTGTAATCGATGTGCGCGTCAAAGATCCGCAAAATTCACTTCGACTTAAAATTATTTAGCTTTTAATAGTGTGTAAGGAACTCGCGGCTGGCGGCAGGTGGCGACCGGGTGCAGCTGGGTGCAGAGCACTAGCGCATCCTGTAATGATTCTTCTCGTGCACCTGGCACAGCTCGCCCTTAAAGTCGATCTCGATCTCGAAGTCGAGGTCGCGGTTGTTGCGCGCGTTCTGGCGCATAGAAAACGTTCCTGTGATCTCTTCGAATTTTTTCACCTGCAATAACACGATGAAACTGTAAATATTTTTGCACCAAGACGCCAAAGTAAATACACTGCAACTGATGGCAAGGGTAATGCTATACCTGTAGAATATTATCTGGAAAAATATCTTAAACCCGAACTATCTTCCTACATAATATTCTCAACTTGTGTACATAGATGTTGAGCTGTTTTGTGACTACTGTGTATGTGTGGCTGCCAAATGCTAGGCTTATCATTAACACCCGACCCGAATACACGGATTCGTCATCCTTTTTCAAGCCCACCGCGAAAGCTATATAACATATACTCTAAAATATAGTTATACTAGCAAACAATAATAAATATTTTGTCTCATAAATATTTGACCTGCATCTTGATGTTTGATAAAACTAAAAATCCAATCTCTAGCATTGATAATGTTCAAAAAGTCTCATCTATCTTAAAACCCTGAAACCTACAAATAATCAGAAGTATTCCTATACGTAAGTATGTGATGAAACAATATCTCACCGTCATATAATCATCGAAGTAGAAGACGGTCTGCTTCCAGTGCGTGTAGGGCGCCTCGGGGGCGGTGCTGAACCCGAGCCGCTTGTGAGATTTCGTGAACTCCACGTTGAAAAACGTCACTAACGCTTGGATGAAGTCGTTGCGCCGTACCTACAACACATACATCGTTTTTGAAATTTTACAAATGCATTATAATTTTGGTGAAGGGAATGATCCAAATATCTAATTTATGTTTTAGAGGTTCACAACTAAATATTTTATTGGTTAATTATGAAGGTAATGATCCAAAACTATCTTTGTTTTTCAGTGGTATAATCTTTTGGTGTGGAAATAAATATGCCAGAGTTACGACGGTTTCATTTTATACATATTACACAGAATCCTATTCTATTCTCCTAAGACACAAGAAATTGTGTAGATTGTGGAAAGCTTTACTTGTGGACAGCTATCTGGGCCAATATATTATTCTGGATGTTGCAAGAATGAAAATTAAATGTATGGATTATGTGTATCTGCAATACACCGAACACTCTGTTGGCCGCATTCAGGGATGTTTAATATCATTTAAATTTGTTCCTTAATATAAATTATTCGCAAATCTACTCTAAGAAATGATTTAATTGACATTAAATGTCTCGGAGTACAGCAGTAAAATAATAAACTTGGCAATTTAAGGGACATGAGAAAATATTGGCATAAACCCAAGCAGTGTAAATAAACTTACATGTAAATGGAATTTGGATTCAAAGTTGAGATCCTCTTTCTTCACTGTATATAAATCTATCTCTTTCAATAGACATGAATTCGTCACCACCTGGGGAAAAAAAAATATAGTCTATAACAGAAGTGTAGCCTGGAAATTAAGTCTCATTAAAAGTTTAACTATGGAATATAAATGGTCCATTGTTTTTTTAAAATGTTACAACACTGTACATTTTTCAATTAAACCCATTGAATAAATACATAAACACACATACTCAGTGTCAAACCTAGATCAAGATAAAACTCATGAATCGCAAATTAAATTAGAATTTCAGTCTTAATACGCCCAACGAGATGTAAATCACTACATAGTATAAAACAAAGTCGCTTTCTCTGTCCCTATGTCCCTTTATATTATGCTTAAATCTTTAAAACTACGCAACGGATTTTGATGCAGATTTTTTAATAGATAGAGTGATTCAAGAGGAAGGTTTATGTGTATAATACGTGCATATTATTGTAGAGAAATCTATATGCACCCGGGCGAAGTTGGGCCGGGTCGCTAGTATGATAAATGTTTCAATGTAATTAACATTTCTAAAGCTCATAGTAAAGTTATTGCCACTAATTCACAATACATTTAAATGTTTGTAAACAAAACATAGTCATTTTAAACTTTACGCTTTATATTAATTGATACATGTCCTAAAACCACAGAGTATCATATACCCGTTCGTTTTGCTCACCTGTTTGGCGTCGACCACATCGACCAGCGGTTCTGATATCGCCACCTTCCTGATTGATGACATGTTGAAGCCGTACACATCGTCCCACCAGTTGATCTTCTCGTCTTTGTACTGACGGTCCTCGATACCGCAGATGAATAATGTGCATCTGTCAAATAAAAAAGAAAGTTTTTTTTATTTACTGGTGGTAGGTCTCTCGTAAGTAAGGGGTCGCCTGGGTAGATACCACCGCAATGTCTATTTCTCCCTTCAAACAGCAGTGTCAATGCACTGTTGTGTTTCGGATTGAAGGAAATTGTAGCCAGAGTAAACTACTGGACATATTGAGACTTAACATCTTACGTCTCAGGATGACGAGCGCAGCGGAATGCTAAGCATTGCTTTGTAATTCAAGGCGTTGTTTGGTTTTGCTACTGTTCATGAGCGGTCGCATCGCTTACCATCAGGCGAACGGCAGACTGTCTCGCCATTCATAGCAATAAAAAAATAAAAATAAAACATAATCCACAGCCTCTCTCATGGTGTGCCACGTCTCTCCGCCTTTTGCTTAACAAATCCAGGTCCGGCCTACGTCTCCTACTTATAAAAAAGCAACTATTGAGTATGATGGCAAATTTAATGCAATCAATTAATATAATATCCACTGGCGAAAGATCTCACAGGAAATGACGATAACTTGAATTAAAGCAACTTGTAACTTTTGTAATAATTACTTATCGTCAACTGGTTTTAAAAGGTACACTAGTTTCTGGCCCATTCTAATCTAATGAAAATCGCTTTCCAAACCGAGTAGTAGATCAAAAAATGACTGAATCTAAATTATGTTGAACACTTTGATGGATTCAATAAAAAAAATTATAGTACATTCAAAAACGGATTTAAGAACAGAGTGAACTAAAAACGCGACAATCGCACAAATCGCTATTACAGGTTTTCCAATGTGTACCGTGTTATATATGGGCGGATATGAATAGTACTAGATAAACATCCGACATAGTGAAGGCGGCCATTTTGCAAACTTAGCCTACTATTCTATTGCGATGTAATATATTGCTATGTATTATAGTTATGTATATGTGTGGGTCAGAGATGATACCTATTTTGCATTTAGCATTTGAAATACAAAACGTAGAACTATTTGGTATTTTGCATTTGAAATACGAAATCTGAAAAGTATTTTGCATTTTGTATTTAAATGCTTTTTTAAAACTATTTTGTACATCTCTGGTGTGGGTGTCCTGGTATACGTCTTCCATTCGTTTATTTTATTTTTGACAGTTCACGCCTATAAAGTACGACATTACAGTAGAACAATATTTTGAAATAAAAGTAGATACTTTCTTGACGGGTAACGCCCACTTAGAGTTGTGCCATTCGTAACGAATGACCACAGATAACAAAAACGATTTTGAATAGAATCAATCAATCGGAATCATTTGAAATAAAATTACATTAAAATGCTAATGAAAACAGTTAAACGTAATATAGTACCCAATATTAGGATCGAATGTATTTGCTGCAAATTAATTTATATGAATAAAAGTATACGTATTGAAGTGACTTTTAATAAGAGTTTAATTTAAAATAATTACAATGATTACAACGAAAATAAATGTTAAGTACCTACTTGTAATAAACAGTTAAACCATGTTGGAATTCATAGTACTTTAAGGATTAAATAATTAAAACAACTAAAAGGTAATTTGTTAATATTTTTATTTATAAACAATCGTCTGTTTCGTCGGAATCGGCGTCGTCGTCACTCGTATCCCCAGTAACACTAATTATTAATGAGTGCATGGGTAAGTTGTCAAATGCGACATCGCGATCCCAATCAGACATTATTTCTTTCTTCGTCTTATCTACGACACTCGCCCAGTTATGAGGCGACACATTTTCACACGCATTTTTAAGCAACTCCAGCATTTTGTTTGCGGTGAAAGGAGGAGTTGTATTTATTCTCGCAGCATATCCTTTCACTTGCGCCCATATTAGCTCTATGGCATTATACTGGCAATGATATGGAGGAATTCTAAGGACGGTGTGCCCATGTTCTGCAGCCATTTCATCTATAACGTATCGTTTAGGCTGCTTCCTCATTTTTAATATTTTAAGTAACTCTACTTTTAATAGGGACTCGTCCACCTCCTCGCCATTGTTACGGAGCCAGTTTATTATTTCATTTTTTTTACTGGCTTGCGTTGGCATTTTGTTAATTTGCCGAGAGTGATAGGACGCATTATCTATAAATATTGTTGATGGCTGTTCGAGTGACAATAACATTTCCCGAAACCATTTTTCATATACTTCGGAATTCATTTCTTCGTGGTAATCCCCTGTTTTCTTTGATTTAAAAGCTAACATAGCATCTTGCACAAATCCTTTTGCGGTTCCTGCATGACAAATTATAATTCTTTCACCTTTTCCCATTGGCACTGCGGTCGAGGAGCTAGCAGTGTTGTCAGTCCAAGTTTTTGATACCGTGTGATTCGCATTGAGCCAAGTTTCATCGGTGAAAACAACATTCGACCAGTCTTCTATTTTTTTAGCTTGTCTTAAAAATTCGCATCGATACAAAGCAACATCATTGCGTTCCATCAATATTTTTCTTTTGTCACATTTTTTGTATTGGAATCCAATCCTATTCAATACCTTCGCCAAAGAAGACTTTTGACCACGGAACAAGCCACTAGTTTTCAGAGATTGTACTAGGTTATGTAAAGTAGGAATCTCTTTTCTTTGGTAATAATCGTATATATGACGACGAATAGCATCACCATCAAAACTGTCAATTGCTGTCACTTTAAAGGGCTGACGTTTTTTCTTAGGTGTAGATGGCTTGTTTTGTTCCATGCCACTACTGCCGTAGCCTTCTTTAATTATTTTTGAAACTGTTGGAGCAGTAATACCTAATGCTGCTGAAACACGGTCTCTGATTTGAGTCACTGGTATAAGAGGTCCACCATTACGGCTTTCCCTTTCAAAGTACTCATGAAGTCGCAACACAAACTCCCTTGTTTGTCCTTTAAGCACCTTTCCTTTAGGCATTTTGAAAGTGATGAAGGCAGGTACGATGTTCTCAATTCAACCAAATGTAGGAATTCACGGGTAAAACAATACGGAGGAATATAAATACTCAACTCGACGTATGAAAAATGTGAATTAAAATTCAGCGAACGGAAAACACTAGCACGGGCGCGGGCGTCTCGTTGTGAGTGACCACAAAATGGCGGCGCGCGTCACCTGTCTGCCCAGTGTTGCCGTTTCACAATTTGTTTTTAACAACATTACTATTGCCGACGGAAGTGATAAGAATATTAACTTAACATGAGTAAATGGTTTATTTTAATATAATTATTAAATCAAGTAACTTAAATATCCCTGAAGTTTTATAAAACAATGCATGGAGCAAAAAATAAAATATGTATTAAATCGATTAAAACTTGTTCAAAAATAAAATCGTTTGTTATAAAAAATTGATTCGATAACGCATCAGGCCATCACTATTTGATTCAGTACTCGATGTGTCAAAAATAAAATAAACGAATGGAAATGGTATAGCACCTGTGCCTACCCCGTGTATATTAAACGTAGAACCCAGCATTATCAAAGTCGCTGTAATGTTATATCGAGATTTCAATTAACTACGCTACATGAAAAAGTTTGTATAAAAAAGTTGATTTGTATAAACAGAACAAAAAATGAAACATTCAAAGTTTGAAAGTTTCAAGGCGGCGCATGTTATTTCTTTACAAAGTAGGAATTTGTTGCAAAACATTCAATTATTGAAGCCTGCACGTGGACTGCCGCGCACGTTTCCTCTGAAAGGCTCGAAAGGTCAACTTCTCAAAAGATTTGCCTCACGATTTGAGTATGGGGCCGTCCATTAATCACGTGATCTTTTATTTGGCATATTTCGTGATTTTTGTCCAACCGCCCCCCCTCTCCCCCATTCAAGCCTCACGTGATTAATCGACGGCCCCTGTGTGAAGAGCTGAAATAAAATTAGATAAGTGCCCACCTGTCAGGGAACATTATGCCATCTGGTTTGAGCCACTTGTCCCTGGCGTACAGCACCGTGTCCAGCATGCTCTCGTAGAACAGGCAGTAGCCCATCCATTCTGATATGATTATGTCCACTTTGTCTACTGGCAACTCCACCTCTTCGACCTGACAAAAATAGAACATTTATTTTAACCATCTTTGCTACAGAGTGATGTTGAGAACTATCCATGGTACAGAATGCAGGCTTTAAAGCGAGAGACTATTAATTTAAACCTCGCAATGAGGCAATTTTTGTAAAATCCACAAACATTAAGTCCAGGTTGCATTTTGTTTTATTAATTTTAATTCTGGCTCAGCAAAGTGATTGCACGGCACCTGATGGTAAGCGCAACGGTGTCCAGGCAGAGAATCAAATTGCATCGGATAACAGTCCTATGCTCTCCAATACAACAATGCCAGCCAACAAAGCTGTTTCTTCAATGTACAGTGGAAGTACCCAGGATTATAGGAAGGAGGGAACATGTGTGACAGCAAACCATTCCACATCTTGACAGTGCAGCACAAAAAATAATGATTAACCTTTAGTAAACCATTACAGGGGCATAATTATTTATTATTTATGGGTAACCATGCCAAAGTGAGTGGTGGCCTGTTGGTAAACGGACTAGACGCGGCTGCCAACATGTTCACGGTGGTCGCGGGTTCGAATCCCAGGGCACACCTCTGACTTTTCGGAGTCATGTGTGTATTGATAATCAATCACCACACACTAAAACGGTGAAGGAAAACATCGTGAGGAAACCTGCATACCATAGCGATTTATAAGAATTTCTATGGTATGTAAGTCCGCCAACCCGCACTAGGCCAGGGTGGTGGACTATATGGCCTAACCACTCTCAATCGTATTCTCGATTGTAGAGTAGGCCCGTGCCCTGCAGTGGGACGTATATGTGCTGATACAGATACAGAACCATAGGAAAAATATTTTTACTATATAATAAGACAATTCAGATGACATTCAATCATACTCTAATTTAAGTTAAGAGAAACATAATAACTTCTTTGGATTATCATACACTAATTGATGTTTCCCTGTTTATAAGTAGTCATAACATTTTTACTGTCTTTTTACCTTGAAGCTTGCACATAAAGCATAAGGACTTGTACATGACCAAACAAACTAAATGTAAATATAATCTTCAAACATAAGGACACACACATGTCATTGTCAACATCATTATTAATATAGTTATTTTAAAATGAAAAACTACTCAACTAATCTGATAGAACTAAATGCTTCAAGAAAATAAATATTTACATTCTATCATAAATATCTGCCATTCTACTTCATCATATTAAAGTAATTCCTTCATAAAAAAAGCATATAAATATACATTAAAATCACTTACTTTTCCTTTAATAATTTCAATAACATCACTGAGCCTATTCGCCTCGACGATCTTGCGTGCGTAGTCAACAATGTTGGAGCACTCCACAGCTATGACTTTAGCCGCCTCTGCTTTAGCTGCAAACATTGACAGGATGCCAGTGCCGCACCCAATGTCCAATACAACCTAGGAGACATAATAGTAATTCAAAATAGCTGAAATGACGGCAAATGTGTTGCATTCTTTATAACTTGTGATCTTCCGATATAGATTATTTTAATATAGTTTGACTGATCCTTCTATTTATTAGATGGTTAAAGCCTAATTTACAGTCTAGTGTTGGAATATTCAAGCTAATTATGAGATTCTTAATGTAGGTTTTCAACTATTACAATAGCCAAAATGAAAGAAAAAAAATTAGTCCACGGCTGTCCAAGGCATTAGCCACAGAAAGCCAACAGAATTTATGCAGTGTTGAACCAGCTAATATAAGAATCTCACAGATATTATGACTAATAAAACTATTAAGTGTAGAAAATCTTGATTAAACAGTTATCAAATCACATTCATATCACAATAAATACTCTTTTTTTTAACAAGGCATTATAAATACAAAAAATCAAATTGTCATCATTTGTTTATACCAAGCTTTATTGCCTTCAATCAAAGACAGCATATTTTAATGTTTTAACACAATCTAGATTTAAATATTTTTAATGTTTGAATAGGTTGGTGTGTGACAATGTTATTAAGGAAATACATTTTTAATTTTAGTCATGCATGGTAAAAATATTCATCAATAAATATTTTTTATGGTCTTTCAGTAATAAATTAACAATATTGTGGATTTAATTATAGAAAATTACAGAAATATCATCACAATAAAAATCACACAAAAACTAACTGAATATATCAAAAGAACAAAAATTATTGATTGTTCAAAAGAACAATCAAACAATACCCATGCTGTATACAATGTGTTTCTAACCACAAAAATCAAAACAGATTTTCGCAGCATTCGCAAACTATTACCTACATCGATCACAGGAAACAGGTGGTCAATCAATTCATTCGTTAGACATAAAGCATAAAAAAAAAAGAAAAAAAGCACGCCGGTCGCTATGCCGGTTTTTTTGTTGATATTATGAAATAGGTACTTGAAATGTTGGATAAAGTTTATTTCGCGCGCATGGGGATATAAACTAACCTTTCCTTTGAACAAATGCTTGTTGTGATACATAGCATTTCTGTATGTGAGCGTCCGAACTTCATCCTTCAGCATCTCCTCGTGTATTCCAAAGTGCGCGTAAGAATCGAAGTAATAATCCCTAGAAGTCATCTCCTCGGCCGCCACATTCTTATCAGGCCCCGGCTCACCGTCCAAGCCACCTTCAACAAAGCACGTTTTTAGGCACCATGGACGCCATGTACGACCGGCGTCAGACACAAAAAAAAATCACAATTTACTCACCATTTTCCATGATTGGCGTTGACGCTGCCGATGTACCTTCTTGAGCTACGTCCATGTTTTCCATTTTAGAAACAAATGTTAATGAAAACCCGTAATATTTTAATATTATAACCTGAAACTTTGCAACGCCGAATCGATTTGTCAGCTAGACGAGCACGAAACGCAAATAGTATTCTTAGTCCGAGATAATCAACAAATGTATTTGCAACAAGTTTCTTACACCTAAATATAAAGAATTAAGTTGTATTATCACAAATTAAAACAATGGTTTTACGGAAAAATGCTCGAAATCGTTCAATACGAACTACGAGCTTTTTCCACCAAAATTGAGACAAAAAGAGAGTTGCCAGACATATAAATGGCATAAACAAACAAAGACGAGTTCGCGCCATAACTGAAAAATTATAAAGCTAATTATCATTTATTTATCTTTAACATTATAAAATTTGATATAAAAATAAATATATATTATAAGAATGAAAAAACTTTGTTTCAATGTTGTATTTCTTTTATAAGCACTTTAGTAAATGTTTATCCAAACAAACAATAATTGCATGGCAATACCGGCATCGAGCACGTAGTGTTGTGGCCATACCGTGAAGTTCTGCGTAATTAAATCGATCGATTTAAAAAAAATGTTTTTTAAAATAGTGCATCCTGAATTTCGATCATTATTAGAATTAGAAATTATTGTACAATCTCGGCAAAATTAAATTAGGTAGACAACGTATTGTAGAAAAACTAATTTTCATTTTTATATTTTCCTGCCTGGTTATTTTTTTCCTGTTAGACGTTTTGCTAAATGAAATGATCCCTTATCGTTAATGTCCTCCACTTTTTCCGATCTGCAGCAATCTTTAGCAACATCAGTTGTCAGACCATGGACCAGACCAGCCGACAACTGCCGCATGCGTGGGTGTGTTTCCAAGTATGAAAGTCATTGACTCTGACGCTCAATGATGTGCAATTAATAGGTCAAGTTGTTACCTCAAGGGTATCCACACGTTATGAGACTATGGAAATATTTTAAGGATTTTTGTCATCTATCTTTATTATTTGAGCCTACACACTGTGTATTATTTACTTGTTAGCAAGTACTTTACATAAACTGTATTTCAATAAGTTTACGATTTATTTTATACTGGTTTAAACTCTGTAAACATTAAGACCGTGCCTTTGTGACCGGCTTCAAGACTCAGTTCTTCAATGTAGTTCTTTAGTTTCCCAACGATTTTATCAACTCTGTCAAAATTTTCCGTCCGATCCATTAGATACAGTACTTACATCTTTACTGCACAGCAGCAGGATTCTCCATACCTATGGACCAATTTCACCAGCCGACTAAATGCTTTCGAATAGATTGTTAAAATGTAATTGTTTACTGCTGCAATTAAATGTTTGTACAGCTTTTTAAATGCTATCTATACATAATTATAATACATGGCACTGAAACACATATACTAAGGACAGTGCATCGACCGCATTAAAACTGCTTAGAATTCACAAGGATTTCGTATCTTTAGAGATGATGCAGAAAAAGAGGACAATAGCCCGAACATATGTATTACATATTTATTAACAGTCCTGCTGCCGCTTACTAATTAGTAAATTTAACATTCTATTAAAGATGAGCTACAAAGAAGTGAGTATTAACTGTTTTTATACCCAATAACAAAACAGTAACCATTACGTTTGCACCTTAAAATGTTTTATTAGGTCTCCCTCTAGACTACAGTGAGGTAAGTAATGAATCCTATCGTAAGTACTATATGTATTAAAATCAAAAACCCCAATAACTTTAGCCTCTAATTTAATCATAGCCAAGTCTTATACACATTTATACTTGGCCAACAAAGAAACTCGCATTTAGTACTCACGACCGTCTGCACGATGATTCAATTCGACACCTATTTGATAATAAATTAGCCACCAATTACACGTTCGTTTACAAATATTAGCTAACTTCTATGCATAATCAAATAACGAGAAGCCCCTCAAATATGTTCCATTCATTGTGGGCTCCCGATACGTGTGCAAAACACGTGTGAACTGTTAAGTGCTCATAAATTCAGTTTTAAGATAATTTATACGTCTAATCACGAGCCCTTTGAGTGCGTTCACTGCGTCGCAGGATCAGTGTCATTCAGTGTGCATTCGGACAGAGAAGGGGGTAAGCGTGCGGTCTGCTTAAAATTTTGCCGCGTAATTCCGTACGATATATTTTTACGCGAAGTGAATAAAGTGGTGTTTGAACTAATACTGAATAAAGTTGGCAAGTTTTGGGTATGTATTCTGATTATAATATATGTTATAATGATAAAACGAATTATTTATTAGTAATAAAATACACGATATATATTGTATTGTTACATTTACGTCCTAAAAGCACAAAGTGACGATAAGTTGGCATGTTTATGTTGTGATGGTTTATTATAGGTTTCATTATAATATGATGAGAAGTTTGTATTTTTGGGATTTATGTTCAATTGTGATATTTATAGTTTAAAGTATTATCGAAATGTTCGCATCATTGAACACATGTTTTTAAAGTAGATAAACTAGGCATTAATTTTATATTATTTAATAACAACATGCCAAATTTATACAATTACAAAACAAGTGTAGGTAGTTACACAAAACAATTTATTAATCAAAGACCTTGTTGTGTTATATCGAAGACTTAGACATTAACCTTAGGTGTACTAGAAATACCACTTACCTAGATTGAGTACAGTACCTTTAATCGATAAAAAATACAATCTACTAGTACATACTACCTACATATACCCGTGTAGTGGGATGACCGAGTTTTGTTCAAAGTTGCAGTTCCAGTATATACCGCTAGATGTCACCTTATTACGTTAAGAATACTGCCCTAAAAATCTAGATCAGTGTTTTCCTAAAGGGAATCCTTATTGTTTGTGTCTAAAATAATGTAGATATACAGTTAACATGTTCTTAAAATCAGTTTTTGTTAAAATCGTTTCATTGTTATTAAATTATTCAGCAGGAAAATGAAAGCCAATTTCATATATTTGCACATAATTATGATATAATTTATAAATCTTACATTACGAAGCTCAACTGAAGCCCAGACAAGACGTACTTATCAACAACATTAATTAACATTATTTGATAGGTATATTTGGCATAAAAATATTATTAGATTACACAAATATTTGTCTCTGGTCTCGGTTTTTGTGAGACCGAAAAGTCTCTCGTAGTTTCTGATACCCAGGACTCAAGACTTATTTGATCTTAATGTGGGGTCTGGACTATGTATATGACTGTTAATTATATTGATTTATTATTATTAAATACCTCTTACCATACTTTTTTTTCGGTGTTCGCGATCCCCTCCCGATTTGATAACACATCAATGAATCACGATCCAAACTTTATGGATATTCAAGGGCGGCAGTGATAAGGATAACTTACCATTATGTGACCTGCTTGACCCCTAACCGGAACTATGGAAAAAAGCGGTACTACTTAATTTCTAAAAACTTAAAGACTTAAGTTTCTAACAGTACAACTGTTCGTTGCAATCTAACATACGTGTCCACCAACGACATATAGTAATCAATCGGTAATTCACAGAATTTTGCCGGCCTATCAGCAAACGGATATAAAATTACCGATTGAATAATACGATAGATAATCTCCATGGCAATAACCGAAGTTAGAAATTAAATAATAATGAGTGCAATTATCTAAGTTCAGCGTTGATAAATTATCAATGCGAAACTACTTACCATTGACACATATTTATAATATACGTGGCCCAGCGTAGTAAGTACTTATAGGCAGTACCGTCTTTACACTAAGGGCACACGGGGCCCGTGCCCAGGGCCCCCGTCCTCAGGGGGGCCCCGAAGAAGAGCAAGTGTAAAATAAAAGACAAACCGAAAAATTTCCTCACACATTTACTCACACATTTCACGACTCCTATCAACTATGTACGTATATTTACAAAATTTTAAGAAGTAATAATCATCTATTTCAGTAGATTAGTGATAATATAACTCCACATCCTAAAAGAGATCCTTCCAAACTAAAAGTGAAATGCTATAAATGTGTTCTCTGTCACAGAATTAGTAATTATACTATATAGGTAGTATGTTTGCATCATAAAAACATTTGTATAACACCAAGATAGGGGCTCCCGGTGCAAGGGGGCCCCGAACTTGTAAGGCCTCAGGCCCGAAGGGGTCTTCGGCCCGAGATGCCGTAAGCAAAAGTAGAATGTTTTTTTTTTTATTGCATTGAATGGCGAGACGAGCAAGCCGTTCGCCTGATGGTAAGCGATACGACCGCTCATGAATAGTAGCAACATTCCACTCGCCATCCTGAGACATAAGATGTTAAGTCTCAATATGTCCAGTAGTTGCTCTGGCTACAATGTCTTCAATCCGAAACACAACAGTGCATTTAAGCAGTGTTGTTTCACGGGAGAAATAAACATTGCGGTGGTACCTACCCAGACAACATTGATTTATAAAATTAGTAAGGTACAATCAATGATTCGCTGGACTGTTTACCAATCCTTGGATTATAATTATTCATAGAGTTTATAAAGTTAAGTCTTTTATAGTAAGGGAGGGCCCCATCTGATGATTTTGCTACGGGCCTCAGATAGTATAGAGTTACCTACGCTACTGACAGACATCTTTAAAAACAGTTCAATATGAAATAATCGAAATAATTCCAAAGATATTACTTACTATTTATTCTTTTAAATTATTTTCTATTTCTATTTTTTAAATTTCTGTTGTAGTAATCGAAACTTATTACCCTTACCTATCTAGTTGTCTGTTGTAGTAATCGAAACTATTATCCTTACCTATCAAGGTTAGGACGCTGAGACAAAATAGTCAACATGTATGCACGTCGCGAACTGAAAAAAGTTGGACACTCCTGCTTTATCTCAAAAACTAAGTAACCGATTTTGATTAAACTTATACAACTCCTAAGTTGGAATATATCTAATCGAAAGCAAAATTATTTTTTGAAATCCGACTTATACTTTTTGAGATATGTGTGGAGAAACATACAAACATGCATATTTTTTTTAATTCGATATTCATTTTCAGGCGCTGGTATAGACTTACATATCCAAAAACTATGCAATTCTGAGAAAATTACATATGTAAATACACATCAAATACATAATTACCTTTTTTTTAAGTCAATTAAAAACGAAATTATTTTGACAAGGGTTAAGAACATATAAATTTAAAAAAATCGCATCGTTATAGAAAAAAAATGGTTGCCTGTAAAGTCGGTTTTACGGGCGAAGATTTTACGTGACAACGTCTTTTTCTCGGTAGAATATTTATTGATATGAATATAATTAAATTGCACAATAGGAACAAGGAATTGAATGAAAATAAGAATTGCACAAATTTTAACTATAGAAATATATTTTGTTTACTAAAACACTATCAACATTTATCAATAGTATGACATAACCTATAAACTCAGTTTCTCAACTTTTGTGTCAATCTAACAATTAATCAATCAATCATAGTTTACGATAATGAAATATCAGTGTACAATTATTTACCTTTATTGTTGTAGTTGTTGTAAATGATAAATGACGAATCTAAGCACTCCATATTTTCACTACAGACACAGCTGACGATACTTTAACCACACGTGTGAACTTGTATTGTGACGCTTTCTTGTTTTTCCAACGCCAAGAACGTTCGAGAAAGACAAAGACAGAGACACAAGCATGCGCCGATTCAATGCGCCTAATTCTCTAGTGCTGCGCGCGCGGCAGACCGATCATAGTTGAGTGGGAGAGAGACGCAAGGCATTCGGCGGGCCTCTCTCTCGTTCGGTGACTCATCGTAACGTTACCGGGCGTTACACTTTTTCATAAGTGACTCCCAGCCGCAACCTAATTTAAGACGTTGTCACGTCAAAAAAAAACTTATTAACCATTTTAGTGGTAATCAGTACTCACTAATAAAAACATTTTAGTGGGCCTGTGTAATGAGCTAACCTAGAAAGATCTAGAGACAACATATAGTACACAATTTCTTACATTAC
This sequence comes from Hyles euphorbiae, assembly GCA_023078785.2. Taxonomy (NCBI): domain Eukaryota; kingdom Metazoa; phylum Arthropoda; class Insecta; order Lepidoptera; family Sphingidae; genus Hyles; species Hyles euphorbiae. The sequence continues at coordinate 2,066,050 of CM041053.1, read as the reverse complement.
ATCGCTTTGAGAGGGACAATTCCGACAAGATTAATACATAACTTCGATATGAAATGATCATAGTAGATAAATGTTAGATTATTTTTTTTCTTTATTTTTCAAAAGGGCCCCAAATTCTTGTGTGCCCAGGGCCCCATCATAGGTAAAGACGGCCCTGCTTATAGGTATTATTCAGGATTTGCGTAAATTGATAATATTCTATCGTGCGATATTTATTGTAAAAAATATGTTTTTCTCATTCATTCTACTGATGTGTATTAATAATATTTGCACCAATAAGAATTCATATTCATTATTATGTTTATATATAAAAGTAAAACTACAAACAAATATCCACCTTAAAGTATTTTTTAACATTTTGCCATTTCAATTATAATTTAATTATGAGTCAAGTGAATTAATTACGGTAGACACTCAGTAAATGCATCCTTTTCCATCATTTGCTTGTGTTTTGTTTCATGAGTCAGATTTCCGGAGGCTCAAGACCTCTTTCCTCCTCCTATTCCGCTTATTTCTCATAATGATATCAAGATTTGAAAAAAAAACACTGTTGTTACGAAAATGTCAGTAAAAATATAACGGATAATTTTTAAAATGTCAAAATTTCTAAGCAGGTTTTCCAACGGCTGGCATTCATTTTAAAGTATCAATTAATAAATATCAATGAAGCAGGATGACATTTTTCTATACCTAAATTATAATCCACATCACATCAGCTTTGCGGGGTTATCAAATAGTGTTTACCACTTGGTGGACGAAATAACAGATTCATGGTAACAAGAAAAAAATCAATTTCCGATAAGTCTAGCGAGTTATCATTATCCCAAATGATAGTTATCTCTGTTATCTGTGTCGACACCCTCCAGAGATCCACAGTATTTATTTTATCGTGAGTGTGTCCGAACGTGCTTGTTTACTTGGCGTCTGTATTTTGAGGAAAATGGTAAATATTAATTTGTTTACAAATTATACTATAATAAGTATATGGGCATAAGAATAATAGGAATATTATTATAATTATTCAACAATATTGAATTACTTTTGCTGAAACGAACAGTGAAACAGAAACATATTAAAAATAAATATATATTATGATTTTATAACTAAAATTAGAATTCATGTGCTCAATTTTACAAATAATCTGGTTTTATTGTAAACCCAACAATAATAAAAAGGAATATTTTTTACTATAAACAAAACGAAAATAACATGTGGAAAACAACACAACCTCTTTTCACTCAATATAAATGAACAAAATTCCATTGAGACATCCATACAATTTCTTTTAATTAGACTAATTGAAAACACCATGGTGGGCAGCATAACGTATTCGTTACGCATCAGATAAGAACAATTAAGTATTCACTACATGCGGCCTTCGCTATTGTACCACTTGACACACATTCCCGTCATTTTGACCGCCATTTTGGCTAAAAATATATCACATCTTTATTACAAAAATTAGTAAAACGAAGCTTAATAGTCTGGGTTGGTCTGGGTAGTGACAAAAATCGTAAGGTTTTTTTAGAGATATTCTTTATCATAAACAAAATTAAAAAATAAAGTTCAATGTATTATCAAATGTGTGAACTTAATATCGAACTATTTATTATGGTCAAATAATAAGCAAACTAAAAACAAATATTTTAATATTAAACGAATATTCGGGATTCAGTTATTGATAAGACGCCAAATCTATATTTTAGACAAGTTGTACAGATCGTCAGGTATATTATTTTTATTGTTTATGAATACATCGCTCATCGGCTTAGTGGCAGCTTACATAGTTTCTGATACTTAAAATCTGAGTTCTTGAAGCATACTTCAACTACTTGTGCCCTGGGATTAGAATTGCCAGTCGACGTATCATGTTTTACCGACTCCATCTTAGCAGGCGGGCATAATTGTATCGAGTGCCAATAGACTACCGTCTGATGCCATTCGATACTCTGCCTGGACGGCTTTTGCACTTACCTTCAGGTGCAGTGCAGTCCTTATGTCAGGCCAGTATAAAAAAAGAAAAACTCCTACCACATATTTAGATTAAGAACGGAAAAATCTGAGTGGATTGTTTATGATACTATAGTTGCCTCTGTCTTATCTCTTAGGAGTTACACGCTTGAAATATGCAAGTCTTAAACGTGGAATGTTGTTATCAATCAATATAATATGCAAATGCATGTATCCACAATAGATCAAGGGCAAAAGTTAACGACACATGTGTTTCATATTATGCTCTTTATAATTAATAAACTAAGTCTGCATATTCACGGCGACATAATATCTAATAGAGCGAACGAACTCTTTATACATTGAGTCTTTGAATTTGCATTTGACATAAATAAAGTCACAATTATTGTACTTGTACTCGAAGCGATAACTGAAATTAAGGGTTATTTTTGTTCCATGTTACCGAGACTTCACTACATAGTATAAAACAAAGTCGCTTTCTCTGTCCCTATGTCCCTTTGTATGCTTAAATCTTTAAAACTACGCAACGGATTTTGATGCGGTTTTTTAATAGATAGTGATTTTGTGTGTTTAGTAGTAGATTATAATACACTAGCGGCCCGGCCCAGCTTCGCCCGGGTGCATATAGATTTCTCTACAATAATATGCACGTATTATACAGATAAACCTTCCTCTTGAATCACTCTATCTATTAAAAAACCGCATCAAAATCCGTTGCGTAGTTTTAAAGATTTAAGCATACAAAGGGACATAGGGACAGAGAAAGCGACTTTGTTTTATACTATGTAGTGATATATGAATGCATATACTTCTATTCTACTGGTATGTAACATTGATATCGATGTATTAACAGAATTGCTGTAATAATCATAGACAATCCCAGTCTTATCGCCAGTGTAACTCCTGTAAGTCTGTCAACATTGGTACGCAAATAGTTGTTCACAGGAGGTAAGTCTCTAATATGAAACAGCCGCCTGGGTACCACTACCACCATAATATCTATTTGTCCCGTCAAACAGCAGTGCAAACACACTGTTGTTGCGATTTCGAGCCATTTTTCCTTTCATTGTACCTAATTGTTATTTAATTGTAGCCAGAGTAAGTAACTACTGGACATAAGACTTAACATCCTTTGACTCTGGATGGTGAACGCAGTGGAATGCCAATCATTTCTCTGTAATTAATGGTGTTGTTTAGTTTTGCTACTACTTATCAATAAGCTGTCGTATCGCTTAGCATCAGACGAAAGGCATGCTCGTCTCGCCATTCATAGCAAGAAAAAAAACTAAGCACTGATGCTCGGCGATTCTTTTAACTTGTTTTTAACCGAAAACAAAATTAACACACAGGAAAACAAAAACTAGTAGGAAACAAAAAAGCATCCGATTAATAAAAATAATCAGTATTGTCGAGTATTGTTTGTATTTTTAATCTTATTCGCTAATGCAGCTCAATGGTCATCCGGTTTATCAAAGTAACTTGAGGATAACTTGTAATAAAATAATTGTTATTTTTAGTTTCATTCTCCGTAATACTAGTAGGAAAATTTTGATTTAAATGTTGTGATACTTGAGAAATTATTAATTGAATTACTCATAAATAAATACGGTCTGTGGTCTAATAGATATGGTGTATTTGCAAAAAATCAGTGACACCACGCATAAACGTATAAAGACGAACATTTTCTGCTACATTATAGACTAATATAAGACATTAATTTATAAACATAAACTCATGCCTTCTCCCCAAAATGGGGTAGGCAGAGATGCAACTATTACACCCAAGTTTCGCCTTACATTTTCCATTCCACGATGTGATAGGAGCCTATCGTCATATGGGGCACAAATTCCTAACTTAATATATTATTTTTAATATACCTTATAAGAAACATCATTCTAGGGTGGTGTAATGTTACCACAATCAGTTACAACATCCTTAAGAAACTAATGACGGTGCAAGTATCTTATCTGGTAATTAATTTGATAAAACTAATTATATAGAAAGTCGTGCTGTGTGCTGTAATATTTCCCTGTAATCAGTCTCATTCGTTACCAAGTCTTGATGTCTAGCCATGTGTCTTTTGATAATACAATTACATATTTATGTTTTTAAATTAAATGTATAAAGTCCGCTAAACTCACTAGGCCAGCCTAACCACTCTCAATCGTACTTTCGATCGAAGTCCGTACCCTTGCAGTAGGATGTGTATAAGCTAATTACTATGCGTACAAGTTACGAACTTAGCTCTAGTCTCGCTTGCCCTGCATATTAGAAACTATTAGAAACTTTTCGGTCTTATATTCTTATTACTTATAGCAAAATTGGAGAATATTTATTTCTTTATTTAAAATAGGTACCATCAATAATTTACAGATACATAAGACAAAGGGAAGAAAACCACTCATATGTATGCCAATTAAATACGTACACAACATTGACAATAAAAACTTTTATTGGCCAAAGTATTACAATAGAACTGTATCACAATACTTTTATATAGCTAGTAAAACTAATCTGTAAATTGTATTTTTTATCGGGATATCCTGAGATACACAATATTTGCTTTACAAATACTAAGTTTAAACCATAAAACAGTTGGATATAGATAAATAATGAATGTATGTATTATATCAAAATGTCTGCATCCTTTTCAAAAAAGTAAATATTAAAAAGGTTTTGTAAATACTAAGACAGTCCACATGCCACATTAATTTTATTAACCTGATATAAAACATTGTTTAATTAATTATTCGTAACATCTTATCATTTTGTTACATTGTATCTTTTATCTTAATGATGATAATGCTGTGTCAACATCGCCTCGTGTTTTATTGCCAGGGGGTTTATTCTATGAAAACGATACGAACTTCATATGTTCGGATGTTCGACGTCCGGAATAAGATATAAGATTTCCACTTCTAAAAATCAATACTATTCTCTATTATACTTATCATTTTCTCCGAACTTAGTCTATGTTTGCGACGTACGATAGAGGAATCCAACATTTTGTGGAGTATCTAGCATATTAGTGAATTTTTACGTACGGCATCCGAGCATTCGAAATTCGTATCGTTTTTATAGAGTAACCCCCCAGCATTAATTTGTCGTATAACTTCCTTAAATGCCGAAACATATTCAAGGTGCATGGGAAACAAATTGCGTCAAAATTAGTGTTAATAAAATCTTATCGAATGAGAGGCCTCCGGTTCAATATTCACGAGAGAAGAGAAATATTGTGATTTAAACCCAAATATTTTTTAATAGCAGTAGAAAAATATATCGTGAGGAAACCTTTTCTTTGTCATTTTTTCAGCGTAGACCGTAAGCAATTCGACTAATTATATCTATATAAATCAAATTCCTATATTTTTATTACAAGACCTACATAAATTCACCGACGTACAGGAAATAGACCTCTAACAAAGGAACCCATTAAGTTTAGAATTCACGGCAAAGCTAATCCTTGGTTTCAATATTTCCCTGAATCGCTTTCCGTAAATAAAACTGCTAAAAATACCTTTATTCCTTTATTTTCAAACACGTTGCATGTGACGAGCATAACTGCAAAAATAGCTTGGTATTTTAACCAGAAATGTGAACATCATTATAAAATACATTAAACAACAAATTAATTTTATCATTTTTCAAGGATGTCAGATTTACAATTAAAAAACATCACAGATGCTAAAGGTGTAACTACATTTTGAAAAAAGAATCTAATGCCGATTGCGATTCCAAAATTTAATTTTAAATTCCTCGAAATAAAGAATCATGCACATTGCACATATTCGTAAATCAATGTCAAAATTAAAAACAAAAGTGGATTCTCTTTGCCAAAACTGCAATATGATTCTGGGAAGTATGTGCGCGAAATTATTGTTTTTCGTACCTTGCATGCTGAGCGGTGTCGTGTTGAGAAATGCAGGCGGGAATTACTTTTTTTTCACGTGTCAATTTTCGACAGAAGTCAGCAACGTGATTGTAATCAGTATGCCATAAATAATGTAAATTTCCTAAAAGAGTTACGGGTTACCTTGTTAAAGTGAAACCGCATGTACGAGGAATCGTAATGATTTTGGCAATAAAAGAGAAATTGGTAATACAAGAATTCCAATGAGCTATTTTTTATTTAGAATAACTTATCAAATAAATATAATTAAAAGCAATTAAATAAATAACTTACAATTTACAATTTTTCTATAATAATTGCAATTAAAAGCTTCCCGCGTTTGTTGAACCCGGAGTTACGTGAAACCCGAAAAGGCGCGCCAGAAAATTATCCGTCTCGTCCCATTTTGGCTTTCTGAAACCGAAACAACTTTTTGTTGTGATCCAATTTCTGATGCAACACGAGGTCGTTGATGCGTCAAATACTCACAAAGGAAATGTTTTGTATGTGACGTCATTCATCACAGGATACACGATAATGAAAAAATACTTGCAATTATTACGGGATCTAATTGCATACACTTCCTATCCTTTTCAAATAGTGCAGCCGACCGTTTATTGCGTTGCGATCCTGTTCTAAAGTCAAAACATTGAAGGTTAATGAATTGTACAACACTGTAGTGCCTATATACATAAAATAACACAAAATTATAATTACACTTAGTACTTACATATACGTTTGCTATAGCTTTCAAAAGAATTTTCAATTTTTCAATCAACGGAAGTCCATTACTAAACAGAGGCTTTGTTCCATGATTTCCAATTCGATCTATTGAAAACAGCTACCAACCTGTGGCTAAATAAACAATATTGCAATAAAACATTATTATCTTATGAATAGAAGTAAAATAAAGTTCATGACATAATGCGTAGTCACATCAAAAAGTAAATACACCATTAAGGATAAACGTTAGGTGACCCAAATATCTGAATGCTCAGATGTATAAATAAATTCCAACTTTTGCCAAAGCAAATACAGTTTAATTTAAAACAATATCTCCAGTGTAGCCTAGCCGACGTCGATACGTAATATTTTTTGAAATCTTTGCGCGTAACTGACTTTGCCCTACTATTACAATGTTTTCATTAGTAAATTAAATTAATTAATGTTACAAAATCAATTTGAATGAATAAAAAATAAATAAAGAAGGAATAAATGCCGGCTAAGAAACAGGAGGCCGCAGGTTGGATCACCGCAATTGTTTGGGGAATCTATGAAGTTGTCAGATTTTGTCTTGTCAAAACACGGGATGGAATTCGTAGAATTGATTTTTTAAATTTCTTAGACACCTTTTAACATTATATATCGACATACACATAATTTATTGTACTTATAAATATCCACAAGGTAATAAATACATTCTGTCAATCTGGAACTAGCCTAGAGGGGGGTCATGACCCCATGACCCCCCCTGGATCCACCGTTGGGTCTAGGTTGATGTCAATGGAGGCCAATGCCCAGACAAGAAATTCACCAGCTGATATAAAATTTGTTTACATTATAAAATTAAACTTTACTCTGCTATCGACCAAAGCGTGCAACGAGGTAACAATAACAAGTTTATTTTCATTCAGAAATAAGGACACTAATGTATTTATAGACTGGTGTGACTGCCCCTTAATATACGTATATACATAGTATTCGGACATCATCATAGTATCATCAAAGGGGTATGCAGAAAAGCTACGAATCCCACCCAAATTTCATCAAGCTTATTACGTCTACAAGATGTGATAGTGACGAGTCTAATATCATGTCAAATCAGTAATTAAAATAGATATTGATGTCTCTAAGGTATTTTCAAGATTAATGTTAAAAAAAAGATTCCGACGAATTGAGAATTTCTTTCTTTTTTTTAAGTCGGTTAAAAACCGTGTAACATTTCTAATATGTTAGAATATCAACTATCTAATATTAAGCAAACTATATTATTCGTGTTAGCGGCGTTATCAGAATTGATACCCACGTGAAATGCACTAGTTTTGGCAAATCCGGTCTTTCGAACATAAACATCAAAGGCAGCGTACGCTCCCCGTACAGCTTAAGTAGGTCATTTACCCGACAGATCACTCAGCTGTTTATCATTTTGGAGATCGATGATTACTTACTGAAATAAACTTGTTTATTTGAAGTTTTCCTGTTAATTATCGTTTTTTATACAATTTAAGTTTTAACACTATAGTTATAATACATTAAACATACATAAATTCACGCCGTTTTCCTAGAAGGGGTAAGCAGAAGTGCTACACATTTCGCCTTATACATTTATTCCGTCCCAGGAGCGAGCCTGTTTAAAATTCTTATAACCGTAATAATTAACATTTCTAAAACAGATAAGGCTTTTATTTCAATATTCTATTATTTTTCTACAAGTGGTACCAATGTTCATTTCGCAGCCTTAATGCCTACATACCGATATTTGAGTAAGATAAAACAGTACTAGCGGACAAACACGTAATATTACATATTCACGAGTGGATTACCTCACGAGGTTGACCGCTGTCCATCTAGTAGCTGTATTGAAACACACGTGCTCGGTGCTCGTCACGGAACATTTGCGTAGTTATTGGTCCTTCGAGCAATGAGCCATGAGGGTTGGTTTTCTGTTTTAGTCTTGTCATTTATTTTACTTTATTTATATAAAACTAATACTTATTATGTGCTACAGATTCAACTTACGCAACATAAATTAGACGTATAATTCATCTAAAGTCAAAACTCTATTGCCGTGTGGCGAAATTTGTTACTACAATTGTTATCGTAAATAATTATCGTATCATGTGATGTGTTTTCAAAATTTAAACAACAATTATTTATATTCGTAATCTAAGATTATTAATATGTCTTTTATAATAAAATGTGAAGAGCAAAAAACTTTTCCTAATATTTTGACAACAGCATGAAAACAACGCATTCATACGCCAAAAGAGCATATCTCATGTACGTATGACATATCAGATATGAAATTCATATTATATTGATTCCAATTTCGAAAGAGTGACCGAAGAAAATGAGATAAGCGAATCCAGACAAACACATATTTTTTAAAGGGGCCTTATCCACTTTGTGCTTTCTCCAACCCAATACTGTTTATTGTGTTACCTGTACAAAATTGATTACAAGATTTTTTGTCACATAAAATACATATACCAGCAGACCTGGCTTTATACGATATTGGCTTGCGTGCTTGGCTTGGCTAACCCTAGAAAACAATCACTTAATGCACAAAGCAAAATACATTATGAAAATGAATTTTGTGTGAACAAAACGGAATTTGGTACATCGCTTTGAACAAAAAGCTATTTGTTTCTAATCAGTCATGTATACTATCTAGGTACGAATGTGTGAATGTGTTTATTTTTAAATGTGTTATATGTTAATAATTTATTATCGAAGTAACAGGAAAATATAGTATGCTTAATTATCAACCCCTTTAAATGTCTGAGCGTCATTAAAGCTATATGCAAGGTATATATCAAGATTGCTACCGAAAATGAATCTGAATGGTACATTTGTATTTTTATAATTATTTTCCTATCGTCGTTTTTGGGCGGTAAAAACCGATGTTTTTCCTACGATGATAATGTACAGCCTTTTATTTTTAAAGACGCTTTGGTACGCCTGGGTTGCAATCATTATTTTAGCAAAAAATATAGATTGACCACCCGCAACCACCCACCGCACACGATAATTTTTAAAATATCACAAAAAAAAATATCGCCTTACAATGCGCAATTAGTTTAATTGTTTCTATTGAATATCATCTGAAAGTTTAACCACAAGAAGCACATTGCTGAACTGTGAACTTAGGTCTCCCATATTTCCATAGGGACCTTTATGTCTTAGAATACAAAACAAAATTTCCCTGAAAAAATCCAAGAATATGGTAATAGATCTCCACTCTCAGTGCTCTCAACACGATTATCATTAGTTAGACGTCAAACTCTGAGCAATTACTGTCGCTACCATCTCGCAAAACAAGTTTTCAAAGCGTCATCAGTCGTTATTTACTTGTCTGTTGGGAATATTAGATGTTCATAAATGAGATTAGGGCTAAATGGCTTCTGTTTTCACCTTAATCATTTGAATGCCTTACTCATTGTCCATTTGTAACCGTTTTAGTTCTCAAATGTTGTGTATTTTAAGAGTTCAAAAAGTCGAAAGCATTTGATAGCTAAAATATATCTACGTGTATGCCTAAGGCCATGTTTAGTTTCGTGGTCAAAGTCGTTTCATTAAAAGATAACAAAACGTTAATCCGCGATAAATATGATTTTATGGTTCCGTCTTTCTTTTTCCCTATCATCAAAGCGAATATTTACCTAGTACGGGACGGCACACCTGTATAAATATAACCAATGTGACGTAAGTTGGTTATTGCATTCTTTCGGTCAGTAACAGACGAAAGTCCACGAAATCTTATTGCTACATTCTCTCTCCCTTTATTAAACACTGACTCGACAAAGTGACTAGATTGCTCGTCATGGCAGTGTCGTCCGACCGATAAAATGGAAACATCGCTGGATACAAAGATTCCAGCCTCTATTTAGACAGACTGCACCTAAAAATGTGACACTTACTAGTACCAATTTGATGAGTTTTGATCGTAGTGTACGTTGGTCGCCACCAAGATGGGTATGAATCAGGGATGTTGCGAATATTCGCATCCGCATCCGCAAATGCGGAACTTCCGCATAAATTTGGACATCTGCATCCGCATCCGCATCCGCAACAATCGATGCGGATGTTTTATGCGGATGCGGATGTAATACAAAATGAGACAAGACAGAAATTTGGCGGTGCCAGCTAATGGCGCGTGCCGTTCGGAAGTAGTGTTGCCAGGTGTCCCGCTTTACGCGGGACGTCCCGCTTTTCAGGGGTTTGGTAACGTGTACCGATTGAACCTTCGGCGGGACGCCAAATGTCCCGCTTTTTGACCACCGTTCTCAGAACGAATAAAAAACGAAATCTTACACACTTTTATTTATAATCCGTACTCTATTTCGCGTTTTCCTACAATTATTTACCTACTTAGTATCTATTTCGATTTTAAAGTAGTTTCGATAGGCTGATTCCAAATAAATATAGGGCTTTGAATAAGTTCTTGCGGTTTGTTCACGAATTCCTTTCTTATTTTAGATGGTAAAACATGTGCAAGGAAATACTGTTAGTGAACTTATGTCTTAGTGAATATTAACTTGCTCCAATGAAAATTCCTTAGTAACAATTTCAAGTTTCATACGGCTTAGAGAGCATTACTGGCGATTTTTTTACGACATGTATATGTAGATGTAATTGAAAAGAAAAAAGCATCTTAACTTCACATAATTCTCTTCGAGCATTATATAGCGAGCATAATTTGTCAAAATTCATGTGCAAAGACGTGTCAGAAGATATAAATTTTCATCTTGGCGATAAAGATCGCTCTGGTAAATCGAATAGTTTTAGTCTGAGAATTTAAGGAATAACTTGATGTATACCCATAGTAAACGCTAGAGGAAAAATTTAAATCGTTTTGTGTAAATTTTTGAAATATTTGGAGTAAGGTAAGAAACCTCTGCCTATCCCTTCTGGAAAAAAAGGCGTGAGTTTATGTATGTATGCATGCTAAGAAACCATGGCGCCTTATGAATTGAAGCCTCGAGAGATATAGTACTTGGTCTGATTGAGCTGCGCTTTCATTATTATACTAATAACCAAAAACGGCTATTGTCTTTGAGAGCCTCCAAAGACGCGATGTTTTTCTGTGTAATAAGTGTATGCTGCTAAAAAGAGAGAGAGTAATAATTTGTGAAAGCAAAAAAAAATATAATTGTCTCTTCTGTAATAGGCGTCCCGTTGAAGAACTCAAAATCCCGCTTATTTGAATGTCCTGTCCGGAATTTTCAAAAACTAAACCTGGCAATGCTATTCGGACGTGACATTGACCAATGGGAGCGAAATAAACAGTGACATGATTCGACGCGTTTGTTGTTGCTATGATAATAGATTCTTCTAGTGAAAATGAAAGTCCAGAAATACCAGAAAATGGTAGCACTGAAGCTGTACTCCAAAAATATTTCTTTCTTACCCCAATGAAAAAAGAGTCTATGTGGATGATAATACTCTTATGTGGTGTTTATCGAGAGGAATTAAAGATATTATTGCCGATAGCACAAAGATTTTTATCCACTCCACTAAGTAGTAATCCTAGCGAACAATTATTTGCAGCGTTTGTTTAATTTATCAACCTCTTCTTAAACGCCTTGTTATCAGAAAAGGCGGACCGGCGTTATACTTAATAAATGAAACGGTGTTCTTTAGCGAGCTCTTGGGGCTACTCAAAACGAAGGTAATGCATTTAATTATCAATAGAGAACACAAGCATGGGATCGAATTCTACACTTAATTATATCGGAACCCAAAAGACCAACTGCCCGACATCAAGACACAGTTAGCTTCTTCTGCGTAGACTGAAATGCAAAAACAGATTAACGTTTTAAATTAACTTTTTAATTTAATAACTGTAAATTTCGGGTAGTTAAATTCAGCTCTGTGATCATGAATCCTTTAAAGTAATCGAAATATCGGGAAGTTAAAAAATTAACATAGATAAATCGATAAATATTAGTAAGCGATAAAATCCGTAAATAATAGTTTAATTTCAATATTCATTCATATACTATATTTATATAAGATGTTAAACATCCGCATCCGCATCCGCATCCGCGGATGTGAGCCTTTGAAAATCCGCATCCGCATCCGCATCCGCGGATGTGAAATAATCGACATCCGCAACATCCCTAGTATGAATATTCCAGCACATGCAAACTTCCATAATCTTCCTTTTACAAAAGTCAGCAAGCTATCTATTTTTCCCGCCAAACAGCAGTAGAAATGTACTGTTGTGTTACGGTTTGAAGGATCTTTTAGCTAGGGTAACTACTGGACTGATTGAGACTTAAGAGCGTATACACCTTGCGCGCAAAGTCAACTATAGGTATTTCTTCGTTAATTTCACGCACACATAAGCGACCAAAGCTGTGTGCGTAGAGCTGCCGCGTCGGCTCGCTATACAATCGGCTCAAACAACTTTGATCCGTGCGCTTCAAATATTCAATTGAAATGTAACTGTAATATAATATCATAAAAATATTTTATTTGCATTATAAGTAGACAAATATTACTGTGCAAGCAAAGAATAATACAAATTTTGGATACTAATCATATTTTCGTTATTATTACATTGTTAAGTTGCATTCAAATCAGTGTTCAATCAGTAGAAACTACGGACGTTTTATTAATCATTTCGTGTTCGAACACATAAATAGTGTTAGGGGCCTTACAACCCCTTACATTTACGAAATATATTTAATTTTATATTACAATACATAACATAATTTAGCCTCGGAATTACATCCCATTATATTACCTGAAACATAATTTATACTCACTACAAAATCATTGTAGGTAATAAAAATAATTAAATATTTTACTACCAAAGTACTAAGATGTGGTAATCGTATTCCGCGCGTGGCTATTTTTACTACGCGCGGCATAATCGACTGCAGCCAGGCCGGAGCGACGAGCGATACGTCCTCCCTCTAGAAGGCCTTGCGGCGGTCTGATTTGATCCACGTCGGACAACGTGTTTTATAGTGGTTTTTAAAATATTTGTAGAAAACATGAAAACTAATTTTGTTGAAATATTAAAATGGTAATTTATTGATAAGATGTTCTCCTATTGTAATATGCAATTGCTATAAAAAATTATGTACGATAAGTTGGTGAAAAAAAATATGTTCTTGACGAGAGTTTCTGAATAATTTCGCATTGTTTAAATTTTTATTTTTCAGGAACTAAACACAAAAAGATTATTTTTCTCAGCAAAATCCCTCCATAAGGGTCTTATTAGTCTGATAATATTTTTATTTTCATCTTATATTTAGTGGTTTCGGATATCTTAAGCTTCTAAATTACCATTTAAAGCCTAAATAACGAAACTTGTGTTCAGTAATCCGTATAGTACTCACAAATTATCCATCAATCTATAATGTTTTTCACCAAAATCCCTAGATGACGACCTTTTCTAAAATTAGTAATAATTATTTTTACTTTAAATTGTTTATTGGTGGCTATTAACTCATTTGAAAAGTCCTGTTTTTAAGCCAAAAAGCGCGTGCAGGGTATAAACGCTCTTAACATCTTATGTCTTGCAGGGGCGAACCGTGTAATTGTGGGGCCCAGGGCTAACACGACTCAGTGGTCCACTAATTATGAAAATAAATGTCACAAAACTGTTTTGCAGAGTGATCTAGGTTTACTGTAAAGGAAAAAATAGGACAATAAAACGTGTTATTTATTTCAATAAAATTTACCCATTTATTCCTAATGATATAGCGCTGTTATATGATGTCGTTAAAATGAACATATTAAAAGGTTAGCCTTGAGGCCTTTTGTATCCACGAGGCCCTGGGCTGCAGCCCAATAAGCCCTTAGGTAGATCCGTCCATTTGTCTCAGGATGGCGATCGCAGTGGAATGCCAAGCATTGGTTTGTAATTCATGGTGTTTTGGTTTTGCTACTGCACATGAACGATCCTATCCTATCGCTTACCATCAAGCCAATGGAATGATGGTCTCGTCATTCATTGCAATCAAAGAAATACCTACAATGCATCTGATTTTGTATTGAAAGCGGTTCTAGTTAATTTGTGGAGATTTCACATACCAATGGGCGAGTTGTTTCGACGTCTGTAATTCCTATCGTATGAAAAAGAAAGGATTTAGCAGGAATGTTATCTGATTATACAGTTTTAATATTTGATAAACGATATCATTTAACAAATAAAATAAACACTTATATTTAAATAATTTCTGATAAGATAAAATGTCTGCACTCTGCAGTTAAATTATGGTGGCTTTTAGAAATCTTATTTAGCTTTTTATATGATTAATTTTAAATAATCCAACACACCCAAACCAACCTACCGAAGAATTAATCCCCTTTTTCTGGTTTCGTCCGTTTCCTTCTTAATCTTGTCGTATTATGATCATTCAACATTGAGAGGGCAACTACTACTGACGTTCTACATGCGAAGAGTTGTTGACATTCACTTATCTTATAGTACACTGCACAGGAATATACCTGCTCCTTTACCAGACCTAGTTAAAAATGAACGTCGAACGCAACCACCCGATCCTGCAGGCAATGGTTATCACAAAGAATACACAAAGGCTAGGCCTAAAATAAATATTTGTTGAACACACAAACATTTGTCTGTACGGGAATCGACCAGACAGATTCTCCTGTTACCGCAGAAATGTTGACTACTGTACATCGACCTTCATATCAATGACTCATAATTAATTAACCTCAATTCTAAAATGACGTAAGCTTACATCCACATAGAATTTGACCACAACAAACGAAAATATGTAAACAAAACCACGTGACGCACAAAAAGCCGAGCAGAAATATATGCAGCTTGGACAGTCATTATTTAAATAAATATAACAGTCGTGAAGCTCCACTTATATTGTCATTAATCTTACCTTGCCAACGTTTATGTGTGTATAACTAACCATGGGAATGGCTTAAATGTGATTACGAAATATTTCAAATATTCATAAATAAATATGACTGCCTCGGTGGTATACTTGTACTACGATCGATACAAAGCTGATGTTTCGGGTTCGAATTCCGGGTCGAGCAAAGCGATGTTGGATTTTTCTGTTATTCTCAAAAACCATGCAGTTAATTAAAATTTAATTTTATTAACTTTCAAATTTCGTTAAAGGCCTTTTAAACTCAATGAACTCACCATTGTTTGCCAAACATTCCACCTTAAACTATACATATAAGTACAATATAAAATATGTCCTCTATCATGAAAACATAAGAACATAACATAACATAATACACGACACTTTCCCCAGATTGAACCAAATAGCCAAATTGTTCTCGGACGGAGATCTATAACCTCTTTTGCTTTCTAGCCATAGATACTATAAAAATTTTAAATAAACTTGTCCTAACTTTGTTGCAAAATAAAGCCAAGAGATTCCTAACAACGTCTCGAGTCTCGACATACAGTCTGGACAACGACCGCCCACATAGTAAAACCCGCCATAGTTACTGGCTTCCGTATGTCTCCGTTCCGGATTAACCAGTCCTAATTACCTACCTGGACGACGCAATTGCAGTTGACGATGATGGATCTTGCCTTTCATCACTTGAGATACTGCTAAACTTTTTGGTAAGATACTTTTTGCTTCGTTTAAGGACTACAGAGCTTATTTTCGAATTTTGAATTTAGTAGAATAACGTACGAAAAACAAAATGATCATGCGGCTATAGAATATTTAATTAGGTCAACCAACAGAGTTATAAACAAGCCACTTATTATTGGAATAAACTTGTGGCTAGTATGAAATGCATAGGTATATATGCAGAAGAGAATAAAACAATTTAATGAAACCTTTAAAAAAATATAGGTTTTGGCTGCTCGGTCATTTTGTCTCCATTCAGAGGTGGTGTTACTGTGTATCAGTCACTCAGCCTGCTTTAATTATGGTCACTACTTCATATGGGTACATTAGAAAAAAATACTTTTCTATTCTTATAAATAATATTGAATCTATTGTAATTCTATAGTAGGTGACTTAGATAAAATCTCGCCGCCACTCAATATTATCGGTATTGAATTCTAGATTTGTGATAAAAGGCGTTAAACGGGCATACATAATTCATATAAAACGTACTCGTTGCAATACTTCCATATTAAAATGTTCTAAATAGCCTTAGTATAGAAAGTGCTCAGAATTTGTAAATACATATAAGTATTGATCTAAGGTAAAAGAATTTCAAAGGTGGTTTTATTTTTATAATTGGTTATCTGTTCTTATCAGGACGTCAATCAATCTATGGGATGAGCGTTTGAGCATACTTCTTTTGAAGAGTTATAAATTGCATTATTATATCTACGAAATCCAAGGTTCGTAGGTATCAGTGAAATCATAATGGAGCCAACATAGGTTTGTACAGAAATGTACGCAATAAAATTAATTACCATCAGTCCTTAACAAAATAAATAAGCACACGTAACATTACATTATGTGTGAAAATTACAATTTTCCAGGATATCATAAATTAATAAAAGTCATATTCATTTTGTAATAATCACTACATTGTAAACTGGTTTTGAAAAGAGCAACACTAGAGTTTCTTGCCCGTTCTTCTCTAGTGAAAACCGCTTTCCAAACTATGTTGAACATTTTAATAGATTCAATAAATGATTTTCATTTCATTTCATTTTCATTTTATTTCATACAAATATTTGTTTCGGTGTAGGGATCGAACCCGCAGCCTCTCGTTTCACAGCGTCTAACCAACTGCGCCACGGAGGCTATTGTCCGTCAAGTGTCTGCTACTGTAAATCTATTGTTGACATTATTAATCTAGGTATAACACTGACGTGACAACTCAGCGGTATTATTACTTAACACATCTTATCAACATCTTATTGATAGCTCAGGGTCACGTCTAGACCGAAGTCAACTAGCTTTGTTATATAATGTACGAGAATTGAGAATTAGACTCTGGGTTTTCTTTTTTTTTTAGTCCAGTCCACTTCAAACAAATATTATTTTGCGTACAAACTGTTTTATAGTGATGTTATTTTCTCCTCTAAATCTGTTCCAAGACTCAAGGCATGCAATCCTTCCTTCTATTTCAAACTTTCCCTATGAATATGAAATTTGAAAGAGTACCAAATACTTATAGTCCACCAAGCTGGGCTACTGCGGATTAACAGACTTTACAAATCTTAGAAATTCTTACAAATCCCTATGGCATGCAGTTTCCTCACGATGTTTTCCTTCACCGTCATAGAGTGTGGTGATTGACCATCAAAACATACCTACATGACTTAGTCAGAGGTGTGTCCTGGGATTTGACCCCGTGACCACCATGAACATGTTGGCAGGTACGTCTGGTCAGTTTACCAACAGGCCACCACGCACCTATCACAATTGCATTATTTTTGAGAGTTCAAGGTGTTTTGGAGACGAAGTGTTGTGAACAGCCGACAAGAATTTTGTATTAGTAAATATATTGGCGAGGTCGATGTTGCAACCTCTACACCGAGGTTGGACCTGGTCACCTTCACTAGAGTGCAATGTATTTAACAAAAACTACATTATATTCTTTATAATTCCTTTGGTGGAAGCTGTTTAGAAAATATCCACGGCCATTGATTGCATTGATTTAGGGATGCAGTTGGTTTGAAACAGGTTGTGAAACGTGAGGCTGTGAGTTCTATCCCCGCGCCGACACAAATGTTTATGTGGTCCATAATTTATGTATTTGTTTCGGGCATGGCATAAGACTGGATCTTAGTGGAGTCAGGACTATGGATGTGAGTGACTGTTGGGTGTATTTTCTTTTTTATAGTATCACAAAAGTTATCGAGGAATCCCATATGCCCCGTGACCACGAAAACTGTAAAGTAGTCGAAACGTCGTGAAGTAAAACAATTTAAAAATCAAACCAAATCCGCGTTTACATTCGTAAATAATAGTTTTATTTCAATCCCATTTGCTTTTGTTGTTTCTGTTAAATGACTTTATGATCTTATTAAATAGCGTAAAATGATTCGCTAATAAAACATTCTACAGTACCAATATAGAAAGTTTTCGTTCCTAATCCTGATTAAAATTTAGAGTCACGAGGAGACCACCTAATCATACACGTGCCTCATCTCATTTTACATTACTATCAGCATTCTCTCTAATCCAATTGACACTATAAAACTGTACACCAATTTAAGTATTAATAGTCAAAGTTATGTCAATTAACACACAAATGAGTTTTTTTCACACGTTTTCGATTACCTTCGTCATTATCGACGCAGCACGGTTGATAGCCGTCAATATTGTGGGATGAAAGAGTGATATGTTATCCGGAGTTGATTATTAGGACATGCCTGAATTGAGTTACTGTAGGGGGTTATTAAATTGTTGACATGCTATCAAATCTCCAACTTCATAGGTGTCGTTCTTCGTTGGTTCGGCTTCACTTCACTCAACACTATTAAGTATAAATGATTTTTAACAAATTATTAATGAACTGCTCTGGTTTAAACCACTTGTAACTTGTAGTACATAGTCTTTCTTTTTTTCTTTATTTTACGAATGGATTTTTTATTAAGCTAAAACTCACGGTATATTCAGTATTTGTTGTTTTTAAAGTAGATACTAGTTAAGATAATATACATATATAGATTCTATTATATTGCAGAAGAGGGCCGGCAAGAACTGGATGCGTAAAGCTACAGACCGGGCTCTGTGGTGTACCTTGGGAGAGGCCTATGTCCAGCAGTGGACTGCAACGGGCTGATGATGATGATGATATAGATTCTATAGATTCTACATTTATCTAAATTAGATAATTAAAGTCGAAAATCGAAGAATTGTTTCTCATTATTTCTGCCATCCTTGCCACTACTGTGATGTCTAACCTACGATTCAAGATTTTATATGTTGTATCATTTCAACAGCTTCCCTGCTCATTTTCAAATCCAATGGTAGAAAAGTTTTTGGGGCCCACGAAACCCATATTAATATTACAATGAACACCAGAATACGCACATGTTTAACATACTAACTAATCCGTCGCATCAAAGTAACGTAGGAATTGCCCACTACATAATTGTATCGTGCGGGATGTTCCGAAATTACAACAGATTAAAGATTTCTAACGCATGTTGTTAAAAAAAAAACAAAACATTTAGGTCTTCGGATCGATTGAAAAATCGCCGAATAAAAGATATTTGTAGAATAATAAAAAACATAAACAAATAACAAAATTCAATAGTGTCGATATCTATTTTTTATTTATAAATGGAAAATGACTGTCCAACTTATTGTCCCTGTTTTGATCACAAATATCTTGACAAAAATCAGTAGTACTGAGTATCTTTATGGTCAAAACCACATTACCTCCCAAATTATGTGAAAGGGTTAATCACACGACAAACCGGTTCAACCCGTCCGTTTCTCGATACGGGACTGACTGCCCAATTAAACTTCACAATGTTTATTATAATAACATTAAAATTATCTGGAAGGTAAAATTGTACTATTTTTATGTCCTAAGGGCCCAATGTACTATACAATTTATTTATTTATACATACATATACTCTCGCCTGTTTTCCAGAAATGGTAGACAAAGGTGCTGCCAGGACATCCCCGTTTCTCTTTTGTGTGTTCCGTCTTATGATGTGATAGAACGCGAGCTTATCGACATTTATTTATATCATACAATTAAATCTTATTAAATAAATGAATACACCTAGCAGTCACACACATAGTTCTGACCCCACTCTAAGATCGAATCTTGTGTTACAATTAAACACCCAGACCCAATACAAATACTAGCGTTTCACACGTAAAGAACATCGGTCACGTCCATACATTTCAGGACCTGACAAAGAAATATATTGTACACAGCTGGGATATAGTTTATTGTGTTGTATAGTGCATGAGGAGTGATGTCCAGTTACAAAAAGATTTCTGCAAAGCCGGAGATTTTAGAATTATTCATAAAAAATAGCCCATTATAATGTCATTGTCATTGTCAAATATACCTAATGTAGGGTGGTCTTATGGTTATCAGGTACCTAGGAAGAAAAGTGTACTATATAAATCATAATGATGGCTTAGTAATTACTATGCTCTATAATTTCCCTTGTCATAAAACTACTTAGCCGTTGAATATGGTGTACACCATACCTGTGTTACCTTAAGGTAATGAGAGAAAATGTAGTATTTTGCTGTCATTATTTCGCAGAATTTTATCAGAATTTATTAGACTGTTTTGAGTATTTTTCGCTATTCTTCATAGTTTCGTATTTGGCCATCCACACACACTTGAAAAATCCCCCTATATGTATGTATAGGAATATAATAAGCAGTGGTCACAAAAATAAAACACAAAATAAAATTAAACACAGAAAATATTTTTTTAATGTATTATTTCTCATCTTCTCTTTTTACAGTAGAATCTAAGAACTCTGTATGGGCAGCAACATCAAAGTCATGATGGTGGGCACAGCAACAGTACTGTGCGACGTCCTACTACACAATTACAACAATACTTAGTTATTCCGTCTCTCCCTGATTTGGAAGTTTGGCATCATGGTTTTTCATCAAAACACACACACTTTTCCTGTGGGAACTCCAGGATACTGTAGATTCATGGCTAAAAAAACTTCGATTAGTTGATAGACCCACTCACTGATTACAGAAATGAGTATAATAAGACGGGTATTGCATTGAACACAATGCACAAATTGTTGAGGAGCGCACTGTTGTTCCGAGTTCATGTTGGAAATATGGTAATACTTCACACTTTAAACGAAATCACAAAGCGTTATCGTTATACAATGGTTAATCTTACAAAGTGGTCAGAAATACAAGGGTATATCGGAGTCCGTGATTAAAGCCAAGTCACAAATATAAACAGAGAATTAACAGTAGTCGTAAATCGGAAATCAACAGAAAGCAAAATGACAGCGCAAAGAAAAGTCATGTGTCATAGAAAATACCTACACTTTTTTTAATTTAGTACTACCTTCAACGTTGTAGTTAAAACCTTATTTTAAAACAAAGAATGACTGATGGAACGCACTCATATGCGTTCAATATTATTAAAAACACTTTAAGTTTTTCTTTTTTATCCGGGTTTTTTAAAATAAATTGAAATATGCATTTTGACTCTAATAAATTATGAAAATGTTTGATGTACCATTCATAACTGGTCCCGTTCATGGTCCATTTTCGCCGATGTTATTTCGGTTCGAACCCGCGGCCTCTTGTTACACAGCGTCTAACGAACCGCACCACGGAGGTTCTCAAATGAACACTAATGTAAGAATCTAAATAGTAATTAAATAGTAAATTTTGTTAATGTATTAACTTTTACAATAGGATAACACTGCATCTGATGGTTAGTGTAATTCTAAAACAAGTGACAATAGACTATTAATTGTCTCTCGCCATTTGAAACAATTATACTAGCCTCTTAAATTACTGTTGTGTGGTCTTATTCTTTATTTCAAATTTTACTATTTTCCTATATTTTTAACTGGCCTTCAAGTGCTTTAAACTTAGAAAGTCGTAATTATGAATCCTAGGAATACTTTGACTTACAATTCTCCATATAGTCTAGTTTTCATTCTTTACGTGCGTGAACACTCGCCTAATTGGCTGATTTCTCGTTTCGACACCTTACATTTTTAGATGTTTCGCTTCACGATTATTTCTGGTGTATTTTAAATACATAGATTATTCTCCATATCAATATTTATCTTTGGGAAATTGAAAACACATCGCCTTACCTGAGTTAACCACTAGACTAAACCTAACTTTTAACTTCCTACGTAATTTGTTGCCTATCTATTACGCATTACCAATAAGACTTATTTACGTTAGCGTCTAATTAAGCAATGTAGGCAAGTCTCGAATGTTAATTACTATCGTGATTAACTTCCTAGACATTATTCAGCCGGAGTGGGCCATTAAAACAATATTAGAAACGCATTTCCACGTTTATACCATTGGTCAATCGGGAAAGTTTTAATTAGATTTGAATTGCGTGGCGGGAATGTCTGGGATTTGAAACCGTAATTTATACTTGAAGCCTTCCTATGTTCATCTTCATATTATTGTATTAAAAAAGATTACGATGAATTGAGAACCTCCACCTTTTTTGAAGTCGGTTAAAAAGTAATAGCTATCTTCAAGGCTCCGTGTTCGAGCCCTTATTCCACATTTACATGGGATCGGGACTTTTATGCATATTGTGTAGTGACGTATTATAGTGATGTATTTTTAAATCTCAGATAAGTATTCACGAAAGGAAGGTGGTATTCAAGGATATCCGTGAATTTCATGCATAACAAGTAAATGCTAAAGAATATTCAACTACTTAAGATTGACAATATTAGCTAAACCCTTGAAATCGTATTTTCGATTGTAGAGGAAGCCCGTGCCCTGCAGTGGAACTGATACAGATATATGGGCTGATACAGATACAGAAAGATTGACATAATGGCTCTTCGATAAACTTTCACCTTTTTATCGAAGTAATGGGCTGCTAGAAGCGACCTGCATCCAGCGGTTGCTTAGTCGTCTCTCCGCCTTGTAAGCGGATACTCATGAATATTATAATAAATAAATAGTAAAAAATAAATTTGGACAGAGTGCCCAATAACACCTTGCGCTCCATAACCAGAGTCAAGGATGTTGCACTGAAATCGGCCGAACTAAAATGGGATTGGGCAGGTCACGTCACGCGGATACACCCAAAGTGGGCAAAGATTGCTACTCAATAGGTACCTAAGTGTGGCAAGAGGCCACGCGGCAGGCCTCGGAAAAGGTGGCGCGACGACCTCGACCAATTTAACAGCACTTGGGTGGCATCAGCAACTCATAGGGATAAGTGGAAGGAGTTGAGGGAGACCTTTGCTCAGCAGTGGTACAGAAGAGGTTAAAAAAAGATGGTAAAAATACGCTGTTGTCAGTCATGATTCAGCATGAATGGCTAGTCTCGTCTGGGGTGGTACCACTGTCATACAAAAGATCGACATTAAACGACAGCTCTGACTCTCCCGGTGAGTGAGATTGCCGGATGCCCAATGCCTCTTTCCTGATCCCATTCTTTCGCCTTCCTTCTTTGCTATGGATTATGATCAGGTGACTGTTGGCACGTTTTTTGGACCTATGCAACAAAAAGAAGTTGTAGTCAAAAATAATTCCACCAATAATTTTCAGACAATCGGCAACCCTAAGAATATAAATAAGAGTCACCTCCACCTTGAATAAGCGCAATATATCGAGCGCAGCCGCGATTTATCAATTAACCAACAATGAACTCGTATTGACATAAGTGGCTCGTCTCTATTCGGCAATGAGGCCACGTTCCCATGCGACATTCGCGTCTTCCGTCGTTCGTACTGGCGGCACAAGCCACGTGAGCCGTGGTACATTCACCGTTTGACTCGATAACGGCAGATGCCGATTGACTACGGAGTCCTTGGTATTTTTTATTAAAGAGGCTATGGACAAAAAAAATAGTGCCTGCAAAATTGATCGATTTAGATATTGCTGAATGTCAAAATGATCGAATAATAATGGAGACATCTGGTTTGATAAGTATTCAAGTGGGACCTGTATTCTCAAAGGGGTAGGCAGAGCTGCCACGCATGTCAACCATATTTCATCACAAATCTTATATTGTTCGAATCGACTGAGAAATAAGTCCTCCAACAACATAAACAATAAAGAGATGAGTAGCTCTTATCTATCGCAATAATGCTCTACCAAAATACACCCACAATTTATATGCTGACAGATACTCGCTAAAATGATTCATGATTACAGACACATGACGTAGTTATTATCGAACGGAAACACATGTTATTGTCCTATACTCAATCACCAAATTAAGTCGATAGCGATTCAGAATTCCCTAAGACTATTAAACCTGAGAGATTTTCCCGCCCACACATATCACTACAACTCCTGTCAGCACTCAGCTATGATCAACAGTGTTACACAGGGAAAGGACGCATTGAAGCTCGGCGGACTTCATAGAGACACCAGCTTGTTTTTAACCCGAATAATAATTCATATTTAATCAGAGAGAAAAGAGAGGAGTTGGTAGGCTGACCTGTCTAAAAATTACTTCTCTTTTCTACATAGATGGAAATTCGTATCAATATAATGCAGGCTGATTAGTCGAGTGTTTGACAACGGAAATCTTCATCTTGAGCTAACAATTCGTTTTCGAAAAGGTAAACGAACCTTACCCATATAAAGAGCTTCACAGACAATATAAATATTGTAATCACACATTGTTTATAAATAAAGTCCACGAATAATTCTCACGCGATGCAAATCACACCGATGCAATGCCGAGCAATAAAGTAATCCACGGTGCATTATCAAAGAACAATTCACGATACGCAGCGTAAGAAACGTGACAAGTCAGTCGTGAGTAGTTTACGAAGGAATTTAACTCCACTTACTACTCGCATTCATATAGGCTTTGTTGACATCGACTTTTATTGTCCCCGTAATCGCTGCTATACTTGTGTAACTGTATTCGCGGAGACTCTCAATCGAGAATTCTAACTGGCCTACTCGTGCTTTTTATATAAATGCTGTTAAATGATGGTCTTGAAAATCTCAATTTTCCGCGGCTCAGTCATTGACGTAAAATATATGGACGGGGCGGAGAGTACGAAAAGTGTTGTCACGAAAGTGGTCCGCGGACCAATGCAACGGTTGTGACGTCACAGCGCACCGGTCTGTAAGTCGTCGACAAATGACTAATTGTATCGTCGTGGTTGCAATAAAGATGACCGAAAGTTCACAAAAAAAGATAACATGTCTTATCATCGCTAAGTAAAAACTATATAACTTTAAGTCTATAACATTTATTTTAGCATTATTGAAAAACGATTTCATGGCCGCCATTGACGTAAAAATCCAACAGATAGCGCGATTTTTACAGGCATCTTTTTGACGTACCCAATGTACTGAAGAGCCTATCCTTAGTTTTTAAATCAATGGGCTCAGTACATTTAATACAATAAAAAGAACCAATGCTCGGTATAAAAAAACATGTTTACAAATTACAATATTTTCTCGTATAATGTAACGGGAATATTATGCAAGAATGGAAGGTCATTTCATCCTCATTTTTGAATACAAAAACAGATTGTATTAAAAAATTGTAACGTGTTTTATTAAAGTACACTTTACTATAACTGCGTAATTGGTTCGACTTAATAAAAACATCCCATGGTCACAAATATTTATAATACCATCATAAAATACTTATCTTGTGTAGTGGCTATCAGAAATAAAGAGATAAAAATATTTACGCTTAATATAATCATTCTCTTTATAAGGAAAGCTACAGATAGACGATAGTTGAAAGCAGACCGGACTTGCAATTTACCGCTCGCAGGTGGAATCACAAGACATGCCTCCTGGCCTTATTCTCTTAAGTTGCTTACGAGTACTATGCATTCTTCATTATTTTTATCACTCAGGGAAATTGTATACGCAACGGGTTTCAACAAGAAATTCAAAAAAATATGAAATGCATAATTCTTCTCGGTGGACCTAGGCTTAGACCTCTTAAAATCACAGAGGCTACAATGCAACATTATGGACTATTACCTATTATTTATTATTTACATGCAAAGACCCAATGACTCGTGAAAAGTTTTATGTAATTAATTAAATGCGTTAAGGCACGCCATGGTTTTTACACGCCTTTAATAAAACGTAACTCCGATACGGAAAGCGATAAAGAAAATGTGGAATATTTCGGTTGCCCACGTGTTCAACACTTCCTATAACCTTGAGTCCTTTCAACGAAGCGTGAAAAGCACATTTTTAACCCTTTTTTGGAAACGCGTGCGCAATATTCAAAACAAAATAGTTTCATAATTTAACATCATAATATACAAATTAAAGAATTTATTAGCATCAATTAGATAGCAGATTACGAGCAAAAAAATATAAATTTCTAAGTATTTTAACGAGGTGAGTTAAATAAATAAATACAACCAACAGTCAAATACATAGTCCTGACCCTACACTAAGATCGAGTCTTGTCGTGGGTACTACGACAAAAGACTCGCAAACTACGAGAGATTTTCGGTAACACCCAAACCCGAAACAAATAGCTGTGGTCCACACAAATATTTGTTTCGGTGCGGGAATCAAACCCGCGGCCTCTCATTTCACAGCCGGCGTCTAAACAACTGCGCCACCGAGGCTGTCAAGTTAGAAATTTAGATGCCCTAGAATTAAATTATTCTTTATAGCAACTGCCTTAACCGCTATTAATTCAGTTACATAACATCTATTACCCACACAAAATGTAAGAGTACATTTTATTTCTTTCAGACGGATCTGAAAATGCCCGCTCAAGATGCGGACCCAGCCGAAAAATGTGAAGCCGGCAATAGAGTGGCCAGCGCTTGCGGCAGTACGGTGAAACTAAGGCGGGAGTTAGGCCTATTCTCAGCTGTAAATCTCATTCTGGGTGTAATGATTGGGTCCGGAATATTCGTCTCTCCCGCCATGGCCCTACAATACTCTGGATCTGTAGCAATGTGCTTAATCATATGGACGGTGTCAGGAATCATATCCTTATTAGGTGGGTGTAGGTAAGAAGCCTAATTGTTATGAAACTCAATCGCGCTCACTATTGTAATGTCTTACATAAGATTGCTTGTGTTGAAAAAACGTGCCTTAGTAGCAATATTTTTGCTTAGCGCACGTTTCTAATCATAATAGTATCTATGTTACATAATATTTCAACTTGATTATACTTTTTAGGGGCACTCTCTTTTGCTGAACTAGGTACAGTAGTTGGCAAGTCAGGCGCCGAATATTCATACTTTCAAGAAGCATTTGGTAAAATACACAAATTTTGGGGACCTCTGCCTTCATTTTCATGTGCATGGATTTATGTAGTAATATTGCGACCTGCGGAAGTGGCAATAGTTGTAATGACTTTTGCTGAATATGCGATAATGCCATTTACGCCACACTTATCAGAAGAGTATAAAGATAATGCGATCAAATTGCCTTCCCTTGCGGCACTGTGTAAGTATTATTATCTTATTGTAATTTAGTCACACTAAAATATATATAATATAAAGTAATTTAGTGTGAAAGAAGAATTTTCAAAACGTAATCGATAATAATGTAGACTGTGTTTTAAAATTTAGACTCACGACGGCGGTGCACATCACTATAACTGTCAAAGTCAACTTACGATGTCAATGTCATCCTAACTGTCAAATTCAAAAACAGGCCGCTCGTAAACAAGTTGCGATTAAACATATTTTGTAATTGTAATTGTATTGAATTTGCTGTGAATGTTGATAGAAGTCAAACGAAAAATCTTTTACTGTGATCATTTCTTCACTAGTGGTTAAAAAAAACTATTCGCGCGTAAGTACTATTCACAATTACATGCTAAGATGAGTATATTATGATTGTTGTTATTTCCACTGGTTTTTAACACACATCTTTAATACATTTTAGCATGTCGAATGAACGAAACAAAGAGACACAAGCAATTCTTAAACACGAAGCTAAAACATTGCAAAGCCGTTGTGTGGATACATGCAATATCATAAAAAACACGCAAGATTATCCCGCCACAAATCGAGCCGAAGTGACTCAACAAGCGCTTTGTTACGTCGAAGGTTTAAAAACAGAAATTCAAAATTCGAACACGACATTATTGTTAGATGAGAACCTTCTTACCACCCAGTTTCTGAATGAGGTCAGAGAAAAGACGGAGCAGATAGCAGAATTGGTTGCTTTTACAAAAGGAACAATAACTGATTATGATAATGAAATCAACAGGTATAGTTTTTACTTATTTGCTTTGTAAATAATTATAGCATTTGCACGCTGCTCGACACAGACCTTCTCTATGATTGAGAATGTTTAGTAAGTCTATCAAACTGACTGACTGACTATTGTGCATGGCTACACTAAGCATACCATACAAGTTCTATTAAATTTAAAAACAACTCTATTTACTTCCAGATTAAAAAACCAAATCAGCATAGCCCAAGAAGCGAAGTCTCATCCTAGAATACAGAAGAGAGAGATCACTTCAGAGCATATTCACAAAGCTAAAGAGAGGTTTGGTATGATGAAGAGTAATCTGCTCAGTTTCATCAACTCCGTGTTCCCGGACTGTGCCCAGTTGGTGATTGAATTTATGGGGGTATGTTAACATGTTCTAGTCTAGTAGCACTTTCTACTCATTTTGCTGCATTTACAGTTTATATGGCATAGCAGCTAGACATGAGACATCAGCTGTGAAATGTGAGTCTGTGTGTATGATTCCCATACTAGAGACTTTCCCGCCCTCACACCCGCCACTGCAACTCCTGTCAGCCAGGTTCAACAGTGGCACACAAAGATTTGACACGGCGCTCCGGAGCTCGGCGAGTCTCTCAAGGACACTAGCTTGTCTTTAACCCGCATCGAAAATAATCAGATAGAAAAACAAAAGGAGGAGTTGGAAACAAATAGTTGTCCACTTCCCTCTGCAGCAAAGCGGGTGACAAAAAATATTGAGTCGAGAGGTATGTATCCTCTGATATAAAAATATACAACTGGAGAAGCCAGATGTATTAAGCACTACGGGATAAACAAATTACATGGGTCCTATAGTTTGAGCTGCTAAATGTGGGTCCAATAATAGGTATGGCAAAAGCTCCAGAAAGCACGTAAGTTCCTCCTAGATTCCACGAGGCAGATGTTATTTTCATATTGTTCAACATTATTCCGCGTTCATCAGACCAGCGATCACACTCCCAAAGTATATGATGTGCAGTTTGTTCATACTCACAGTCAGGTGTAGAGCATTGACACGCAGGCAATTCAACCAGCTTAAAAGTGAATAGTTTGCTCTTAAAGTCGCCATGTCCCGTTAGGAACTGTGATACACAGTGATCAATTTGTAGCCAAGATTTTCTTAAGCGATCACGTACGGACGGAAAATATTGATATAAGTGACGCCCCCTTTGAGAATTCCCATACTAATCAAATATTTGTGTGAACTACAATTAGTATTTGTTATGATTCTGCATGTTTTTGGTATTGCAAAGCCTTGCATAGCTTCTAACACCCATAACATAAGACTTATATCTTAGTATTGTACTAAGACTGTGTACAATTGTCATTATTATAATTGTGAGTATTTATTTAAAAGAAAATTGCCTGTTAAAAATGTATAAAATGTAAAAATTTTGTTGTATATAGAAGACAAAACTTTAATAATAGAAACACAAGTTGACGTTGGATGTGTTCACTCAAAAAGTGGGCAGATGATACTGCCTCAATGTTCAAAGAAGTTGCTATTGCCTACAAAAAGAATATTTCTATTATTGTTCCATTTTAGGACCTAATCTATTCATAATTTCAATAAAAGATGAGCAAATCAATATAGTTCTTATCCTCTGCAGAATACAGGGCACATTTTTTATATTATATACAAAGTGATTTTGCCAAATTAGTTTGTTGTAGATCATTACTTCCTAGTATTTGATACTTATTGGCAATATTACTGAATGGTGTAATAATACAGGTTGAGTTTGTTTTTCCAAAATTATTAAATTAAGTTTGTGACTTCTTTACGCATTTTTCGATATTACTCTATAAGTTCCGATTTGGCTATCCACCCACTTGAAAATTTCATGCCATATATGTATAATCATTCCTTTTTCTTTGGTGAACTTAAACCATTTATAATGAACCTTAAACTCATGTACAACCAATATTAACTTATGGATTCTCTAAATTGTTGCAGACTTTAATGGCAGAGAGACTGAATCAATCAACCAATGGATATGTACCAATCACATCTGAAAATTATCGAATTATTGAACTGTTGAAAGATATTAATATTGTAACCACAAATCCTTACAATAACATGGAAGTGAAGTTAGCATACTGATATTTATAATAGATAGATATTTGTGATAAATGAGGACCAATTATGGAAATTAAGTTTTTATGAAAATATAGTGGTTAAGTTAGTCATGTGTTTTATTTCTTTAATATACCATTTGTTGTATGTAACAAAAGAGGGCAATGCTTCTATTTGCTGTGAAAATCACCAGAATAAGCCTATGTTTACTTGTCATCAGTTTACTTTGCGAGTTATGACTGAAGATGGTGATTAGTAGAAATTTACAACAAAAAAAATAAATTAAATAATTTGCAGTAACTTATAAGTGCATCAGTTCTCCACTTCCCCTCATTATAATATTTTTTACTTCTACAGTTTTCCCTTAATTTAGAAATTCGCACATTAGTAGCCCAACATAATATCTAAAATAAATAATTATTTTTGGCACTTTCTTATCAATCATTACACTATTACCTTGATCATTTTCCACATAAAAAGGTACATTTAAAGTTTGATCTGCAATTTTATAACCTGCAGTTCAATAGGCAAACATATAAAAGTTAAACTATTTATTTTTCAGTTATAATGACTTACATCAACATTACAAGTGTGAAGTTGTTCGTTAAAGTACAAAACATATTTGGCGTGTGCAAAGTGTTCGCCTGCCTGATCGTCATCGGAGGCGGTATATACGAGATTGCTAGAGGTAATAATGAACATTTATTTAGACGATTTATTTACAACATTATGACTACGACAGGGCAGTAGAAAATAATGCCACTCTTGCAACCTACTGTTTGCTGAGTTTATTCCTATCATTTATGTTCGTATCCGAAAATTTAATGAGACCTGAGATTTCGTTTTTCAACTCCAAATTCGGAAAACCCAGGAGATTATTACGAGTTTGAGAGCCTCCGAGGCGCAGTTGGCAAGACGCTGGCTGTGAAACGAAAGGCCGCGGGTTCGATCCCCGCATCGAGACAAATATTTGTGTAGTCCACAGGTATTTGTTTCCGGTATGGCTGCTTGTGAGACCGAAAAGTCTCTCGTAGTTTATGATACGACACAAGACTATCTTAGTGTGGGGTCAGGACTATGTATGCGACTGTTGGGTGTATTTATTTAATTATTTTATTTATTTATTGAGTGCGTGGTGGCCTTTACCAACGTAAACGGAATAGACGCGACTGCCAACATATTCACGGTGGTCGCGGGTTCGAATCCCAGGGCACACCTCTGACTTTTCGGAGTCATGTATGTATTGATAGTTAATCACCACGCACTAAAACGGTGAAGGAAAACATCGTGAGAAAACCTGCATACCATAGCGATTTATAAAAAAATCTATGGTATGTAAGTCCGCCAACCCGCACTAGGCCAGCGTGGTGGACTATATGGCCTAACCACTCTCAATCGTACTCTCGATTGTAGAGTAGACCCGTGCCCTGCAGTGGGACGTATATGGGCTGATACAAATACAGATACAGATTTATTTAGTGATGTGTTGGTGATGGTAGTTAATAGTCAGTACATATTTTGTTTTCAGGGAACACTGAACACCTCAGAACTGGTTTTGAGGGTAGCACGTACAATCCGGGTGGTTTAGCCCTCGCCTTGTACGCAGGTCTGTGGGCCTATGATGGTTGGAACAGTGTCACGGTAGTCACTGAGGAAATCATCAACCCTGGTGTGTAAGTATCAATTTCTTTGCGTATGCCACTCAAAATAGAACTTAATTCTAATTATGGTGGTACAGTTCGCCCTAACCAAAAAATATATTTTTATAGAATTCTTGTTACCTGCCTTCGTGATTGTAAGGAAACGTGTGTTGCGTTTTCCGTTATATTGACATATATTGAATAACATCTTTGAGAAGTTCAATGTGTGACCCTAAAATGTATCGTAACATTGTTTCTTTGACTGTTAGCTGTTACCTTAAATTATCCGGTACAATAAAATAATTTAAATAGATGCAATGAATATTCCTATTTTTATTTGCAGAAACGTACCCCTCAGCATCTCCATCGCAGTGCCGCTGATTACATCGCTGTACGTGTTCATGAACGTAGCTTATATGACTGTACTAAACTACGCGGAAATGACGTCAGTACGGGCTGTGGCGGTAGCATTCGGTGAGCGGGTTCTCGGACCCGCAAGCTTCTTGATACCGCTCGGTGTTGCCATAGCTACTTTCGGATGTGCCATGAGCGTGCAGTTTGGTGTTACCAGGTGAAAATATACCTTTCAAGTAAAGAATACTATACTTTACCGGGGACGTTCTCCTAATCGCGTGTCCCACTGCAGTTTTGCTTTATTCTGAATTGTGTCTTTAAATAACCACATGGAATACATTCTCTCTGATCACGTCAAATTAGCCTTAAGCAATGCAAGAAACGTTAAACGAGCAAATGCATCGCCTGATGGGTAGGTGTTTACCACCATCCTTGAAAATGTTGTAGATGGTTGTAGTCTGTAGATGTGTTGCCAGTCTCATTTATTTAGTAATAGAAGTGACTTCTGAGGGTACCTGTTCTATTATAGAACAGAAGTCACTCTCAGAATCTAATTATATCAATTCTTCTTTCATGGGAGCAAAGCTGCAACTTTATATTTTCTCTGAGACACTAGAAGCTCAGTAGTCACGCTGCCTTATTCCTACAGTAGTCCAAGGTTTTTATCATGTGACTGCAATTTTTAAACGAGATTACATTTCAATAAAAGTTACTATTGATATATACAGGGTGTGCTACACAGCCGCGCGAGGTGGCCACATGCTGGAATTATTTTCATACGTGAACATTAAAAGACTGACGCCAGCGCCCGCTGTGGCTTTCCAAGTAAGTATATACGAATTCACGTTAAATAAAATTAAATAAATAGATATAGTGTGCGGGAAACATCTTGATAAACATGCGGCATGTTGGGATTGAATTAGGGCATGTAAAATCCTCTTACAGCCTTATTCCTAAACAGTTATAAAACTCATTTTAGTTATCCAATGTTATGTTTTTTTCTCTCAAACTGATTTTTTTTTACACGCTTTATATTAGCTTCACTTGTATGTTTGTATGTTTGTATATTTGTATGTTTGTATGTTTGTTTGTAACCGACTTCTTTGGGCGCGATTTTGACCCACTTTAAACGGCCAGATTTCGTTCAAATTTTGCACACCTGTCAAAGACCGATGACAATACAATAATTCGATTAAAATATATAATTATCCTGATTAGATTCGCCAGGATTAATTATTCTTATAATTGATGACCATTGCTACATTCATCGCTAGATGGCGTTAACATTGTATTCTTCCAAGAAGCTTATACCCAAATGGAGATTGCATTCCGTATAAAACACTAAAGCACAAAAATTTGACCTTGAATGCAATCGCTGTTGCCTGCTATCCTTTTCTTTAGAGTGACAATGAATGAAGTTCACGTGAAGTTCATTCATTGTTTCGCTAAAGAAAAGGATAGCAGGCATCAGCGACGTCATTCAAGGTAAAATTTTTGTGCTTCACTTTTATATACGGAATGCAATATCCATTTGGGTATAAGCTTCTTGTATTCTTCAAGTGTCAAATGTTACTACTGACCAACAGATGGCGTTATTGATTGGAAATATAGCCGTAGATGGATGTTTTTAGTCAAAACAATTATATAATAGTTAAAAAAAAACTAAAATACACGCTTTAATAAGATATACAACTAAAAAAGTAAAAATAATTGATACTGAATTTAAGATAAGAAAATGGAGTAAAATACATATATTTTATTGTTACAAAGCGTGGGGTGCAGGAGGATAAGTAATTGTTGTAAACACCCCACGCTTTGTAACAATAAAATATATGTATTTTACTCCATTTTCTTATCTTAAATTCAGTATCAATTATTTTTACTTTTTTAGTTGTATATCTTATTAAAGCGTGTATTTTAGTTTTTTTTTTTATTGCTATGAATGGCGAGACGAGCTTGTCATTCGCCTCATTGTAAGCGATACTGAGCTCGGGTTCGAATCCCGGGTCTGGCGGTGATAGTGGGTTTTTCTATTCATTATCAGCCCAGATTCACAAGACATGCCTGGATGAACATAGAAGGCGAAATGTCATGAATCATGATAGCACCTCTACCTACCCCTTCTGGGAAAAAGACGTCCGTTTATGTATTATCAACATAATGTTTACAAGAGTCAATTGAAAAAGTCCATCACGCTAAGTGAAGCGATGATCTTGCGAGATTCTAATTGAGATTTCTTTTATTTTGGCTCTGCAAATTACTTTGTATCCAAACCATAATCCATGGGTGTTCATATTCGATGTATTAACTTGTAATTTTTTTTTCAGGCATTCCTCACATCAATATTCATATTAATTGGCAACATTAAAACCCTCATAGAGTTTGCCAGTTGGTTCCTATGGTTCTTCTACGGTCTCGCCATGGTCGCCTTGCTAGTCTTACGCAAGACACAACCCGACAAACCTCGGCCCTACAGAGTTCCTACGCCAATCCCCTACTTTGTGTTGCTAGTTGCAATATTTTTGTCAGTGGTGCCGATTGTACACGACCCATCAATAAAATATTTAATGGCAGTGGGATTCATAGTTCTGGGTTTTATTGTGTACACAGTTTTCGTGTATTATAAGAAAACGCCAACGGCTTTGTTAAGTGAGTATTCATTATTGTTAATTCTTTCTGTTCTTTTCGTAATATTAAAGATCGTATCCTTTATTGACTTATTATTTATAGGTATCTAATGTCTTAAATGATTTCAAGGCATGATCAGAATCCATGAAATTATAAAGACAAGATCTTCTTGACAGGATTTTTTTTTGTATTTTGAACCCAATAAAATTAGGTTTTAAATCAGTAAAGCATTAAGATGATAAATGCAATTTTGGCACAACAAATGTAAAATAACTAATTAGGCGCATTTTATAGGTTTTTATTTTTTATTTAATAATATTTTGTTTGTTACAGGAAAGGTCTCATTCATAACACAAGTTTTATTCGAAAGCGTTCCACCGAGCAAAGAGCAAGACTGATTTTAAACTAAATATAAAACATTATTGTAAATATAACACAAATTATTAAACATATAGATCTATAACGTGTAACTTTCATTATTCGTATTATACATAATCCCTGCTTCGGTGGCTTAGTTGTCCTACGGTACGGTTACAAAGCTGAAGTGTCGGGTTCGAATCCCGGGTCGGGCAAAAGTAATATTGGATTTTTCTATTAATTATCAGCCTGGACTCAGGAATTTGTGCCCGATACGATGATCGGCTCGCCCCCTATGACATCGTGGGACGGAACATACAAGGCGAAATGTCGGTGTCCTAGCACCTCTGCCTACTCCTTCCGGGAAAAAGGCGTGAGATTATGTATGTATATAATCCCCTTTTAATCGAAATCTTAGTTGTAGAGAAATTCTGTTCTCAGTAGACAGTAGTCAGTAGTGGGCTCTTAAGTACCTATGTATATGAGGTGATACTGTACAATAAATAATTCCATTATTATTGCGTAGATAGACAAAGAAACTAGATTGCCATTTCGTTCGAAGCTCGGACGACTTGAGAAAGCCTTGTGCACAACCCACCCTAGAAAAACATAATTATCCTCGGCCACAGAGACCTCGGTTGTTCGGTCGGTCGTTTCAGCCACAGGAAGTCCACTGTTGAACATTGGTCTCCCCTAATGATATCCACATTGGTTGGAAGAGGCCCACTAGTCACTACTTCTAAAAAACCCACTACTTGTAAAAGACTTCTGCTGGAAAGAAATAACAAGATTATCCTCGACCACAAATCCACTGCAGAAGATTCGCTTGTCCGAAGAATCTTAGAGCGACCTGTTGAAAGGGCCCCAAATCCAACGATTTCCTGCAACCTTAATTACATGATATACCTATAAAGTATTGAACATTAATCTTAGATACAAAAACGGAATATTATTATCATTATAACTTTATTAGCAAGGACTTAAATGCACCACATTGTGAAGTTAATGATTACCATTGACGTAAGCAAATAGGTACGTGTACCTACAGAGGGTGAAAAGTTATTGCAATCCTCCCACCCCCGGATCGAAGGTTTTCAAAACACTGATTACCTTATGGTAAGTGATCACTGCCGCACAGGAACATCCACAACGTTTGAATTATGGATGTAGATCAAATCGGTAGGGGAACAGGAAGGAAAAAGCATGGGAAGAGGAAAGAGGTATTGGGCATTGGCAATCTCACTCACTAAACGAAATGCGACAGTAAGTCAGTCGTTTCACGTCGATCTCCTGTGAGACGGTGGTACCGCCGCGACGAGCCTGCCTATCCATGCTAGATCGTAGTGATTACTTAATACTTTCTATATGATTTTTGCTGAGTCATGACTGATATCAGCGTGGCACTACCATTTCTAAAAGTAGCTAAAATACCACCATAATTTGCAGATTGTATGTAACACTCATTGCTGGATAAAGGTCTCCTTCATTGTTGTCTTCTCCTTTCTATATTGGACCAATTTAATAGGTACAAATATTCCCATCGTTACGCGATGAATAGTCAAATTCATAATTCATCTGTAAGTAATTGTAATTTTAAGATGATCCTTACTGTAATGTCGGTACCACAACTCCAGTGGCGCAAAGTGCGAGAAACCGATAATAAAATTATGGACCACACTTTCGACCCCTGTATTTATTAATTATTGTGAAATCTACAATGATTTAAGTTGATCTACTTTATTAATTTAGGGTGTCCTAATATCTCTTGTGATCATATTGTGATGCATAAAACACAAGACATGTGTCTCGTTTGCCTCAAGTTATAAATAAATGGATCAAGTCACAAGTGGATGTTTGAATATATTATTTTAAAAATATGCATGTTTTAACCATATTAAAATATTTCAATCTGAGTTGTAGGCACAGAGTTCTTTGATAAATAGGAAGTTGTAGGGCTGAACAGGCATGATCACTTTCACGTTAACAAATATTGTATTTTTACATAATAAACCAGAATGAAATAAAATTTTTTATACAATAATTTTAAAATCACATTTAAAAATTCATCATTTTAGTGCTGGCAATGATGTTACTATTTTTATTCATGGTATACAGCAGTGTTGTTTTTAGTCCAAGTTTACCAGTGAAAATATCGATTTAAATAAATCAGCTGTTTATCGATGAAAATATTAGATGAGGCCTGATATATATTACTGGCCACTTCGGCTCATAGTTCATACTCTATTATTGTACTCTATAATCTATTTACTTTATACTTCATGTACTTTGTCATGTACCTAATGTTTTTAGTGGAATAAAGCCATATTTCTCTGTGGTATTATTTTCTGTCATTTATGTATCAATTTATTCCACTAAATTATTTCCAAGATGTCTGTTGGAAAGAAAATTGAAAATTCATTATCGCGGTATCTTCGCCCAGAGCGCTTCGACGAAGAACCGAGGAGTTCGGCTTCTGACTTGAAGTGGAAGCATTGGCGTTCCACGTTTGAAAATTTTCTAGCCGAAGAATGCGCTGACATTCCGGATGAAAAGAAATTAAAACTATTGATAAATCATCTCTCACCATCAATATTCTGCTATATACAAGCATGTGAAACTTACAACGATGCAATTGCAGTATTACAAGGTATTTACATAAAGCCTAGAAATATAATATTAGCTAGACATCTACTCACAAACCGCAAACAAAGAACAGATGAATCAATAAAAGACTATGTCCAAGCTCTAAAAATACTTGCGCTTGAATGTGATTTCAAAAATGTTACTGCTCAAGAACACAAAAGCGAAGCGACACGCGGTGCATTTATTGCGGGAATTAGATCACAAAAAAATAGAGAGAGATTACTTGAAAAATTAAATCTGAGTTTAGAAGAAGCTGTTGATGTGGCTATTTCTCTTGAGAATGCTGAGAATAACAATCAAGCTTTTACTGGTGAGAATTCCACTTCCATGCCGTTGAATCTTAATGCTGCATCTAATTCCGGGAAAAACGCACCAGTTACTTCCACAA
Source organism: Hyles euphorbiae (assembly GCA_023078785.2). Taxonomy (NCBI): domain Eukaryota; kingdom Metazoa; phylum Arthropoda; class Insecta; order Lepidoptera; family Sphingidae; genus Hyles; species Hyles euphorbiae. The sequence continues at coordinate 2,027,597 of CM041053.1, read as the reverse complement.
ATTTTCATCCCATTCCAAAACGTCGATGTTTCTTTTGCGGAGGTAACGTACACCAACGTACCAGTTGCCCAGCAGTAAATAAAATTTGCCAGCTATGTTCTAAAAAGGGGCATTTTGCAAACGTGTGCAGATCTGGACCAGCACAAAGAGCAAACGCGATAATAGAAGATGATGTCCAACAAGAGGGTTGTAACGACACAGTATCTGCCATATCTGCGGCATCTCAAAACAGTTTAAGAAAGGCTACAGTACATATTACTGTTAATGGTTACAATGCTGAAGCCTTAATCGATACTGGCAGCTCTGTTAGTTTTATTGACAGGAATTTAGCACAAATACTGAAGATAAAAGCTAATCCATGTAACCAAGCTGTCACATTAGCATCTCTTAATCATATATCCTTTGTCCAAGGAGTCTGTCAAGCAAATATTGCACTCGGAAAACATATTTACAAATGTCAACAATTATTAATTGTGAACAATCTTTGTTCCGATGTTATTATTGGTCACGATATATTAAGAAAACACTCTTCGTTACAACTAAATTTTGGCGGAACGGATGAACCATTAGAAATTTGTAATGTCATGGAGGCGTTATTACCACCTGTATCACTGTTCACCAATCTAACATCGAACATAAAGCCCATTGCAATTCGTTCAAGAAGCCACAGTCAAGAAGACAAAATATTTATAACCAATGAGATCTCCAAGCTTCTTAGTCAGGGAATTATTGAGCCTAGTATTTCACCTTGGCGGGCACAAGTGTTGATTGCAGGTGGAGGCCATCATAAAAAGAGACTGGTAATAGATTATTCGCAAACAATAAACAAATTTACAGAACTTGACGCTTTTCCACTTCCTAAAATCGAAACTATTGTTTCGGAAGTGGCTAAATTCAATTATTTTAGCCAAATCGATTTAAAAAGCGCTTATCATCAAGTACCTATAGTGAAGAAAGAAAAACTTTATACAGCATTTGAAGCAAATGGTAAATTGTACCAATTTACTAGGATTCCATTTGGAGTAACAAATGGTGTGGCAGCATTCCAGCGCACTATGAATTATATTGTAGAACAAGGGAATCTGAAAGGAGTATTCACGTATCTTGACGACGTTACTGTTTGCGGGAAGACGAAACAAGAGCACGATGATAATTTATCAAAATTTATGGAAGCAGTAAGTAACTATAATCTTACATTGAACGAGCAAAAATGTGTATATAATCAAGTTACTATAAGCCTTCTGGGCTATACGATACAAAATAACAAGATCAAACCAGATGAAAGTCGATTAAAGCCATTGTTGAATCTACCGGCACCTGAAAATGCCGCAGCATTAAAACGAGCGTTAGGACTTTTCGCTCATTATTCAAGATGGATACAAAACTTTTCAGAAAGAATTAAGCCACTTCTTTCTATAAATACTTTTCCGCTTTTAGATGAAGCTATAACTATATTTAATGGACTAAAAAAAGATATAGCTAAGGCAACTTTATTCGCCATTGACGAAAGTGCTACATTTGTTGTAGAAACAGATGCGTCTGAAAACGCGCTAGCGGCTACTTTAACACAAAAAGGCCAACCAGTTGCATTTTTTTCTCGCACTTTAACTGACTCAGAAAGACGACAGTCTTCGATTGAAAAGGAAGCTGCTGCTATTGTTGAATCTCTTCGTAAATGGCGCCATTATCTTAGATCACGACATTTTTTACTTATAACAGACCAAAAATCGGTGTCTTTCATGTTTAGCAAACACTCAAGTAAAATAAAAAATGAAAAAATTGAGCGTTGGAGATTAGAATTATCCTGTTATAGGTATGATATAATTTATCGTCCGGGCAAGGAGAACAAAGCTGCCGACGCTTTGTCTCGAGTGTGCGCACATATGGACATAAGCAATCTTAAACATTTGCATGAAAATTTATGTCACCCAGGAATAATACGAATGAATCACTGGGTACGATCAAAGAATCTTCCGTATTCAATTAACGACATCCGTCAAATGACAGCTAATTGTCGAGTATGCTCTGAAATCAAACCGAGATTCGCGCAGTCAAATGGACAACTTATTAAAGCGACAGCATGCTTTGAAAGACTTAACATTGATTTCAAAGGACCATTACCATCTAAAACGCAGAACAAATATATATTGTCCATAATCGATGAATTCAGTCGCTTTCCTTTCGCCTTTGCCTGTAAAGATATGACTGCAAGCACTGTCATTAAATGCCTTAATGAAGTTTTTTTCATATTCGGGACACCAGCCTACATACACTCAGATAGAGGAACTTCGTTTATGTCGCAAGAACTTACAAAGTATCTCGTTTCTCTAGGCATAGCCTGTAGTAGAACGACGCCTTATAACCCTCAAGGAAATGGCCAAGTGGAACGTTTAAATGGAACATTATGGAAGACTATTCAATTAAGTCTGAGAAACAAATGTTTAGATATTACAGAATGGGAAAGAGTTTTACCATTAGCGTTACATTCGATTAGGTCACTGTTGTGTACTACTACCAACATGACACCACATGAACGAATGTTTAGTCATTCAAGAAGAAGCCCAAACGGAATATCTCTGCCTGCGTGGTTGATCAACCCAGGTCCAATCTTAATTAAAAAAAATGCTAGGAATACAAAATTTGATCCTGTTGTTGAAGAAGGTGAACTGCTACAAAGTAATCCAAATTACTCTTATGTCAGATACTCAGATGGAAGAGAAGGAACAATATCAAACAGGCATCTAGCACCACTACCATCTTCAGATGAAAATGATTTTGAGCCAATTGTTACTAATAATACTGAGTCTCCTGAATCTATGGTTAATGAAACTGCAACTCCATCAACGCCTGATGATAACGTTCCTGACCCTGCTATAATAAATAATTATGGAACTCCTGAACCTATGGTTGAAGATCAGAGAGGTGATGTCAGGCGTTCCGCGCGCCTCAAACGTCCACCCAAGCACTTTAAGGATTACATTTTAGGGGAGGGTGAATGATATATATTACTGGCCACTTCGGCTCATAGTTCATACTCTATTATTGTACTCTATAATCTATTTACTTTATACTTCATGTACTTTGTCATGTACCTAATGTTTTTAGTGGAATAAAGCCATATTTCTCTGTGGTATTATTTTCTGTCATTTATGTATCAAGGCCTGAATTTGAAAGAAGTGTAAAGTGTTTGAGAATATTTTGTACATACACCGTCACTGATAAAAATAATGGACAAGAATCTAACATATGAACAGTTTAAATTATATTTATTACATTGAAATTCAAATATAATAACATTACTTTTATTTGCTTCAAACAATTGCTGTTATGACAGAATCATTAGCGTTTTATTTTCAAAAGTAATATATTTCTTACATTAGTGTTGAGTAGGACATGACTTGAAAAAGAGTTTGTAAGAGTAGCCTCATTTTTGTACTGAGCCAGTACAATGTCCCACTTCAATTGAGGTGAGGCGTACTGACGCTTATTTGTGTGTCATAACATTGCCTCACGGCTCACGCCAATGAAATGACATTACAGACCAAGTAGTACACCAAATATGAAGTAGTACACGTTAAAAAGTTGAGCCGCTCTTACATTTTGACGTCATGTACGGGACAAATGTACTGCCTCTTGTATGTCCTACTCAACACTATCTTACATGCTACTCAAAGTCGCACAATGCACATTGCACATGTCGACTTAAGAAAATATCGATATTAATACGCATGTCAAACATACAGTTCGCAACACTAAGAAAGCAACGAGCGAATCAGCGAATATCGGTGTTGTTTGATAAATGGAAGCAAAATAAGAAAATATTGGCAAAATAAGAAGTGAAATATTTAAAATATCACAATGGCTTACCATTACGTGGTAACGGCGCAGAAACCCACAGCTGTTACAGCATGTATTACAGGTGAATACTAGAATTTTTATGTATTATTGTGGCATTGAGGTTAGCTATATTATTATGGAGCGCCGAGCTGCAGTTGTCATTTGGTTTTCGCTTAGAAAATATTTATTAATGCGTTTTTCGACTGAGAAATCATTTTTTCTCATAATTAAATAGTTTTCCATGTATTACATCGTAAATCGGTATACGTGCACCCTCATGGATAATCTCATTGAGCGAAGCGACATAAATTTCTTCAAGCTATTAATAAAAGTTTTTCTTATCCTTCAAATATTGACCATAAATATTTGTAAAGCATTTATTATTACTTTAAAAACCTTTTAAGAATATTTTTTATAGAGAATGTACCTCATATTTCGGCGGGAATTCATTGAATAATAAGTATTCTTTTTTCTAAGTACTCTCAGGGGGGTATTAAAAATGTTCAGCGAATTACACTGTACTTTAATGAAGATTTTCCATATTGCACAATGTTTCTAAATGTATATTGAACTTTAGTATTAAAGATCTTCATATTTTTTACCTATAACAAAACAGATAACAAAAGATAATTACCAAAGTTGTCACACCTTAGTCTTTTAGTATTGAATTGAGAAATTCAAAAATAACATGAAATTGTATTCTCATTAATTCACTGATTGTATTGCCAGAATACTTTCCATGCATTTGGTGATAAATAATATGCCTATTAAGTGATAATCACACATATTATGATGTCCGTAAACACATAATATGTGTGTGTATCAATCTTCTACAGTTCTACAACTACAGTCTGATACTTGTTCCTACATGCTATGCCACTATGCAATATGCATAGCCTGTCATGATGAGGTAAAGAATGCCATGAGTCATTTTTTTCTAATTGAATTCAGATATAGATGTTAAAAATTTCTTACTTATTAATCTAGTCTTTACAATAATAAGCAGACTAAATTCCAGCCACATTCTATTCTTGTATCTTTCCTTTTATAAACTTATCATAGAATGGCGAGACAAGCAAGCCATTTGCTTGGTGGTAAGCTATACAAATGCTCACTAATAGTATCTAAACAATGAATCATGAATTTCATAGCAATGCTTGGCATTACACTGCACTCAACCATTCTGAGATATTAGATGTGTTAAGTATCAATTTTATTTCAAACTTACCATATCACTAGGAGATTAAAAGAATATCATAGAATAAAAAAGGTATATCATTCTCCAACTACTAGCAGATCCAGCAGAATAACTTCTGAAGTTATCCAGAAGCCAGAACCAGTATTGCAACTATTTCATAAACAATTATGATGCAACTGGAATTGTAGTCCTTTTGCCACTAAAAAGTATGAAATTCTACTAGATGTTGACACAGCAATGGGATATATTAACAGGCTACTATAACACCAAAAGTTGGCTACTTCAAATATCTTTGTTGAATTTAAAATACACCTAATGGCAACGAGCATCTCACTAGTCCCACTCACATTTCAACTTAGCAATCCCCTTACATAGACTTTTTGATGGGTCCCTCTTACCAAAAAGTTAGGCCTTAACTCCCAAAACACATAATAACAACACTTTACTGCAATACTTTCCTTGTGCTGTACTGTATCAGCCCATATATATACAACTGGAGGGCATGGACCTCCTCTACAATTGAGAGTATGATGAGAGTAATTAGGCCACCATGCTGGCCAAACATATGTGGCAGACATTCCATGCCATAGAAATTATTATAAATTGCCATGGTATGCAGGTTTCTTCACAATGTTTTCGTTCCCAGTTTTAGTGGGTGTTGATTATTATATCTATACACACATGCCTGAAGTTAGTACTTTTCTTGACTACATAATAAAGCAGGTGGGAAAAGGTTGGAATGTAAAATACCTTAATTAAAAATCCTCAAGGTTTACAATCAAGGAGTCACTAGTCTGTCATTTACCATAAAAGCAAAATCTATATAATCTATCTCCCAGTGACCACGAAAGTTGCAAAGTAATTGAAGTTAAAATGTGAAAATAAAACCAAATCTGTGATAAAATTCGTAAAAAATTGTTTCATTTCAGTATGTAACATTCGTGTAAATCTAAGAAACCATTATAAAATCTATCTTGTTTACATTTAATTGAAATTTATGTTTCAATTTTAGGAAACTTCACATCCCCCACGGATTTGAACCTGCTAGTGGCGAAGGTGTCGCGCTTGGAGATGTATCTGGTGACGCCGGAGGGTTTGAGACCCATGAAAGAAGTGGGCCTGTACGGCCGGGTGGCGAAAATGAAGCTATTTCGACCACCGGTGAGTTAAATATAGGCACTTCGTTTTAACCTGGCCTTATCCAGACCAGACAATAAGGCTTGTTCTTGCAACATTTTTAATTCCGCCTATTCTATAGAGTCTCTGAGAGCATTCGTTTTAGACATCTGCCTTGATGAGGTTCATGTACATTACCGCGCTAGCCGATTTCTCCGTGGCATGTTCGAATCTTGCATAGAAAAATATTAGTCTAAGCTAAATTGTTATAGCCCTGATTCCACACTAAGGCCCGTATTCACAAACAATACTTTACTCAGTGTTGAAGTAACCCTATGCTAAGTAAGACATTTCTCATAGTGATCGTTCCGCTCAGCCTTTTTATTCATAAACAATACTTGAGTCACCCTTTTACTAAGGGAACGCACAGTGTCCAAAGCGGATCAGTGATTGGTCAATTACTGTTGCTAATGTCTCTCCAGTGTTTGACAATTGGTGTCCGCGCATGTGCCGCGAATTACTCGTGAGTGACGCCTTTGACAACTTCAAATATTTACGTTCCAAATATTTAATAAAAATTATTTCCCACATTTTTAAGCGGTAAAACATAGGCCCCTTCCCAATGATTTCCACAGTGACGTGTTGGAGGCAGCCTGCATCCAAATAGATGATTACTAACCTGAAAACTCCCGAATCTGTATCGGCCCATATACGTCCCACTGCAAAGCACGGCCTCCTCTACTATCGAGAGATCGATTGAGAGTGGTTAGGCCATATAGTCCTCCACGCTGACCTAATGCAGGTTGGCGGACTTACATACCATATAAATGTTTATTCATCGCTATGGTATGCAGATTTCGTAACAATGTTTTCCTTCGCCGTTTTAGCGCGTAGTGATTGACTATCAAAGAATCAATACACACATGACTCCAAACAGTCAGAGGTGTGCATTGGGATTGGAACTCGGAACTACCGTGATAATGTTGGTAGTCGCATCTAGTCCATTTACCAACAGAAAACTCCTAGATGAATAAAATCTTAAGGCCAATGTACATAAGGCCACAAGTAATTGGTGAATAGGCGGTATTGAAAGGCCTCTTTCAGACTAATGGCAAAAGTGCATGAAGAACAATATCCCTAGTAAATCGATAGCGTCTTCTAAATTGTTTGTCATTGTAAAAATCAAAAGGATTTTGAAAATCCCGAATAATATTTCTTGCACTTATCGTCCTGCGTTCGGTGTCCTTACCGAACACAGGACGATAAGTATCATCAATATAATTGGCGAACTTCTCCTTGCTGCTGTAATCCATTGTATTGAAAATGAATCATTAGTGCAAAATACATAACATGAAATTGCAATTTACATTCACAGCTGTCACTTTTACTTTTTACAATCGACACTATGCGTTGCGTAAAATAGCTGTTGAGTTTTTTTACCTGAGGGTCTTCTTAAGTGAACGCATAGTGTCACTCATTGCTCATTACTCAAGTATTGTTTATGAATCAAAATTGACAATTCTGTGCGTTTGGCTACACTATGCGTCCTCATAGTATTGTTTGTGAATACGGGTGTAAGATACAACTTTTGTGTTGTGGATATCAGACGGTTGGAGACGATGGGCTTAAGAGAGCGTGGGGTGCCCTAGGAGAGCCAAGAGGCCTATGTCTAGCAGTTAACGCGAAAGGGCTGATGATGGTGATGGATATCAGACACTGTTAGATTCATCGATTTCACAAACACCCGGACCCGAAACATATATCTAATATCTATTATATTAATTCCATTTCAAATTTCAAATATGGGTCGCACAAATATTAATTTATCTCGCCGCGGAATCGAAGTCGCGCCACCCGTTTCCCATCCAGCATTTAAACATGCGCAACGAAGGCGAAACGTGAAACTTTAATGAACAAATTTTAATTTAAATTGTATTTTTTTTTTATTTTAGTATGAAAAGAAAGATTTGGTGTTCATACTAACAGCCCGTTATAACGCCATGATACTTGAATGGAGGACTGGTCCCAACGGTGAATTGGAAGTAGTAACAAGAGCGCACGGCAATGTGTCAGATCGCATCGGGAAACCTTCAGAGAATGGCATCCTAGCCGTCATAGACCCACAAGCACGGGTCATAGGATTGAGACTTTACGATGGTCTATTCAAAATAATACCACTGGATAAGGACTCAACAGAGCTAAAAGCTGCTAGTTTAAGGTAACTTTATGCTGTCCTATAAAAATAAAATTATATGTGTATTTTTAAGGTTTTATTTTGGTTAAAAGGCTAATATGACAATGCCATTGAAGATAAATTAAGATATATTTTAATTTATTTTTTTGTTCCTAAGTCTTAATAAAATATGTAGTCAATAGGTTCATATTATGTTATATTGAATACCTTGCACTGTTTTCAGATTAGAAGAACTAAATGTATATGATGTAGAATTTCTTCATGGTTGCTCCAATCCTACATTAATTTTAATACATCAAGATATAAATGGTAGACACATTAAGGTATGGTTTTATATTTGTAATTATTTAAAAATCGATGATTTATTAATTTGGCAATTAAACCCTAGAATGTCTAGACTGATATTTAGTCCAACTAAAATCACAAATGTCAAATATTGGAAATAACTTTTCAAATTCAACTGTGTATTCGGCTTGCTTTTGCATTCTTGTACCAAAATGGTGTGTTTAAAAAATATTTTTTGTATTTCCAGACACACGAAATTAATTTAAGAGATAAAGAATTCATGAAAATACCTTGGAAACAGGACAATGTTGAGACTGAAGCTTCTATACTCATACCAGTGCCAAGTCCACTAGGTAACTAACTCAAATACTTAACAATTTCCATCTCAGCCTTAACAAAATACAGAATTTTTTACTGTTTTGGATTGAATCTGTGTCTCATAATTAATCTTAAAACCTAATTCTGAAGAAGTAGGTATCATGTCAAATGCCTGAAAACCTCTCAAAATAATATATATTGTGATGAATGGCACAGATGTAATAACACAGTTCCTAAAAATTTCAATTTATGGTCCTTCGAGCCGGATTTGTGTAACCGAAGGTAAAACAAGCTTTGGCCTTTGATTGTTTTAGGTGGAGCTATTGTAATAGGCCAGGAGTCTATAGTGTACCACGACGGACAAAGTTACGTCGCGGTAGCACCTCCACAAATCAAGGTAATCTTCTAATAGCCATGTGATTTTGTATACTAACTGTCAGATCGTATGTTTGATCGAAGTATGTTAACCTTCAATATATTTATAAATGACTTTATAATGTAGTTGACTCCCATAAACTGCTACTGTCGCGTGGACGGTCGCGGTCTGCGGTACTTGCTGGGCGACATCGCGGGCCGACTGTTCATGCTGCTTCTAGAACTTCACGAGAAGATGGACGGCACGCAGGCCGTCAAGGACTTGAAGGTGGAACTGCTAGGTGAGTAACTTCATGAGTATGGACATTATATCGATTAGTATCCTTGAAACTATTCAATTTAGTTTAATTGGAAACCACCGTTTTCAAATGAGTGCCACGTGTATTGATCAATTACATAAAAATAACAAAATGTTTAATAACCTAATATAATCGAATACTTCGGTGGTGTAGTTGTACTACAGTATGATTAGAAAAGCTCAGGTCTTGGGTTTGAATCATGGATCGGACGAAGTAATAGTGTATTTTTCAATTAATTATAAGCCCGGAGTCAGGAATTTGTATTTGATATGGCGATAGGCCCGCCCCCTATTACATCGTGGGACGGAACACACAAGGCGAAACGTGCTACTAGCATTTTTACCTACCCCTTTTGAGAAAAAAGCATGTGTTTATGTATGCAATTTTAATTAGTATGCAGCATTTTATTGTGTTTATTCAGTGAAGCCAAGTCACTCTTGAGTGTATCAGTTTGGTATTGTATATTAGACATTATCAGTTGGTAATAGAGTTGATTATTGTCCGCACGCAGGCGACATCCCCATCCCCGAATGCATGACGTACCTGGACAACGGCGTGGTGTTCGTGGGCTCCCGACTCGGGGACTCGGCGCTGGTGCGGCTGTCGGCGGCGCGGGACGACGCGCACCACTACGTGCAGCCCATGGAGAGCTTCACCAGCCTCGCGCCCATCGTCGACATGTGCGTCGTCGACCTCGAGCGACAGGGACAGAGCCAGCTCATCACCTGCTCCGGTACGTATGCACACGCGCACCACTACGTGCAGCCCATGGAGAGCTTCACCAGCCTCGCGCCCATCGTCGACATGTGCGTCGTCGACCTCGAGCGACAGGGACAGAGCCAGCTCATCACCTGCTCCGGTACGTATGCACACGCGCACCACTACGTGCAGCCCATGGAGAGCTTCACCAGCCTCGCGCCCATCGTCGACATGTGCGTCGTCGACCTCGAGCGACAGGGACAGAGCCAGCTCATCACCTGCTCCGGTACGTATGCACACGCGCACCACTACGTGCAGCCCATGGAGAGCTTCACCAGCCTCGCGCCCATCGTCGACATGTGCGTCGTCGACCTCGAGCGACAGGGACAGAGCCAGCTCATCACCTGCTCCGGTACGTATGCACACGCGCACCACTACGTGCAGCCCATGGAGAGCTTCACCAGCCTCGCGCCCATCGTCGACATGTGCGTCGTCGACCTCGAGCGACAGGGACAGAGCCAGCTCATCACCTGCTCCGGTACGTATGCACACGCGCACCACTACGTGCAGCCCATGGAGAGCTTCACCAGCCTCGCGCCCATCGTCGACATGTGCGTCGTCGACCTCGAGCGACAGGGACAGAGCCAGCTCATCACCTGCTCCGGTACGTATGCACACGCGCACCACTACGTGCAGCCCATGGAGAGCTTCACCAGCCTCGCGCCCATCGTCGACATGTGCGTCGTCGACCTCGAGCGACAGGGACAGAGCCAGCTCATCACCTGCTCCGGTACGTATGCACACGCGCACCACTACGTGCAGCCCATGGAGAGCTTCACCAGCCTCGCGCCCATCGTCGACATGTGCGTCGTCGACCTCGAGCGACAGGGACAGAGCCAGCTCATCACTTGCTCGGGTACGTATGCACGCACGCACACACTAAAGTCGAGTCTTGTGTAGCATATAGCAATAGCAATCACTAATAGCAAGTAAAATAGCATATAGCATGCTAAGGATTATGAAATTGCAAAGTGGTGATGTTAATAGGAAATAGCAATTATTGTTATATTCATTGAAATATGTATTTTTCCCTACACAAAAAAGAAGGTTTCATCAATACACAAAAATATTCACACCGATAATAAGTTTCATAGTATAGTGGGCATATTTCTTAAAATCATGAAGTAATAATATTCTCCCACCAGGTGCATTCAAGATGGGTTCGCTGCGTATAATCCGCAACGGCATCGGCATTCAGGAGCAGGCGTCCATCGACCTGCCTGGCATCAAGGGCATGTGGCCGCTCACACTGGCCGCCAACTCCACCTACCACGATACACTTGTACTATCCTTTGTTGGGCAGACTCGGTGAGTTTATATTATTGCTATACTCAATCTACGAGCTAAATTTTTTTTTTTTTTTTTTTTTTTTTTTTATAATGGCCTGGCATAGTGGCGGCATTGCACCTGATGGAAAGTGTCAATGCCGCCCAGGCAGAGTATCCATTGGCATCGGACGGCAGTCCCATGCCAATGGAAACAATTATGCCGGCCTGCTTAGGTGCCTCTTCACACCACGGCGGAAGGACCCGGGATTGTAGGAAGGAGGGAACACGTGCGCCGGCAAACAATTCCACAGCCTGACGGTGCGGCACAGAAACGAATTTGAGAACCGTTTGGTTCGCGCCGGGATGGTGTGGACCGTCAAGCTATGGCTTCGCAAGCCAGCACGCGTGGTTCTGGTTAGGAATGGAGAGGAGGGGAGCAAGTTGAACAATTCCTCAGAGCACTCACCGTGATACAGGCGGTAGAACACGCTTAGAGAGGCGACATCTCTCCGGAGTTGTAGCGACTCCAAGTTGCTCGTAACGTCTGCATCATTCACAATGCGGATGGCCCGCCGCTGCAATCCATCCAAGGCATCGAGCAGGTACTGGGCGGATCCATCCCAGAGGTGCGAGCAATACTCCATACCCGGCCGGACCTGCGCTTTATATAAGCGGCAAAGCTGACCGGGCGTGAAAAACCGACGCACTCTGTTCAGGACTCCAACCCTGCGTGATGTGGCAGATATTACGCCCTCGATGTGATTCCTTGGATTGAGATCACAGCGGATATCCATACCAAGGATACACAGGTCATTCCGCACTGAGAGGGGAGTACCCTGAAGAATGGGGAGGGGAGAGAACGGGGATTTTTTGCACGTGAACGCACACACCTGGGTTTTCCTGGCATTGAACTCAACCATATTCCTGGAACCCCATGTAGAAATGAGATCCAAGGTCCGGTTGAGCTCAATGACAAGATCTTCGCGTCCCTTCACAGTTTCGACACGGCAACCTGGAGGCCCGCAGTGGTATCGCCCATGAACCGTGCTGTCATCTGCATAGCAATGAATGTTGCCAAGCGACAACATGTCATTGATATGCAGAATAAACAAGGTGGGCGACAGCACCGAGCCCTGAGGAACTCCGGCATTTACCGACATGAGCGCCGAAGCGTGTCCGTCTACGACTACACGTATTCTACGCCCATGCAGAAAGCCGGAAATCCACGAACACAGGTTGCCGGGTAGACCGTATGCCGGAAGCTTGGACAGAAGACCACGGTGCCAGACCCTATCAAACGCCTTGGCAATGTCGAGGCTCACAGCAAGAGCCTCGCCACGCCGGTCTATCGCCTCACCCCAGCGATGCAGGACAAACGCTAGAAGATCACCCGTCGATCGATTATGACGGAATCCGTATTGTCGGTCACTGATCAACGAGTGATCCTCCAGGTAGCGGACCAATTGAGCGTTTATGATCCGCTCCATGACCTTACACATCACTGAGGTGATAGCGATAGGGCGGTAATTGGTAGGGTCCGATCGATCACCCTTTTTGGGGATTGGTTGCACATTGGCCTCTTTCCAAGATTCCGGCACAACACCTGTGCGGTAGGACGCTCGGTAGAGGCGAGTCAGTGCTGGAGACAACTCAGCTGCACAAGCCCTTAAAACCACCGCTGGTATCCCATCCGGACCACTGGCTTTCCGCACATCGAGAGACCGTAACTCACGCCGCACATCACACTGCCTGATGCGAATATCTGCCATTGAGAAACCGCAATCAGGCAGCGTAGGCAGCGACTGGGAACCACGGTCTTCGAGGCGGGAATTAGCCGCAAAGAGATTTGCCAGCAAGGCAGCCTTCTCTTGCGGCTTGTGGGCCAGCGACCCTTCTGGGTACCTCAGCGGCGGCAACGCTGGACGACAGAAGTTAGATTGGACGGCCCTGGCCAACCTCCAATAAGCACGACTGCTAGTTGGGTGATCGGCCAACGCACGCCCAATCCTGCTAACGCGCTGGGCATCCGCCCTAACGTAGGCCTTCTTGCAGGCCTTGGAGGCACGGTTATAGGCTTCTTTGAGGGAACTGATATTGGGATCCTTCATGGCGCGACCCCTGATCCAAGCGCGATACGCCGCCTGTTTGTCACCGACAGCATCGGCGCATGCACGATTGAACCAGGAGCGTCCACGGCCCTTACTGGCGATCTCAGAGGAAGGAATGTAATATTCCATTCCAAGTCTGATCTCGTCAGCAATAGCGTTGGCACTCGCTGAGGGATCTTTACCCTCAAAGCAGCGCTGCCTCCAAGAGATGGATGCAAAATATTCCCGCATACCATCCCAATCTGCCGACGAGTAATGCCAGACCCTTCGCCTAACCTGCACGGGACGTGGAGGTGATGCGATCGGTACTGACGACCCAACCAGGCAGTGATCGGAAGTGCCCAGAGGCGCACTAACGGTCACATGATACCCGGCTGGGTGACTCGCCAGCAGAAGGTCCAGCAAAGAAGGCGCATGACTCGCCACATCCGGGATCCTGGTGGGCTGGTTCACCAGTTGTGTCAAGTCATGAGTCAGAGCGAATGCATGGGCAGCTCTGCCAGCATGATCAGTCTTGGAGGAGCCCAGCCACAGTTCGTGATGAGCATTGAAATCCCCCAAGACCACCATTTCGGCCGACGGGAACTGCGCCTGCGCGTCATCAGCCGCCTGGCTAAGATACCTGAACAGCCGAGTCGTCTCATCGTCCCCGTTGTGAGACCTGTAAAGGCACACGTAGATGCGGCTCAGGGAACCTAGATCCACGTGCACCCACAGAGCGGAGAAGGAGGGGTCCTCCATGCAGTGCAAACGGCGACAGCAGATGTCCGACCGAACATACAAGCATACCCCGGCTTTAGGCTTGAAGTTTACTTCAAGCGAATAACCGGGATACAACAGGTAAGAATTATCGGTCGGACAACGAATCTGCGTCTCCGTTAGGAAGAGCAAAGCAGGCCGGGCCGTCTCAAGATGGTGGTGGACGGCATTGAGGTTTGTATGGAGTCCGCGGATGTTAGTGAACTCCATAGTGAACGCGGTGGTGGGGTTAAGCACCGCTGAAGGACCTGCTCTGTTTAGTTGCACTGTCATGGTAGAAAGGATGGGATTGGTGAAGAGGCAACGAGGATCTTAGGTTCGGGCACTAAGAAGGCCGAATGGGCACCGGCACGAAAGGGTCGGCAGGAAGCGAATTGATCCGCCGGACGGAAGGGCCCCCGTACCCTCCCGGGATGGGCCGCCGGGACCCCACTTCCGGTCACCAACCGGCACGACGTACCCACCCAAGATTATGCGCGGCATGGTGAGGCAGCCTCTCGAGGTGGTTAGCCCCGATTGGGCCCCTGTACTATACCGCGGGCGGCCAGCGGACAACCGTTTCTACGGGTCTCCCTGGCCGGCGGATCAACTCTCCTCCCTTCGACAGAGGACCGAAAATACCCACACGGTACAACCTCATGCCCGGACTTAAGATCCTCGAAGAAACCGGAAAACCACTGGCTGATCCCGGAACGCGATCCCCTTACGGAGATCACTATGGCGGTCTTTACGCCTCATGGACGGTGGTCGCTACCCGGGCGGACACATAAGTCCTACCACCACTATGTCACTCATTTGGCACTACCCAGGGGTCACGTGTAGGGTATCTAGAGTCAAAGCCTACGGACGCGAGTGACGTTAACCCCCAAAATAAATAAATACACATATTGAAAGACTGGGGTATCAATAGGGGATGGTGAAAAGCCTTGAAACTTAAAATTGCTATTTTTAACAAGACTATTTGGTATTTTTTGTTTAAAATTGGTACAATGTTACCTGGGGTAGTTAGGAGCATGCGGTTTAAATTAAATACCACGTGTCAATATAACCATGTATTAGTATAGATTGGTGTTGGATTAGTAGTGACAGCCTCCGTGGCATAAGCGGTTAGACGCCGCCTGTGAAACGAGAGGCCGCGGGTTCGATCCCCGCACCGAGAGAAATGTTTGTGTGGCGCACAAATATTTCTTCCGGGTCTGGGTGTTTGTGAGACCGAAAAGTCTCTCGTAGTTCCTGATACCCACGACACAAGACTCGATCTTAGTGTGGGGTCAGGACTTTGTATGTGACCGTTGGGTGTTATTTATTTATATTTATTTATGTATGTTTTCGTTTTGTTCGTAGGGTGCTCACACTAAGCGGCGAGGAGGTGGAGGAGACAGAAATCAAAGGGTTCGTGTCAGATCGACAGACGTTCTTCTGTGGAAACGTGTGTCACGATCAGCTTATACAGGTGAGTTAAATTTTGTATAAGTGCCAAATGATTTGTCTGTCCATGTCCAAGGACTTTTGAATTCATTTTGAGCATAGATGACAAAATATTTGATAGCTATAGAGCCACAAAGTTATCTGGCCCGGTGGCCAAAAGTGGAAACAACGACGTCATTTGAAATTGACAATTTACCTGCCACTCACTGACATATCCGCCATTGGTTGTTTACTCAATGTATTTATGTTTCCTGCATTATTAAAAATTAGTGAAAAATGCCGAAAACTTTAAAAAGTGACGCTAGGAACGTTAGACTCCAGGTATTCAATTTTACGAAGGAAGATAAGCGTCTTCAGACACCAATAATACCCTTCGAAAAAAATTATCAACACGTAGCTGCCACCACAGCCTTGTGTTGTCAGCTTTTCAAAATAAATTCCTCGTAAACAGAATTTTGTACGTACTAGTAAAATAGGTGTAAGCACATATCATAAACTAAAATGTATCTTTACGTGCGTGGTGGCCTGTTGGTAAATGGACCTAACGCGGCTGCCAACATGTTCACGGTGGTCGTGGGCTCGAATCCCAGGTCACAAATCTGACTTTTCGGAGTCATGTGTGTATTGATAGTCAATAAATACGAACTAAAACGGTGGAGGAATACATAGTGAGGAAACCTGCATACCATAGCGATTTATAAGAATATCTATGGTATGTAAGTCCACCAGCCCACATTAGGCCAGCATGGTGGACTATATGGCCTATGATATGGCTAGTGATTGCAATCCGGCATCATTTTCAGTCCGGCCGGATACGACCGGATTCCCATCAATCCGGCCGGATCCGGTCGGATCCGGCCGGATTGATTAAATCACGATGATTTTCGGTTTTTAGTACAAAATAAGTGAGTTAATCAAGTGTCACTGCACTTATATGTAGGTAGTTTATAAAAAATAAATCACAAATATATAAAATCGACTTTATTTCCTAACCAATGTTAAGACAAATAGACAACAATAAAACAATTAAAATTTAGTAGTTTAGGTAACTAGTAATAATTTTACAACGTAACGAGTAGCTCAGTCTTTCTAGTAGATCAAGAGCCCGTGGCCGCCAGACCTTCGTAATTTTATAAAAGCTGAAAGTTTGTCTGCGCATACCTCTGAGGTAGGCATCACACAATCAGCTATTATGAAGTTCCGATCGTGGTTGCTTTGGAAGTTATGAGCTTCAATGTTTCTGGCAAGATGAAAGAACCATCAGAAGTGTTTGAATACCAAGGAAATATTTGTTTATAGTTGCCTTAATAACATATATAAAATTTAGCTTTTATACTTTAACGCCGGTAAAATTACATGTTATTATATATTACGCTATCTTCAAACTTTAACATTGTGTAATTTTGTCAGTGTCATATTATAAAAGCTGAATTTTAAATATGTTATTAAGACAACTATAAACAAATATTTTCTTGGTATTCAGACTCTTTCGATGGTTCTTTCACCTTGCCAGAAAAATTGAAGCTTATAACTTCCAAAGTAACCACGATCGGAACTTCATTATAGCCGATTGTGCGATGCCTATGTTAGAGGCATGCGCACACAAATTTTCAGCTTTTATAAAATTACGAAGGTCTGGCCGCCACGGGCTCTTGGTCTATAGATTTCACTTTCACAGATAGATAAATTTATAAGTAACAATATTAATTATCAAGTAACTATTATATCTAATAGATACAATTAACCTTACGTAATTCACTGAAATGAGATCAAAATTATTATTAAAGTATTTGAGAATGTTAACAAACAAGTCTTATAGGTATTTATGATTATGACAGATACCATCATGATTTGATGAATCTGTCGAACGAATGAATGGCAAAAATTATCACAATAATGAGTTTAGAACTCTTTAGTTTAATCAACTTACGATAAATAATTATTTTAAGTAATAATTGTAAAAAAATATAAATATTAAAAGAAAATCAATATTGATTTTGAAAATAAGATCGTAGAAAACAAATATTGTTAATTGTGTCATCAGCTAAACGACTTCTAATAGAGCTGCAAATATAGCCTGCGGCCGAAAAGGCCCTTTCAGCTTCTACACTTGTCGGCTTTATTGTCAGCAAATAATCATGAATAGCAGACAAGTATTCTCCTCGTACTCCATCGCTTTCTACACACTACGCACAACGCATTTAAAGTACCTACTCATGCAACAGCTATATTATTTTCCCACAAACTGCTAGCACCGGATCCGGTCTTCGGATCCGGTATATTGGTACCGGATCCGGTAACCATTAAATGATGCCGGATCCGCCGGATTACCGGATCCGTTTTTCCGGATTGCAATCCCTAGATATGGCCTAACCACCCTCAATAGCACTCTCGATTGTAGAATAGGGCAGTTCCCAACAGTGGGACATATAGTATATGGGCTGATACAGATACACTTGTTTAAGGGTATGGGAAGCGATTTGTTAGAAATCTTGGGAAGGAAAAGTAACATGCAAGTAAAACTGGTCCACTCATTTTCCTGACACTATTGATCGAATTGAAAAATCTTACTTCACCCACTTTATTGCTATATGTATTTTTAATGGCAACACCAAATTCGACAACAGCGACTCTCTCACCGGGTCAGATAACTTTGTGGGACTATAAAATAAGTTTAGAAACTGTCTGTGAATAACGTCGCAAGTATTAATAAGTATATCTTAGAATACAATGTATGGATTTAAAAAAAATGTGTTCATCGTACAATAAAAATAATAATAATGCAACATGATTTTCGGAATTCAGAAAATTTCGTATTATGGTCCTTCGAGCTATATTATTTTCATATAATTCTGAAATGTGATGCTATTTAAATAAAATTATAGGAAATTAGGCATTTGATGCTGTAAGATGGATAGGCGACGTAGCTAAGATTGGAGGCAGTCGTTGGATGTAGATTCTCAATCAAACTCTCAGTTGTGACGAATTGAAATGCCTAGATGTGGGATATGGAAACAGTACACTTTAGTAAGGATTGACACATGATGTTCATAAAATCCCATATAATTTTTGCATTGCAGTTGGGTTACATACTGTTTGAGTTTGACCACTCTCAATCGTATTCATGATTGTAGAGTAGGCCCGTGCCCTGCAGTGGGACGTATATGGGCTGATACAATACAATACATACTGTTTATTCATAATTGTCTATACTACGTTGGTGCGTGCGTGCAAGTGAATGTTTGTGTGTGCACACGTGCGTAGGTTCGCACGCGTATACCTAGCCATGAGTTCGTGCACACGTGTTTTTGTTAAATGTTTATAAAGCTGCGTGTATGTGCATGCAGGTGACAGACGACGGCATCCGCCTGATATCTCGCAACGAGTCCGGCGGCTGGTCGCTGTGCGCGTCGTGGGCGGCGCCGGGCGCGCGCGCGCTGTCCGTGGTGGCGTGCGGCGCGCGCTGCGCCGTGGCGGCCGCCGGGCCCCGCCTGTACCTCGTCACGGTTAAAGAGAGGGAGCTGGTGCTACAAGCGTATGTACTGCTGTGTATACATCGTAACATAACACGATTATACAGGGTGATGTTGACATACCGGGTATATCAAGACTGCTATCGAAAACGAAGCCGGGTGGTACTCTTAGTGACTACAAACACAACGTAACTAAAAATTTCACAAAAAAATGCGACATATTTTTTTTTATATTTTTTTTCTTCGTTTTCGGTAGCACTCTTGATATACCCAGTATACCTACTCAGAAATCAAACAATTTGATACTCAATTTCCATTGGCACACGAACCACAGTCCTACAAACCGTGTAACCTAGTGATGTGTTCCGTAGCGAGGTGTGCATGGAGGAGGAGGTGGCGTGCCTGGACCTGGGCCCGGGCGAGGAGGCGGCGCTGCTGGGCGTGGGGCTGTGGACCGACATCTCCGTGCGCGTGCTGCGTCTGCCGGATCTGCGCCCGCTGCACACCGAGAAACTGTCGGGAGGTCTGTCACCATACCTCGCAACTCACAACCTAGCTCAGTTCGACCACCTTTTCAGTCAGAACATCCAAAAATTACAATATACAATATTTCTATAGCTTGGCAAAAAAGAGTCTTTTTAATGAGGGCGCAAAGATAGAATTTAGTATTAATATGGCAACCCGATATACTGCGACGGAAAATGTTGAGAAAATTGTTATTATTATAAATTGTTGTTTATAAACTGTTTGTTTATTTAAATCACTAAACATACAAAAAACCGTACGAAAATATATAAAAATACCTACATTATAAAATTATTCAACGAACACAATGACATTTTTAATAGTATAGCCATAATATTTTTTCTTCAATGCCAACTGTCTACGCATCAAACTCTTTTTGCCAAGTTATAAGTCTTAAAAGAGCCACAATTTTTTTCTGATGCCTGTTGCTACGCCTGTCACGAGAGAGGGGTGCGGTAAAAAGTGAGGACAAGTGGCTGAGGGATAAAAATGGTGCCTAATAATCATTAAAAGAAAAACAACAATTAAAAATAAATACTATTTTTTATGTAAATCATCATTCATTCCGAACTTAGCCTAATGTTACGAAGTAAGAAAGATAATTCGAACATTTACTAAAGTATTTAGGCATGTTCGTACAGCTTTACGTACTACGCAATGTTCGAACATTCGTCGTCGTGTTGTAGAGTCGGACAAACCATGACAAAAACCTCATAAATCCTTATCTCTGCCTACCTCTAAAGGATGGAGGCATTACGATTAGGTATGTTTGTGTGTTTGGGGGAGGCCTATGTTCAACAGTCGACTTCCTATGGCTGAGATTATGATGATGGATGTGTAATATAGAAATTAATTGAGTGTATAATATGTAGTATTTTGTTGTCAGAAATCATCCCCCGTTCACTACTAATCTGCGTGTTGGAGGGTGTGTGCTACCTCCTGTGTGCGTTGGGAGACGGCTCCATGTTCTACTTCACAGTGGACCAGGAGACAGGAGTACTCACCAACAAGAAAAAAGTCACGCTCGGCACACAACCTACTGTACTCAGGAGTTTCAGGTAAAATTACAAGTACCTATTGCAGTTGTTAAGTGTAATAAGATTTTTGTTTTGTAATTTACTGAGTTATTATACGAATTTAATGTGGTAAGTGAAATATATTCAAGAGACAGATTCACAACGCAAACAGATTCACATGAAAGCTAAAATAGTTGGTAAAAATCGATGCTCCAAGCAGGGATGTTGCGAATGTTCGCATCCGCATCCGCAAATGCGGAGCTTCCGCATAAATTTTGACATCTGCATCCGCATCCGCAATAATCGATGCGGATATTTATGCGGATGCGGATGTAATACAAAATGAGACAAGACAGAAATTTGGCGGTGCCGGCGAATGGCGCGTGCCGTTCGCACGTGACATTGACCAATGGGAGCGAAATAAATAGTGACATGATCCGACGCGTTTGTTGTTGCTATGATGTTAGATTCTTCTAGTGAAAATGAGAGTCAACAAATACCAGAAAATGGTAGCACTGAAGCTGTACTCCAAAATTTCTTTCTTACCCCAATAAAAAAAGAGTTTATGTGGATGAAAATCCTCTTAAGTGGTGTTTATTGAGAGGAATTAAAGATATTATCGCCGATAGCACAAATATTTTTATCCACTCCACTAAGTAGTGATCCTAGTCATTGAGATAATATACTAGAGGGGACACTACAAACAAAATGTTTGTAACAAAATGAAGGGTACATTCTATTTCTGTCTCTGCCACGCCAACGAAGTAACATTATCTTCCCTCTCGCTTCACTTTGTACCCTTGCGCACGTACCATACGCACAGATTTTGTTCCCGATGTCCGCTCTAGTATAATACCTCGATGATCCTAGTGAACAATTATTTGCAGCGTGGGTTTAATTTACCAACCTCTTCCTAAACGCCTTGTTACCAGAAAAGGTGGCGCAGCGTTATATTTAATAAATGAAACGGTGTTCTTTTACGAGTTCTTGGGGCCACTCAAAACGAAGGTAATGCATTTAATTATCAATAGAGAAGATGGCTAAAACCTTGCACAAGTATGGGATCGAATTCTACACTTAATTATATCGGAACTCAAAAGACCAACTGCCCGACATAAAGACACAGTGAGCTTCTTCTGCGTAGACTGAAATGCAAAAACAGATTAACGTTTTAAATTAACTTTTTAATGTAATAATTGTAAATTACGGGTAATTAAATTCCACCGCGTGACTATGAATTATTAATGTGTAAATTTTTTTTAAAAATTAACATTGATAAATCGATAAATATTAGTAAGCGATAAAATCAGTGAATAATAGTTTAATTTCAAAATTCATTCATATACTATATTTATATAAGATGTTAAACATCCGCATCCGCGGATGTGAAAAAATCGACATCCGCAACATCCCTAGCTCCAAGTATCTTTAATTCTGACTAACAATTGACACGCGACGCTCTACGATCTACGCGACAATACTAGTAATCAATATTTGTGCGAACCACAGGTATTTGTTTTGGGTTGTGAGACCGAAAAGTATCTCATAGTTCCTGATACCCACGACACAAGACTCGATCTTACTGTGTGGTCAGGACTATGTATATAACTGTTAGATAGTTTTATTATTTAATAACCGTATAATTCCAGATCACTATCAACGACGAACATATTCGCGTGCTCGGACCGGCCCACGGTGATATTCTCGTCCAACCACAAGCTGGTGTTCTCCAACGTGAACCTCAAGGAGGTCACGCACATGTGCTCGCTCAACGCACAGGCATACCCGGACAGGTCTGTCACACCACTAATATTACAAAACTATACGGTTCTCCCGCCAAACAGCAGTGTAAATGCGCTATTGTGTTGGGTCGAAAGACATTGTAGCCAGAGTAACTACTGGACATATTGAACGGCATGTTCGTCTAGTCATTCACAGCAATAAAAAAACAATAGAGTCGACTCTCGTTAATTCGAAACTCGAGGGACTCTTAAAATATTACGAATTATCGAGTGTTTGAAATATCAAATGGTTCGAAATTTACGAAAGACACTATGAAACTTTTTTTGTAATTGTATTTTTTTTTTCTGCTTACAGTTTAGCATTGGCAACAGATAGCACAGTAACCATTGGCACTATAGATGAAATACAGAAATTACACATTAGAACCGTACCGTTGGGTGAAACACCGCGCAGGATCGCATATCAAGAGTCTTCACAAGTAAGTAATTTGATTACTTGAATAGAATGCCAGTGGTTCAGAATTTTATGAGTATATTGAATAATTGCAGTATGTATTAAGTGTTATTCTATTTTATGATTATGCACAATAGAGTTCTTATATGGATGATAAAAATCTACGATTCTTTTTTTGTTGTTTTTTTTTCAATCGTCGTATTTGGGAGGTAAATATATAGTTTTTTTCTAAAATAATATATTTTATTTTTAAAGACGACATGGTATGCAAAGTTTCAAATTATTATTTTAGCAAAAGTTATGGGTTTTCCACTCAAACACGATGGTGTATGATATTGTCGTGTTTCTTTGCGAAATTTTTATTTGTATTTTGTTTGTAGTTACTAAAACTATTACGCGGCTTCGTTTTTGGTACCAGTCTTGATATACCCTGAATAATAATAATTATAACCACAGCTATTATCACATGACATCATAGGCAGGCTAGTACAGACTTTAGGTGGTAATTTTGGTCATTGTATTGATCTCTGATCTCTTATTTTTGCAATTAGATAAATAATAAATATTTATTTAATGTATATTCAATAGTCATATACATAGTCTTGACTCTACATTAAAATTAAGTCTTGTGTAGTGAGTATTAGGAACTACAACTGACTTTTCGGTCTTACAAACATTTAACTTGAGACAAATATACACAAATTATCGTTTCGGTGCGGGGATCGAATTCGCAGCTTCTCGTTTTACAGTCGGTATTTAACTAACTGCGCCACGGAGCTTGCCTTATAGTAAATATTATAAATACAATACAACACGTATGTTTGCAGACGTTCGGCGTGATAACAATGCGCGTGGACAAGATCGAGGGCACGGGCGGCGCGGTGCCGGTGCGCGCATGCGCGTCCACCAGCGCGCCCAGCAGCTCCGGGCTGGCGGCCGCGCCCGGCGCCAAGCACGCGCCGCCGCCGCCGCACGCGCCGCACGCACACGCGCTCGACCAGGAGGTGCACAACCTGCTGCTGCTCGACCATCACACTTTTGAAGGTGACGCATCATACACTAGCAGCACTCGCATCATCATCACCTTCATCATCCCTCTAGATATAGAGGTATAGAGCTGTTGGTAACGGCACAGAATACTAAACTAACAGAAGTCAAGCTCCATACAAAGCGCGCTAAATCAACGCACACATTGACAGCGTTCACCGACACGATATTTCAAACCAGTCGAGACCACTGCGAGCGCGAGTGTCATCCGCTTCGGGTACGCAAATAGTGAGATGTTTTGTGCAAAGATGAAGCAAAGGAATTAAAGTTATTACACTTGTATATAAAACACCAGATTATAATAATTGAACATAAATTTCATAAAAAAAACATATATTATACAAAAACAATAAAAAATAACTTAAAATAATGACATACACATTCTCAGCGAGTTCGTTAATAAAATTAAAATTTATTTATCGTATTATTGTGTGTTATATATTTTATTTTAAAAATTCAATCAAACGATACGAGTGCAATAACACGATACGTGTTTTCGCATAAGCCAGAGTTAACAACCCTTGCGCGAACGCCTAGCGTAGTGTGAGTGTGGCAACAAAAGTGAAGTACATACACAAGCTTGACTTCTGTTAGTATTCTGTGGTAACGGCCTGTGACCTTAATCTAGTCATTCGTCCATGTGAGTGGACGTCCGATACTGCGCTTGCCTATATATTACGTGTACTACAGCACCTTTCAACAGCAGTCATAAGTTTTAAGTGCTGTATTCATTGCTAATATTTATCTACAGAATATACCAGTGTTGAGTGTATAAAAATTAAATTTAAAAAGCACGTTATCAGAGCCAAATAACAGCATTAAAAATCCTACATAGTAATTAGTCTACTTAATCTAATATTGCGACGAACAATTAAGTTAGTTAACAATAATTAAACGAAAGAAGATTTAAATATTTTGTAAAGTATTAAGGCATATTCGTACAGTTTTACATGCGATGTTCCAACATTTAATAGTAAGTTATTCCCAGGTCATTCACCCGCCACATCACTTAACTATAACACGACTTTTAAAATTAATTATCACAATTAAGCTATACCTTAATCTGGAAAAAAGTATTTATAACTAACCCCAAAAATAAATAAACAATCCTTCATTTGCAAGTCCTTCACGCACATCAGCTGATGACGAGCGAGATCGCGATGTCGCTGGTGTCCTGCAAGCTGGGCGACGACCCCAACTACTACTACGCCGTCGGCACCGCCATACTCAACCCAGAGGAGTCCGAGCCCAAACAAGTAAGGACTATCGATATTAAACTACCTAATATATGGCACCAGGCGATGGTGAAAATATCTAGGAATTTAGCTGACGATTGGAAAACTACTATAGATGGTATGTGCATTGGAAGCCTCTGAATGAGAGGACAAAGGCACAACAAAATAGAATGTAAATGACTTCAGCAGTCTAGGAAGAAACTAAGAAAGCTTTATTTCAGCAATCTCATTCACACGACTAAAAGCGGTTTTCCGAATAAAATATCTAAACCGTTTCTACCCAGTGACTGTGTGTTTACTAATATGTTAAAAACGATTACATCGAATCTACTAGTCAGCTGATCCTGAATAAAATCACGTGCATGACTATTGGCGATGAGAAAGGGTTTTAAGTCTTAACATTGTATAAAACCGTACGAATTGCAATTAGTCACCAGTGTAGTTGCACCATTCAAACCTAACATCTTCAACATAATATGCTAATTAATCATCTCAAGTAGATGTCGATAACCCATAGTAATGATATAACATTTTGTGTGTGTTTCCATTGCCAGTGATGATGATGATTATGATGATGATGTTTCCAGGGCAGGATACTGTTGTTCCACTGGTCGGAGGGCAAGCTGTCTCAGGTGGCGGAGAAGGAGATCAAGGGCGCGTGCTACACGCTCGTCGAGTTCAACGGGAAACTGCTCGCCTCTATCAATAGCACGGTCAGATGTTGTGTATTATTTTTTCATTATTTTTGATATAAGCACTTGGTGCTCTGTAGTCTGTGTATGCTCAAAATATATAAAAGTGTCAAAAAAGTATTTTATAA
This sequence comes from Hyles euphorbiae, assembly GCA_023078785.2. Taxonomy (NCBI): domain Eukaryota; kingdom Metazoa; phylum Arthropoda; class Insecta; order Lepidoptera; family Sphingidae; genus Hyles; species Hyles euphorbiae. The sequence goes on along the minus strand of CM041053.1, from coordinate 2,001,341 downwards.
TGGCTCTAGGCAGTATTATTATTTATTTATAGATATTGGAACTTTATTAGTTTAATTTAGCTGTATTATTTCTCTTAATTTTAATTCTATTCTTTGTACTCTTGCATTTCCTTTACTTGAATAAATAAATTTATCAAATTCAATTCCCTTACCTTGAGATCACCAAATACGTGTTTGGTGTCCTGGTGTTTAGATACCAATCTCTTATAACTTCTTATTCACATTCATTCCTTCTTTGAGGTCAGAACGAAAGGTCACCGAGCAGGAGATACAATTTATATGATGTGATGATGAAAATAGGCAACAATGCCTATCCCATCTTTCCATTTATTTCCATTGTGTCACATGTTGTACCAATATAATAATTGATTGTTTTATGTTCAGGTGCGTCTGTTCGAGTGGACGTCGGAGAAGGAGTTAAGGCTTGAGTGCAGTCATTTCAACAACATCGTAGCTTTATATCTAAAAGTCAAAGGTGACTTCATACTGGTCGGCGATCTGATGCGATCCATGTCATTACTGCAGTATAAACAGGTATACTTCATTGCTTATTATACTAGTATGATGGTAAATAAGTTTACGAACTACAAAAATGATGGTATGCAGTTACCATAGAGTCTATGGTAAGTCTATGGCATAGACTATAGACGACAGAAAAAAAGAGGTGCCACTCATTATTTAATAATGGTTGTTACATGCATTTTTAAGTTGTTCCTGTTTGCAGGAGTAGTAATTTTTTATGATAATTGTCAATTCAAACCACATGCAGGGTAATATAAGGTCATGTCCAATTCAATTTTTTTTAAAATATCTGGTGCTTTTTTGGATAAATCATTTTTAATAGTACATATCACTGATACGATTATTTATAAAGCAATATGAAGTAAATCAACTTTTTGAAACATTGCAGATGGAAGGCAGCTTCGAGGAGATCGCGCGAGACTACAGTCCCAACTGGATGACGGCGGTGGAGATATTAGATGATGACACGTTCCTAGGAGCTGAGAACAGCTTCAACCTGTTTGTGTGCCAGAAAGACAGGTCAGTAAGAAAGGCAATATTTTTATTGCCTTTCTACACGAGGGAGAGAGTGAAAGGAAAGTAATGTGCGCATCGCTTATTTAGTACTTACCGTATGCCAGGTCCCTTTGTACTGAGGCGCAGGTGATTGGCAATATTCGACATGTGGATTTCACCCGGCACTAACGATACAGGCCAAATAGAATTATTTTCCGCTGAATAATAATGATAAATACACCCATGTACTTAGTCCTGACCTCACACTTGCCTCGATGTGAGTTCGAAGCCTCATGTTTTACAGCCGGCGTGTAACATGAGCCCCGGAGGCTGGTTTCCTGCATGTATTTTATTTTTGTCGGTTTTTATAAATAAATGACTGCCTCGGTGGCGTAGTTGTGCCAAGATACGGTTACAAAGCTGAGGTCTCGGCTTCGAATCCCGGGTTGGGCAAAGTGATATTGGATTTTTCTATTCATTATCAGCCCAGAGTCAGGAATTTGTGCCCGATATGGCGATAGGCTCGCCACCTACCACATCGTGGGACGGAACATACAAGGCGAAATGTGGGTGTCCTGGCCTGACCTCTGCCTACCCCTTCTGGGATATAGGCGTGAGTTTATGTATGTATGTAGACATAAATGTGTGTATGTTTGTGATACAGCGCGGCGACAACAGACGAGGAGCGTCAGCAGATGCAGTACCTGGGCCAGTTCCACGTGGGCGACATGGTGAACGTGATGCGCGTGGGCTCGCTGGTGGGCGCGCACCACTCGGCGGACTCGGCCGCGCCCGTGCACCATCCCGTGCTGCTGTCCACCGTGTCGGGAGCTATATGTATGTATACAATACTAGCAGACATGGTGAACGTGATGCGCGTGGGCTCGCTGGTGGGCGCGCACCACTCGGCGGACTCGGCCGCGCCCGTGCACCATCCCGTGCTGCTGTCCACCGTGTCGGGAGCTATATGTATGTATACAATACTAGCAGACATGGTGAACGTGATGCGCGTGGGCTCGCTGGTGGGCGCGCACCACTCGGCGGACTCGGCCGCGCCCGTGCACCATCCCGTGCTGCTGTCCACCGTGTCGGGAGCTATATGTATGTATACAATACTAGCAGACATGGTGAACGTGATGCGCGTGGGCTCGCTGGTGGGCGCGCACCACTCGGCGGACTCGGCCGCGCCCGTGCACCATCCCGTGCTGCTGTCCACCGTGTCGGGAGCTATATGTATGTATACAATACTAGCAGACATGGTGAACGTGATGCGCGTGGGCTCGCTGGTGGGCGCGCACCACTCGGCGGACTCGGCCGCGCCCGTGCACCATCCCGTGCTGCTGTCCACCGTGTCGGGAGCTATATGTATGTATACAATACTAGCAGACATGGTGAACGTGATGCGCGTGGGCTCGCTGGTGGGCGCGCACCACTCGGCGGACTCGGCCGCGCCCGTGCACCATCCCGTGCTGCTGTCCACCGTGTCGGGAGCTATATGTATGTATACACACTACAGTATACACTAAATAGTACGCCTCTATGCTAGGGGGGGGGGGAGTTTACTCTGTGAACTCACAACACATGACACCACTCCCAGCCTCTGTACTAGAGGGGGGGGGGGGGTTATTCTATGATACGAAACGATTTTTTTAAAATTCGTTAAATGGTGAGTCGAGCATGCCGTCCGCCTGATGGTAAGAGATACGACCGCTCATGAATAGTAGCAGAATTAAACAAGATGTTGAATTACAAAGCAATGCTTGGTATTCCACTGCGCTCACCATCTTGAGAACCAAACAATACCTTGAATTACAAAGCAATGTTTGGCATTACACTGCGCTCGCCATCCTGAGACATAATAAATGTAAAGTCTCATTATGTCCCGTAGTTATTCTGGCGACAATATCCTTTAAACACTATAGTGCTTCCACACTGCTGTTTGGCGGAAGAAATAGACATTATATGCAAGTGTAATAACTTTTTTTCATTTGCTCCATCTTTGTACAAAAAATATCACTAGATGCGTGTCCGAAACGGTTGAAATTCGCGCTCGCACTGGTCTCGATCGTGTCGGTGAACGCTGTCTGTGTGTGCGTTGATCTAATGCGCTTTGTATGGAATTTGAGTATTCTGTGCTACAACTTACACTTTCATTATTCAGGTCTAGTAGTCCAGATATCTCAAGAGCTATTCGAGTTCCTCCACCAGCTAGAAGACCGTCTGACTCACACGATCAAGTCGGTGGGCAAGGTGGCGCACTCGTTCTGGCGCTCCTTCAACACCGACATCAAGACGGAACCCGCCGAGGGGTTCATCGACGGAGACCTCATCGAGAGCTACCTGGACCTCACCAGGGACATGCAGCAGGAGACTGTCACCGGGTTACAGGTATATATTGCACGTTTAGAATTCAAGTGACATTTTTTTTTATTGCAATGAATGGCAAGACGCCCATGCCCTTCGCCAGATGGTAAGCGATACGACCGCTTATAACTCAGGACTCTAATTCAGGGCTACAAAACCGACACACACTGCCCCTTAAAAAATATTGGTATCAACTTAACCATACATCATGGTATGGCTTATAGTAAATCCTATGATTTATAATATTAAAATTCTGTTTTAGATCGACGACGGCGGCGGCATGATGCGCGACGCGACCATAGACGACTTAATCAAGATCGTGGAAGATCTCACCAGGATACACTAGAACAAAACACCACCCCGTCCCTACTCCCACCCTCATCGAGTCATCTTCAACCCCCAGTGAGGCGCCACCTACCATATAGTTGAGATATTCAATAAATTACTCTATATAGGTCGGCGTTTCATTTGAACTAGAATATTTAATTGACGATTTTTTCATTTTGATACGGTGATAGGCTCGTTCACAGTGCGTGATGGCCTGTTGGTACAGTGCGTGGTGGCCTGTTGGTAAACGGACTAGACGCGACTGCCAACATGTACACGGTGGTCGCGGGTTCGAATCCCAGGGCACACCTCTGACTTTTCGGAGTCATATGTGTATTGATAGTCAATCACCACGCACTAAAAACGGTGAAGGAAAACATCGTGAGGAAACCTGCATACCATAGCGATTTATAAAATTTCTATGGTATGTAAGTCTGCCAACCCGCACTAGGCCAGTGTGGTGGACTATATGGCCTAACCACTCTCAATCGTTCTCTCGATTGTAGAGGAGGCCCGTGCCCTGCAGTGGGACGTATATGGGCTGATACAGATACAGATAGGCTCGTTCCCTATCACATCGTGTGGACTGGCATATGTTGTAGGTAGAAGTCCCTTTAACACATCACATCATGCGACGAAGTACACAAGGCAAAACGTGGTTTTCCTGGTAACTACCAAGAGAACCTCTGCCTACTCCTTCTGAGAAAGACGTGAGGTTATGTATGTATGTAATTTAAATAAAACAAGAGCATATTCCATAACAATATATTTTGTATGATTCAATCACAAAGGCTTTTAAATCACAGCGTTTTATAAATAAACGATCGAATACATAAAAATATCTATGGGTCCCAAGAATAAATTCCTATGTAAAGTAATGTACCAATTGTTACTGATCTGTAGGCCATATTGCACAATTATTCTTACCTATTTCAATACTCCGTGAATTGAAAGATAGAAAACCAACATGCGCATATCTTTCCATGTAGGCTTCTTTATACCAAATGTACAATTTTCATCATATTTTCCATAGCATTTTGTTTTTGGGACCCGTCGATGTACCTATTTCATTAAATTACGCCACAATTAAAATTATTAAGAATTATTATGTACTCAAAAACCCTAATAAAAGTACTTACATTAAAATATAAATTCAATTACGTACCTAGCTGTCCAACCCTTCATCTCGCGTATCTATTAAAAATATATATTTTTTGTTTACTCAAACAAAATTTATTTACTTTTAAAGGAAAAGCTCCAGTACTGGTTAAATGTTTCTGGGGGAGCATGTTTAAAAAAATATATTTTCTCTTCTAAGCCAACCCGCACTAGATTATTGTTTTCCCTTTTTAAGCTTTTCATTCACTGTTCAAATTATATGTATAAGTAGAGAATATGTAGGGTCGAAAATCGAGGGTCCGATTGAGAGGAGTTAGGCCATATAAATCACCACACTGGCCTTAGAAATTCTTATAAATCGCTATTATGTGCACGTTTCCTCAAGATGTTTTCCTCCAGCCTTATAATGCGTGGTGATTGACTGTCAATACAAATAACTCCGAAAAGTGAGAGGTGTGCTCTGGGATTCGAACTCGCAACCACCGTGAACATGTTGGTAACCACGTCTAGTCTGTTACCAACTGGCCACCACTCACTCATATGACATTAGTTTTAAGAAATATAAGCTTTTTAATCAAAACACTGGTATTTAATAAAATAAAAATTAGAACCCAGTAATACAGACACTCAATCGTATTGTCGATTGTAGAGGAGGCCCGTGCCCTGCAGTGGGACGTATATGGGCTGATACAGAATACAGACAATTATGCATACTATAAGTGTGCAAAATTTTATGCTCCTGCGTCCGCGCAATTTTCGTAAAAAGGGATCCAAAGTTTTTGCATCACGTATTAATATATAGATAACAAACTTTCTCACATAATTGCTGAGTTAAAATAAAACTCAACAATGAGAACAAATAAAAAAGCAATACATAAATAATTACTAGTTACGGTATTAACAAAATGCGTATAACCTTATTGACCTTGTTTCACTAATTGTGAAATCGATAAACTAAATTATATGGGCCTACATTGAAATATAAATAGGCACTTATAATGGCGGGCGATGGCGCGAAATTATTATGTAATACTAACAGGCAATTATATTTATTACGTATAGCGATACGTATTACGTTCATAAACAACGTTGTTATTAATGCATCTCATTACATAAAGATGTTTTATCTAATATGCAAAGCAAACACCTTATGTATGTACCTGCTATTGCTTTGTTTTATATTAAAGAAATATGTAATACATCGCACCAATAAATGCCATAGGTCAGTGATTCTCAACCACTGTGCTGCGGCACTTTTGTGTGCCGCCAAATTTCAAAAGTGTGCCGCCAAATTTTGCAAACATATAATAATGTTAATATTATTAAATTATATCATTTAAAAAGAAAAATATTTTTAACATGAATATGTATTTACATCCACAAAAAAGTTAATTATCTTATTATTTGCTTTGCAACGCGTTTTTTCTTAGTGTCAAATTGTGATGAAGCGGCGTGCATAGCAATAGGAATATGTCTCAAGGCGCTCTTTGTGTGCCGCCAAATTTTGAAATCGTTAAATATGTGCCGCAACAAAAAAAGGTTGAGAATCACTGCCATAGGTCATTAAGGGCACTAAAATAGACCGTTTTCGAGGTTTTTCTTTAAATTACTTATTCGAAAGTCAAATTATACGGAGTTGGGACTTCCAAAATTAATGATTTTTATTAGTACCAACATACTCTATTCTTTAAGATATAGGTCTGGGGCAATTTTAGTACCCTTATCGTCCCATATTCTTTATACTAAGAAATTCACAGGGCTACAATTCCATAATATAATTATTTATTCTTGGAGATAACCTGAACCCCAATTAAAGAAATCAAAAAAAAACTAAACCAACCAGTTAATGTGATAAAAATATCAATATGTTAATGTATGTACATAATACATAAGCATAGCAGTACTCTTTATTACGGAAACTCCTTGGAAACTCTGGATCACTAATTTTATTTCATATGATTCTAAATCGATATTATAAACAAATGTTCTATTCCACTGTAATGATTCCTTGGTAGTTTCTAATATTTGAGAAATTAGCATATTATTGTCGAATGTAGGCTAATTTGTGGAAATGTTATATGAGTATGTACTATGATAGAGTACACTATATTGTTTACTCCAACTGCCATACTAGCTATAAATACAAATTGGCTACTATGATAGAAAATTAAATAACAAAAAAATACATACTCAAATAGGTACAAAATCATGTCTTTTTACACTCTCCACACGTTCTTCCGAAGCTTCTGTCGATTTACAAGAATAATTGGAAATAATTAATATAATTATTCAAGTTATTTTGCTACCAACCTTCTCAGGACACTATGTGGGGTATTGATTTACTAATTTGCGCAAATTGGTTTACTAAACTAAGTATCACTATTCGTAATACCAGTAGTTACTAGACAAAAGAGCCAAAACAAGAATCAATATATCGGTCTCAGAAACAAACAATTTATCATCATCTAAGGACTTCTGGCGTACGAGCGCGTTGTTTGTCAAGCTGTTGTCAAAATATTAGGAACAGATTTCTCCCTTAACATTTTATTATATTGGACAAGTCAATACTATTAGCTTAGAATGCTTTTTGTCTTTATTATGAAAACATATCTATTTATATAATGCATATGTTTTTTAAATGTTATTTGTAGTTCCAAATTTCGCCACACGCCAATAGACGAATAACTTTTATTTTTATTTTTTTCTATGGTGTATTTATCTTTCACTACGAGGTTATTTTTAAATGCATCAGATAATAGAACACAACCACTTATCAATGCTGATAAGATATTATATTTACATGAAACTCAACTTAATGTCAGGAATTTAATTTAATCACACAGGATGAGCAATTGAAATAATCAAGAGAATCATAAGCCTTTTTTGTACAACCAATACAAATAAACATAATATAAACAAACAAACATTATCTTTTTCTGAGTAGTAGGATTACAAATAATTTGATGTTCAAGTGCCTAAACAATAGGGTTGGTACTTAAGGCCCTACTATATAAATCCGAAGTTCGAATCTTCGTGACGTTTTTCGTTTCGAAACCTACTCTGTAATACGAAATTCGAATCTTCGGATCGAAGAATGAATGATCCGAATATATCGGCAATCCGAACATTTACATTTTTATTTACTATATTCATCCGAAACGAAGTTTGAAACTTTGGACGAACGAAGTTTGTGACAATACGAATGTACCTACTCTGTAAATGTTCGTATTGCGGATATATTGGAATAATTCATTCTTTCGAATTTCGTGTTACAGAGTAGGTTTCGAAACGAAAAACGTCACGAAGTTTCGAACTTCGTTTCGGATTTATTTAGTAGGGCCCTTAGTACCAAGGAGGAGGAGTTCAAAACTTTACTATTTACTTTTGACTTTAATAATGAAGAAACAGTAAAATTATGAATTTTCTTTATGAGAAACAAAAAAGGCACATGGTATTCTTGTTAAATGTATTTTATTCAATAAATATCTATTTATCTTCAAATATATATTTGAACTAGTTACAAATAGCTGTGAAAATGTATTCTATTTCTGTATATTTTTCATTCAAAATCTTTTTTCATTCATTTTATATGTGAAATATATTGATATTCACAACAGGCTTGATAACACTTGTCAAAATTTAAATATAATATAGACAAAAGTAATTACTAAAAAGCCATTGTGAAAGAAGATATTAATTAGGTGCAGAACGAAAAAACATTGCATATATTTCATCACCAAAAATGTTATTAGACCAGCTGTGTTGTACTTAGCAGTACTTCTTTTAAACCTTTATTATATCAAAGCATTATTCAAATAGAATATTATACTTATTATTCAAGCTATCACTTACTTTCTAAACTTATCAGCCTTGTTATGTAAGAACCACATGAGACCAAATAAACAACTTGGTGGACTTGCCACTGTGGTCTTACTTTGAAGCATTTCTTCTATTTCTGGAATGGTTTTTTCTACAACTTCAATTATTTCGTCGTCAACGCCACCACCTAAAAATAATACAAATAATAAAATAATAGACTGCGTCCGTGGCGCAGGCGGTTACACTCCGCCTATGAAACGAGTGGTTGCGGGTTCGATCCCCACAACGCGAGAAATGTTTGTGCCACAAATATTGCTTTCGGATCTGGATATTTGTGAGACAGAAGTCTCTCAAAGTTCCTGATACACACGGAATAAGACTGTCTTAGTTTGGGGGGTCAGGACTATGTATATGACAGTTGGGTGTTATTAAATTTTAATATGAGGATTAATTAATAAATATGTAGTGACTAACACATCCAAGTGCACAAAGGTGCCAGTTTTCAAGATTTTTTAATGCTACAAAAATATTACTAGCTAGGATTCTCACTAAATTCTTCTTCTTCTAGATTATTCAATTTTATTTAAATATTTACATTTACAGACTCTGAATTACCCAAGTCTTTTATTGATGCACTAGCGGCCCGGCCCAGCTTCGTCTGGGTGCATATATTTTTTGATTCCACTCCACACCAAATACATGTTATTTTTCGTATAAACTCTTGTATACCTAAACTTGACGTAGCTGTCCTACTGTCCGGCTCAATCCCGTCTCATCCGTCTGTTCAGTCTCTTCCCAATCCGTCCTTTCTCTTTATTATCCATCCCGTCTTATAACGTGCATTTATATTTCGTCTTATCAAATCTGTCAGCTATCCCAGCCTTCTCCCGTACCTTCCACTCTATTATATCCCGTCTCTCCATATACATGTACATATAAAGATTGCCTTATGAAATTTTTGTGCAGCAGAAATCGTAATATTTTAATTTCACCACAACTCCAAAACCAAACGTCCAATTTTAATCATTCAAAGACCAAATATTATCAACATAAACTGTACTTATTGATGAAATAATTTATTTTGATAAGGATTAATAGCATGAGTAAAATAAACGCGTTTAAATGTAGTCCAAAAAAAAATTCAAGATTTTTAAATAAAAATGTAGTTGTGCCTCACTCGACATAGATAGGTATAGTGTGTCGCTGACTTTTTTGTAGATATTTATAAGATCTACAATTAATTATAACAATTTATGGTTCTATCTTTTGTAGTTTAGGCAGCGTACGCAAAATAAGTAACTTCTTTGGTTGATTTTTTTCAGTTTGTGTCCGAAAAATCCAAATATCTTACGGAACCCTATTTTTTTCCAAAATAAAATATAGTCTATGTTACTCGTGGATAATGTAGCTTTCGAATGGTGAAAGAATTTTTAAAATCGGTCCAGTAGTTTTTGAGCCTATTCATTACAATTAAACAAACAAACAAACAAAGTTTTCCTCTTTATAATATTAGTGTAGATGAGCCTATTTAGCAATAATAACAAAACATTTTTGGTCTGTTTATGTGGAGGATCAAAGGTTACCTTGTTCAGTTTTCATGTCATCTGTCACCTCACAATAGAACATTGTCTGCATTGCACCTTCAACACCTACTCCTGACCTGAAAATGTATCTAATGTCAATTCACTGCTATAACAATAAACTATAATTCAGAGAAAGTAAGTATACATTTACAGCCTTATTCACAGTTTTAAAACCAATTTTAGTAAACAAGTGGTTTGTAATTTTCACACAACTTTTGAGTTTGGCTATATTGTTACTTTATTTACTTATTAAGTTATTAGTCTGTAAGCATTCTTAGTATTAATAAAATAACAAAAAGTACTGTCTCTGTTAAATAACTTAAAACATGAAGGAATACTTACCTATAAGATATAATTTTGTGCAAGTCACTGACTTGTACATTGTAGCCACACTCTTCCAGCACCTCCTCTCTTGCTATGTGGTCTATGGGCATGTTCTTGTCCACAATGCCAGCACACATCTCCAAGGCCACTGCTATGGATGGTGGATACTTGTTTGTGTCTATGTTATTGGCCTTGCGGTCTTCGGGGCTGATGCAGTTGTAGTATATTGCTAAAGAAATAATAGGTTTTGAAGTGAGAAGATTTATAATTAATTGTTTAGGGTAAATTTTGTTTTGGTTACTAAATATAGTTGATTGACTTTGTCCTAGATTTAATGATGATTAAATTACCTTTTAATACACAAATATGTTTTACAATAAGTGAGGTAAGTAGTTGAATCTTGAAATAAAATTTTACATGGCTTCAATAATACAAGTAATGGGAGGTGTAGGTTCCGAGAATACTACTACTTACAAGTGATAATTATCTACCTCGATATTCGACGAACTATGCCGGAGGCTTAATTATTTCCTAATGCACAAAAGCAGCGAGGCACTATTTGTGGAAATATAAAGTTCTTTTACGCGTACTTTCATTAATTCACAATAAATAAAGAAAGTAACATCGGCGAATATAACCAAAACAATCGTAAAGTGAACCTACCTGGCCTGAATTGCTTCACAAAAATCATCACGCGTCTAGTGACGTTAAACAGTATAATAGCGACTGAGTCGTGGATTTCCAGCAGGTCCCAAGTCTTCTTCTTTCCATTCTGCGTGTAGTTAAACCTAAAAGGCTTTACGTAAGGCGAGTCCGGCAGAGGGCTGAGGTATACGTCCTTAACGTCTTCCATGGCAGTGGATTTCAAAGCCGACATATTTAATGTTATTAAGTGTAAAATGCGATACTGTACGATAACTCGCGGGGCAGAATATTACTACTATAGTGATCTGTGGCAGAAGTGATTCCAATTTGTTGTGCTCCACGAAAATTCAAATTGTCAGTGACAATTGATTGACAAATGACATTGACCAATTTGACAGTTTCGAACCTTCGACCATTAAACCCATGAAACCAGACTTCGACGCGCTTACGCATAATCGACATTCGACATCCGTATGTTCCACTTGACGATCACAACACCCGTGCTCATGCCTGAAATCATCCCGTTCCACTTGCTCGTGAGCGTTGCAATGGCAAACCCGAGTGGAACTAATGGATCAGAACTATATAACACTGGTGGTAGGTCTCTCATATGTGAGAGGCCATCTGGGTAGGTACCACCGCAATGTCTATTTCTGCCGTGAAACAACACTGCGTAAATGCACTGTTGTGTTTCGGATTGAAGGACATTGTAGCCAGAGTAACTACTGGACATATTGAGACTTAACATCTTATGTCTCAGGATGGCGAGCGCAGTGGAATGTTGCTACTGTTTATGAGCGGTCGTATCGCTTACCATCAGGCGAACGGCTTGCTCGTCTCGTCAATCCTTGCAATAAAAAAAAAAAAAAAAAAAAAAAAACTATATATAAGAGAAATATTTTGGTTCATGTGATTTGTGAATGTTTCTACGGTGGATGTTGCATCCATTTTTCTTATGAACTAAATGAATTACTACTTTCAGGAGCAAACGTGCATTAGAAGGAACGTAAATGAAATAAATAATATAAATAATATAAATTCATTAACATTTTCATTTTTTTTTTTCAAAATTTTCATTATAATTTACTTTAACTAATAATTGATGTAGTGTATTTAATAACTTGTTAATTTTATACTTGCTTCTATAAAACATTTTTTTTAGTTCAATATTCATTAACACAACATTCTTCAGCACTCAACGCTCATAACGCCCCAATAACACGTTCCACACCGCGGCGCGGCGCGGCGCCCGGTTTGCCGTTTGCGATCATAATGCTCACGTCCAAATGGAATGGGAAAAATCAAGAAGCAAAAAGTCATTTTCATTCATTGTCACTCGAAAGAAAAGGATAGCAATCAGTCGCAACGTCATTCGAGGTCAAAGGACATGGCCAGTTTTTGTATGGCGCTGTGCCTAGTACTTCGAATCTCGTCTACATCAATTAGTTTTGCATTGTTGGGGTAAGGTTTGTTCCAAGATTAATACAGAAAAGTTACAAAGCCTATGAAGTTCAGGGTTTTTAGATATTTACAAAAACATATCTTATTTTTAGGTTATGTTTTGTAGGTTATCCGTCAATTTATTGAATCTTATAAGAATACGTTTACATAAATGCTTTATCATCGAATTTGGAATTTAAAGGAACAAATATTTTATAAGTTACACAAAATATACACCGAGACGTTTTTAATTGTGTCACAATGTAAACAAATAAACAAAGCATGGTTCCTGTCAAGCAACTGTCAAGTGTCAAGTATTTTACTGCAGCGTTTAGTTGTTGCAATGAAAGTGTGTAAAAATGGGAAGAATATATGTGCAAGTATATACTACTGTGGGTGATGTAGATGAGGTGTAGGTGCGCGTATCGCGATGTGGCAGATACGCGGGTAGTGTGTGCTCGACACTATTACGTGTCGATGCTGGCGTGTGAGGTAGGCAGAGCCTATGCGGGAATGCGGCGAGAAATAAAATGTCCCACACAATGCGTGCACAAGGTTTAATACACACAAAGTCACACAAATGAAAAGTACAAAAGTCACTATATTAAAGTCTTACACACTACACTAATACTAAAATAGGTCTTTACACTACACACTAATACAGTCCACTAAAAACTAAGAAGGAGAGGAAAGCGACAGTCTATTAACAGCAAGTAAAACACGAAATATGCAAAGGCACTCGGTATGCAAGGCAGAAGCAAAAGCGATAAGGACCGTGTGAAGCGCGCATCGAGCAAAAGCCGACTGGTGCTGCAACACGGCAAATGGCTGCGCCGGCGCGGGTCCGGTGACGTCACATCTACCTGAGCGCCGGCGGTCAGCTGGTGTGCCGTTAGTTTTATATACTTAAATATATATTGTGTGATGTGTAGATGTGTCACTGTGAAGTGTGTGAATGTGGTGTGTGTGTATGTCTGATGTTTGTGTGTAATGTGGAGGATCGCCACATCACTCCCCCCCAGAGACCGTCAAGGGCGATAAAAAACCCAATAAAGGTTATAAAGTTGTCCCAAATGACTGATGTGGTCATCGGGATTTCTGGTGAGGGTTAATTGAATTCATCAGACAGTATACATTCATAAATTAAAAAACAATAGTCATAAGAAACATACACAAAAAAATTAAACCATTTGGACAGTGGCGAAGGCACAGAACTTAACTGTCTTTGGTTTGGCGTCAGTTTGTATGACGGAACGAATCGTCCCGTCTTGCCGTGATTTCAGTATAGGTTTTAATATTAAGTCTGTGTTCGACTGCGGAGATCTGGACGCTTCCTGGATAGCATATTCGGTTCGGAACGGAGTGGGCTTTAATTTGGAGTTATTCCTTTTTCCATGGTAGGCCGCAATTTGTTCCGTTCCTTGAGGTGCTACTGGCCTTAGTGGTTTTAACCTTTTCCTTGGTTGCGACTGGTTGTCAAAAGTATGTTGCGTCTTCGTGCTGTAGTGAGAAGCGAAGAGGAGACCTGATGAGGAAAGGCAATCGACCATCCTCACTAATGATTGCCCACGGAGTTTAGCCGCTGGTTTAAAATCGCATGGCTTGTGGCATCTGCGGGTGTTAGCTCCGAATTTAGTGTGATACCAGCATGTAGGGTATCGACGGTAACTAGATTGAGACCGTGTCCTAATCCGGAACGAAGAGGGTGACGATGATCGCCGGCACTGTGGTATGGGATGATCCGTAGGGTGACGCCTGTGCACGCGTGTTTGCTCGGCGAGCTTGGCTTGGAGTCGCTGTACCATTTTTCGGAGCGCTGTGATGTCATCCGAAGAGTTGCCGCAGGAACACGCGTGAGTAGTAGTAGCGGCCGGGACGTGAACAGGTGCTACTATTTCATGCACGCGGTCGGCGAGATCTGCCAGTTGATCCAGTGAGTGGGTTGGCTGTGATGCCAACAAAGTCTGGATGTCACGTGGCAGTTGGTTGCTCCAGATGGTGCGCAGAAAGTTCTCTGGAACGCTGGTTCCAGCTAAGTCCTTGAGATGGCGCAGAAATTGTGACGGCTTTCTGTTCCCAAGCTGTTCCTGGGAAAGGAGCTGCCGTAGCTTCTTTTCGTTCGAAGCAGTAAGTCGCCTGATGAGTTCGCTTTTAGTTTTGTCGTATTTGTACATAGTCGGGGGCGAAATGATGACGTCCTTGATGATTTTAGCATCCGCTATGCTCAAGTTTGTGAGGACGGTTGAATATTTCATCCGGTCGTCAGTAATGCCGTACAGGATAAATTGGCTTTCTAGCAGGGCAAACCATAGTTCCGGTTCATCGGATGAAAAAGCCGGTACCTTTAAATGCAGCCGTTGTACCTCTGACGTCATCGTCGGTTGTTCCGAGCACACCCGAAATCTTCGAATTCGCCGTGTCGTGCTGGTGCGAGTGTCACCATTACGTGACTCGGCGGATTGTGTAGAATTGCTGCTGCTGTCGCTCATTATCGTGTTCTCCAGGGGTCACCAATGTGGGTGATGTAGATGAGGTGTAGGTGCGCGTATCGCGATGTGGCAGATACGCGGGTAGTGTGTGCTCGACACTATTACGTGTCGATGCTGGCGTGTGAGGTAGGCAGAGCCTATGCGGGAATGCGGCGAGAAATAAAATGTCCCACACAATGCGTGCACAAGGTTTAATACACACAAAGTCACACAAATGAAAAGTACAAAAGTCACTATATTAAAGTCTTACACACTACACTAATACTAAAATAGGTCTTTACACTACACACTAATACAGTCCACTAAAAACTAAGAAGGAGAGGAAAGCGACAGTCTATTAACAGCAAGTAAAACACGAAATATGCAAAGGCACTCGGTATGCAAGGCAGAAGCAAAAGCGATAAGGACCGTGTGAAGCGCGCATCGAGCAAAAGCCGACTGGTGCTGCAACACGGCAAATGGCTGCGCCGGCGCGGGTCCGGTGACGTCACATCTACCTGAGCGCCGGCGGTCAGCTGGTGTGCCGTTAGTTTTATATACTTAAATATATATTGTGTGATGTGTAGATGTGTCACTGTGAAGTGTGTGAATGTGGTGTGTGTGTATGTCTGATGTTTGTGTGTAATGTGGAGGATCGCCACACTACAAACATTGCTTTATATATATTTAGTATTGTTAGTTATTATGACCTATTACCTACTTATAGATTATTTTTAGGAATATTTTAGACAAAGTTATTATTTTTTTCCTACACTTGCTTTACTGCGAACGAAACGTTTATGCGGGGCCAACAATGGCGGAAATGGGTCATCAATCAATGCAAAATCTTATTAAACTTTATATTACTCCCTAAACTTCTACAGAAATATGACATATTCTTAAATTAATAGTTGATTTTTTATATTCATTCAATTATTGCTTTGTTTTTGTACATGATAAAAAGTAACTAGGCAGAAACTGTCCAGGTCCTTTTTGTGCTTCACTTTTATATACGGAATGCAATCTCCATTTGGGTATAAGCTTCTTGGGAAAAATCGTGGTCAACTGGGTGTTGTGACTGTTAAGTGGAACTCAAGGACTTCACAATACACATGTCGGCTAGGCTGTATAGCTTAGACCTTTGCCTTTCCGTCAGGATAAACAGAAAAAACAAAACATGACATTTTGACGTTTCAAAAGATTCCATGACTAAAGAGTAAAGTTGTTTCTGGTTTTATCTGTTGTATTTACAAAAATAATCTGTAATTTAATTATCACAAAAACTATAATACAATTAGAGCTTATTGTAATAAGTACAAAGATCTTCGTGATATTCGAAATGACTAAACAACCCAACTCGAAACCTGGGTTTGTCATCAAACTTTCCACGGAGACTGTACAGAAATTAGCAGAAGAAGACCAGCTGGCGAAAGCAACAATAACTCTAACTGTTCCTGAGCAAACAGAGCTTCTAAAGAAACAAGACTTAAAAGACGACCTTGACACCGCAGCGAAAAGTAAAGATGATTTTGAGGTTAGTAATGAAGAAAATATTACGGACAAAACGAAAACCCAAGAATCCGATACCAGACTGAAAGAAGTTAATGTTATTAAAACATCAGACGTTAGTGATGAATCAAAGGCTACTTCAACCAGTGAAATAAAAGTTTCAGAAACTAGTGATAGTTCAGATGATAAAAAGGTATCTGATGAAACACAGAGTGAGTCGGGCAATTCTTGGGGAGACTACGCTCCCTACATAACATATGAAGGCCAAGAAGCGATTTACACAGATCCGACAAGTAACCAAAAGTACACTTGGAGTAAAACTAGTAATTCATGGGAAGCTAAAACTGACGAAGTTCCAGGCAGAGTGTACAGCTATGAAGATGATACACATATTTACACAGAGGCTGATGGTTCTAAATACTTTTGGGATGTTGACAAAAAAGCCTGGATACCTAAAGTGGATGATGAGTTTCTAGCTTATTATCAAATGTCTTATGGTTTTGTTGATAATAAAAAAATCGAAACAAAAGAAGAACCTCAAAAGAAAGAGGAGCCGAAGAAAAATGAAAATGTTGGCTTAAAAAGAAAAAATGAACCTCAGTGGTTTCAACCATCAGAAGAAACCAATACTAAAGTTTATGTATCTAATTTGCCACAAGACATAAATGAAGAGGAATTTGTTAATTTTATGCAGAAATGTGGTCTTGTTGAGCGGGATCCAAGTACCCAGAAAATGAAAGTTAAATTATATATGGATAAAGAACATAATTGTTTCAAAGGTGATGCATTGTGTACTTATATTAAAATAGAGTCAGTTGACCTGGCATTAAAACTATTAGATGGTTGTGATTTTAAAGGACATAAAGTCAAAGTAGAAAGAGCACACTTTCAACAAAAAGGGGAATATAACCCTGCTTTAAAACCCAAAAAGAAGAAAAAGAAGGAATTAGAAAAAATAAAAAAGATGAAAGAAAAACTGTTTGACTGGAGACCAGAGAAATTTGTTGGAGAACGCTCAAAGCATGAAAGAGTTGTTATTATTAAAAATTTGTTTCACCCAACTGACTTTGACCAGGAGGTCCAATTAATTTTAGATTACCAGCAAGATTTAAGGGAGGAATGTGGCAAGTGTGGAGAGGTACGTAAAGTTATAATATATGATAGGCATCCTGAAGGTGTTGCCCAGGTTACAATGAAGGAGCCTGAACAAGCTGATGAAGTAGTACAACTTATCAATGGAAGATGGTTTGGGAAACGCCAAATCACAGCTGAAATATGGGATGGAAGGACTAAGTACAAGATTGCTGAAACTGATGCTGATATTAATCAGAGAATTAATAAATGGGAGAACTTTTTGGAAGGAAAAGACGATAAACAAGAGAACAAAGGAGTTTCAGAGGAGAAACCAAGTATATCAGATGATACAATTAAAGATATACTGAAAGAAGCTGTGGAAGATGTTAAGTAAATTGTTTTTTTTTTAAGATTAAATAGTTTAAGTAAACATGTAAGATAAAATAAATCAATTATTTGACCAATGCCTTTTATTTTCCTTAAACAATTATTTATAGACAAATATGCTAACTATATATTAAAAAAAAACAAGTAAATATTCAAGAAAGATAGATAATAAATCAGTTGAATGTAGAAAAAGTACTAATACTATGATTATGTATAATTTATTTTTACAGAGCATAAAATTATAAACGGAATGGATGTGATATTCTCAGAAAGCATGTGATTGATTATCATAGAAATGTATTTTTTTGAAATGAAAGGTAATAAAGCAGACATATTTAAAAGTTATTGTTGATTTTTTAACTTATGAATAGTAATGTAGGAAAAACATAGTGAGTAATGGTTTTAATAAACAGTATTGAGTATAAACAGACGGATATACCACAAAACCGTGATGTAAAAGATTTGAGTTTACTAAAAAAGCGAAATATTTGCAGGGATTTGTATATTAAATTTCCTTTACCTTTCAAAACGTTTATGGACTAAAAAAGTAAATTAAAAAGCTAGAGTAAAAAAAATGAATGCACCATAAACAATCAGCCGTCATGTCGTCTGACACCTGACTTTTTAGTTGCATACACAAATTTGTCCATTTCAACGTTTTTTAATTGAAAACGTTATAAAGAACACATATTAACGGCCAGGGCAATGAATTAACCTAACATCTCGCCGCTGTCCAGCTATGAGAGTTGTGTACGAACGTATTAAATCTGATTTGAACTTTGGGTGAGCTGTCAAGTGCACTCGGGGCTTCTCTTGCGGCCGTGTACATGAATAATAACAGGATAATATGTTAACATGGCCGTACAGTCTGACTCTGGAGGGAAGGACGACGTGAAAACACAATTCGTGACACGAGAAGGAACCTACCGGTTGATGACTTTATCGGAGTACTCGAGACCTAATCGTGTGGGTTACACCAGTGGTTCCGGTTCCTCGCATGTACGCGTGTCGTTGGTGTCTCTGCCCCCGGGGCCTGGGGGCGGAGCGCCTGGCTCGGACGGGCAAGGCTCCGACGATAGGATATGTTTTAACCATGGCAAAGAGCTTTATGTTTATGTATACAGAGGAGTTAAGAAGGTAACTATTTTACTGTGATTGTTGATTTTTCTATGTCTCTTCATAGGTTAGTTTTGTATTAGTAAGCACAAGCAGTATGTTTCACCACTTGAATAACTGAATTCTACATTATGGACATAATAATAGCTTGAACACATAGTTGAAAAGAGATTTTTGTACTAACAGATATTCTTATTGGTATTTCCTGTGTGGTCATAAAATCTATTTTCTACAATTAAAAAAAGTAGAGTTATGTAGTCTTCTTTATTACCAGATTTTATTGTAAATGTGAAAGTTTTCTTACTTACCCTACATTGGTATGTGATATTGTTGACATATATAATACTGAAAATTGATTACATGTATATAATGATTTATATTATAAAATGTATAGCAATTGGTCAGGTTTATTTGTAACAAAAATGTTAAACTCATTCAATATACTTCTATAAGATTTTTACAAGCATAATTAATAATGTCCTTTTTATGGTATTAATTATTTACTCTCTTTGTATAATGCAAGAGGAAGAATGCCCCTAGTGGGGGTAACATAATAACTATTATAAATAAAACAATGAAATATTGTATGAGCTCTATTTTAATACATGCAATGTGATACAACCTTTCCAGTGAATTAAATTTCTTGGTATACTAAGGTAATAAAATAATGGAACATTGAACCA
The DNA here is from genome assembly GCA_023078785.2 of Hyles euphorbiae. Taxonomy (NCBI): domain Eukaryota; kingdom Metazoa; phylum Arthropoda; class Insecta; order Lepidoptera; family Sphingidae; genus Hyles; species Hyles euphorbiae. The sequence goes on along the minus strand of CM041053.1, from coordinate 1,981,466 downwards.
TAAAATATGTCACTGAAGTGTTTACAGTCATTAGTAAATAGATTTTCCCTAAGGATATTTTACCCCTAAAGTAACTAGTCTGCCAATCTGCACTAGGCAAATGTGGCGGACTATATGGCATAACCCCTCACAATTATATTCTTGATTGTGGACAATGTCTACACCTTATAATGGGATGTATATGGGCTGATATATATTATAAGTAATTTGTTAAGTATAAAATAAAATCATTTCTGAAAGGTTAGGTTTTATGTTCTAATACTAACAATTATCTTGATGATTATTTATTCTGTAATAAACCATAGAATGGTATTAAAAATGATGTATTTCAATTTAATTTGGTTGCATGTCAAACACAAATGAATTAAAAACAAAACTTGATTTTCTTTATCAACATGATTTTGTTCTTGGTATCCTTCAAAATGATATAATTGTTAGTATGAGTGTAGTTGGAATATGTATTTTGATTTTTAAAACATATTTGCACTGGGATATTGGTTATAGTTTATAATATCATCTCACATGTAATCCATACTATAAATTGAGATGGTAATATATTTTCCTAAAGCCTTGTTGTAATTAGTTTACATTTTACTTAAGTATGATTCAAATTGCACACAATTTGTTATTCATGTGTGGTGTGTAGTATACACCACACCACAGTAAAGGGAAAGTTACAATGTCTTATAGGTATATACTGTAATATACAGTAAAAGTATATATAGTTTAAAGTAGTATGAAGCCTTTTTAAGTAGTATTGATAATTTAAGTTAGTGTGTGTAGCTCTATAAGTTTATTTTTATTCAAATTGCGTTTTCTATTGAATTTGTTCACTCTTCAAAGGTACAAATTATGTTATTTTTTTCTTGCAATAATAAGATATTATCTTTAAATTTGTATACAGCATACATACAGCTTGTGGCTGACATTTTGATGAACTGCATGTCTTCCTGATAGTAATTGTATTTGGACACTTTACTTATCATTAGACGCAATTATACCAACCATGAAAGCGCATATGCACAGAATGAACTAAAAACGCAACATCCCTATAAAGGATCTTTGACTGTGGTGTTTTCATTACAGTGTTTACTATTTAGATATATATCAGATTTGTTAAACATGAATAAAACTATAAAATCACGCCTTTCTCCTAAAAGGGGTAGGCGGAGGTGCATACAGGACACCCATGTTTCGCCTTGTATTTATTTCCACGATCTGATATGTGGCGAGCCTATCGCCATATCGGGCAATATGAGAATATTTAATAAGATGAATGTGTGTTCAACAGGCAGCTGACCTCACGAAGCCGGTGGATAAGAAGATGTACAAGGGAACAAACCCAACATGCCACGACTTCAACACAGTCACGATGACACCGGACAGTGTCTCATTAGTTATAGGATTTTCTACCGGCCAAATTCAACTTATAGATCCCATTAAAAAGGAACTAAGTAAATTATACAATGAAGAGGTAAGTGGTTATTCAATTTTATCATATCATCTGAGGATTTATCAAGACTGCTACCGTAAACGAAGCCGGGTGATAGCTTAAGTGACTTCAGACGCGATGCCTTTAATGGCATTGCTTATTTTGCGCAATTTTTAATGTGCATTATGTAGTCACTAAAACTACCACCCGACTTCGTTTTCGGTAGCAGTCTTAATATATCTTGTATGTAATAATTATAATCACAGCTATTATCATATGACATCATAGGCAGGCTAGTAAAGATCTTAGGCGGTATTTTTCGGTTATCGTACCTTGATCTGATCTCTAATTTTTGTAATTAGATAGCATTATCAGGTAGATAGCAATGGTGGCGCTAAAGAAATCTTTGCTAAAATATATGGAAAGGCAAGGCCAGTACAGTGATTGTATTGGAGTGGTACAATGGTTGATAAAATTGAGTAGGTCATATAGTTTCTAATCACACAATAGTTGCATAACATCTGCAGTCAATGCCTTCTCGTACGGTATTCGGATCCAGCCTGTCGATATACACGTGAAGAGAAAAGACTTAGTTACATTTGCATTTGTTTATTTACTATTTATGTAAGAAAGTAGAAAATATCAAATAAACGAGTAAGTTAAAGTTCCAAGGAAATTCATTGTAACATTAAAGATTTAAACAACCAAAGTTGCATATATTAATCATGAATATGTCATTAAAAAAGCTATAAGTGCATGTATGCGGTATTCGCGGGTTCAAATCCCAGGGTACACCTGAAACATTCGGAGTCATGTGTGTATTGATGGTTAGTTGCCTCGCACTAACATAACGCCTAACAGTGAAGGTAAACATGGTGGGGAAACCGTAAGGATTGTAAGGATTTCTATGGTATGTAAATTCCGCCAACCCGTTCTAAGCCAGCGTGGTGGACTATATGGCCTAACGACTCTCAATCGTACTCTCGATTGTAGAGTAAGCCCTTGCCCTGCAGTGGGAAGTATATGGGCTGATAAACATGTCTTATAAGATTTTTTAAGATGTATAAACTTTCAATGATAATTCATCCAAACGATCATACAAGCCATGATTAAGATAATAAATTACATTCCGAAAAGAATAATGATTGGTCTATGTGAATGGAACATTAGAAGTAATCGCCAATTGACGGCTATCGATCGCACATCCTCGATCGTCGCGGCGCGTCTATCGCGCGCATGCCAAAACAGCATTCGATAGCGCCTCGCATGATATTGCGAAATGTGACACCCGCTATCGGCGGAATTTGAGTTTTTGCTACATTGATATGATTACAATGTTTGTTTTTGGAGGTGGTTATGGTCCCAATATTATTAATTGCAATTTTACTTCCTAGTTGGGAAAGTTTTGGAAGGGATACATTATTAATTACGTATAAATTAGTAATGACTATGAATTTAATATACTTTATAAACGAGTAATATCCTACAAAAAACATTTTCATGTATAATGTTGTTAAATAAATAATGTTGCCAATACGAGACCATATGAGTCGCACTGTCAAAAAGTTATCAGATCTCATGTAGAGCCAAGCTTCTATCTTTACGCCATAACTCAACAAGGACTGACTTCACAAACTCTTTACTCAACTTAGTCTAATTATGTGGCCTGGCCATTTCGCTACATTCACGTAGACGTAACGTAAAAAGCTTATGTTTTCTGTTATAATATACTTCTTGTAGCAACTTAAAGGCATGTAGTGCCCTTGCGCTTCGCACGGTCGTAGTAAATGGTCGTTTGGCTAACAGTCCTCTCATCAATATCGTAATAGAGCCATAAACAAATTCTCGTATAGCCGAGGCTCCGTTTGTGATTTGCAGAGACTGATAGACAAGACGCGCGTGACGTGCATCAAGTGGGTGCCGGGGTCCAGCAACCTGTTCATGACGGCGCACGCGTCGGGCCAGCTGTACGTGTACAACGAGGAGCTCAATTGCGGCACGGCGGCGCCGCACTACCAGCTCTTCAAGCAGGGCGACGGCTACTCCATCCACACGTGCCGCACCAAGTCCACGCGCAACCCGCTCTATAGGTGGATCGTCGGCGCCGAGGGCAGCTGCATCAACGAGTTCGCCTTTTCGCCGTGCGGGACCAACCTCGCCGTCGTCTCGCAGGACGGCTTCCTGCGCGTGTTCCACTACGACACCATGGAGCTCATCGGCAGAGCGAGGTCCTACTTCGGCGGGTTCCTGTGCGTGTGCTGGTCGCCCGACGGCAAGTACGTGGTGGTCGGCGGCGAGGACGATCTCGTCACCGTGTGGTCCTTCAGTGAGAGGCGGGTGGTCGCGCGCGGCCAGGGGCACAGGTCCTGGGTGTCGGTGGTCGCGTTCGACCCTTACGTGATCAGCTTCACCGACCCGGAGAGCGAGGAGGGAGTCGAAGACGACAGACAGAAGAGCGAAAGCGTGCAGTGCTACAGGCTAGGCAGCGTATCGCAGGACACGCAGCTGTGCCTGTGGGACTTGACCGAAGACGTGCTCAAGCCGCCCGTGAGAGCGCGGGCGTCGGCGCACCTGTCGCCCAACAGCCAAGCCTTCTCGCCGAACGGCGTGCCCGGGATGAAAGCGCCCGTCAAGGCGGCGAAGACGAACAAAATCGGACACAAACACGCCGAGCTGAGCGGAGCCAACGCCGGCGGCGAGTCCTCCGGCACCAAGCAGAAGACGAAGGTGAACAACGTCGCGACGCTCAACATCAGCGTCGGCAAGGCGAAGGAGGAGAGCTCCGGGCCGCTCGCGGTGAACTCGCTGACGCAGCGGCTCGCGGGCTTCTCGTTCGGCGAGCGGCGCTCGGAGCACCGCCGCAACTTCAGCCTCGGCAGGCCGGCCGAGCACAAGGCGGGCGGCAGCGGCGTGGCGCTGCGGGGCCGCGCGGCCGGAGACTCGTGCGACCCGCTGAAGCTGATCGGCACGGCGTCGTGTCCGCGCTTCGACGAGTGCCCGGTGCTGGAGCCGCTGGTGTGCAAGAAGATCGCGCACGAGCGGCTGACGGCGCTGCTGTTCCGCGCGGAGTACCTGGTCACGGCGTGCGCGGACGGCTGCGTCAACACGTGGGCGCGGCCCGCACGCGAGCCCGAGCGCCGCCGCACCAGGCCCGACCTGCTCGACTAGTGACGCACCACGGCCCGTGTCGACACATCGGCACAACAAACTACTATATTGTTACTATAGTGTCTCTTGGTACTCGCGTTGCTGGTTCGATTAAGGTCCCGACATTTGCAGTGGTTTCAGGCGGACGGAAACGGTTATGTTTTGTTTACGTTTCGCGCGTAGATTTAGCAATTTGTTTACGTATGATTTTGTTTTGGATGTTGTGTATAAACAAATATTATAATATGCACATCGGTCCACTTGGTCACTGAAAAGATGTCTCAAGTAAAAACAATCTTACAAATCTATTGTCAAACACAGAATGGACATAGAAATGTGTTGAAGCAACAATTACAGCACAACATGTTTGAGATAGGTTATTTTTGCTTGAGACAAGAACTTATGTCGGGATTTTAATACGAATCGGTCAATAAGAAAAAAATTACAAATATTGTGCAGCGGTTTAGGAAATCGACATTCAAGTTGTACACGGGTATGGTGTCTGTTTACAAAACATCAAAAGAACGCATGACATTTTAATAGTAGTCCAATAATAAAATAGTGAATAAGTAAATGAATACAATAACACTGACCACAGATAAAAAATGATGTTTTTTAAACGCACATTGCCAAGAGGTCCCGATATACTCTGACGCTTCAGTTGAGTATAGTGCACAGAGGCGGTGGTACAATAGCTCCCTGATTGACAAATCCTACCTCATGTGTTATTCGAGTGTTATACACAGTGATAAGTTTTGTACGTCGGTTCTTATGTACCCAATGGGTACAGGGTGTTTTTATGACGCTACATATAGGGTGTTACGCGGCTGTACCAGTTCGGATGAGTTTTGTCAATAAATCTATGGACTATGTTGGGATGGGTTCTAACGCGTTTTGGGAGTTTTTAGTGCGACAAGTATTTTTATTTATTGATAATTGAGAAGACGACCATTTTGGATTATGTGCAAGATGTAAATGTGTTAAATAAGAATTTTAAAAGAGTTTATCCCACAATAAACTGATCTCAAGTGGGTATAGATGTTTGTGATGATTTAGTGAGGGATTGCTGCGCCTTTTGAGATGAAGCTTTTATAGAATTGCAGACATTCCTGGATATTTGTTGTTTATAATAATACAATGAATAAATGTGACGTGTATAATAAGTTGTAATTGTGGGATAAAATTACTTTATCAAATTTTATGCGAGAATATCGAAAAAGAGGGGAGTCAAAAGAAATAATCATATTTTAACTTAGTGAACTTTGGGTTAACCCTTAGCCTGTCGTAAGCGCCGCCTACTAACCTTGATTCAAAAATAGCCCCTATTTCAATGTCGTTAGGTTGCTTTTTTGCTTGAAATCCGATGAGCCGTATTAATATAGACCCTATTTCAATGACATTAGGTTGCTTATTGCTTGCAACCGGAAGGAACCGGCTTCAGGTTCCGACGGTTGAGGGGTTAAGTATCATTTACGTGTGTCAGAGCTATCATAGAATTAAATAGTATTTTAGCGCAAATATAATCATAATTTTGAAAATGAATGATAAATTCCTGTTTATTTTTAATTTGCAATTATTCAAGTAACTAGTCGATAAAAACTATATAGCTTTTTTTATTTATGTCGCACTAAAGTATCCTAATACGCGTGTGTGTACCGCTAAGCATTTCTAGTGTCGTAAAAGCGATATACGATCAATATAAATTTAGATAGCAATAGAAATTGAGATTCTAATTGTATAGAAATTGTATAAAAGTAATATTAAGGAGACATTTTTTTTTCTTCGGCTCACCAATGTAAATATTGTAAGTTAGGTCGTGGAGCGATTTGATCGCAGAAAACAAGGGTCAAAGTGACGTATGTTGGAAGTTGTGACATTATAATATTTTAAAAAATCTATATATTCAGTTAGCAAAAACGTGGTTGAATTGATGAAAAGTGAGGAAAATCGTAAAAGCGTTGTCGGCCTTAGTAGATTGAGGGTGTAAGAAGTATAAGAAAGAGTAGGAATGAGTTAACCAAAACCAGTAATTAATCCAAGAGAAGTGTAATTAAATGATTGAAATGTGTTTTAACTGAAAATAAACAAGTATTGAGTCACATTTTTCAAGATAATATGTGTCTTGGTGTGGCTTATTTACTGCTAGTTTATGACAAATTAAAGCCTGGTAACTAACGGGTTCTTTCAGAACGACATTACTATGACCTCTGATCCAAATAGGTTTTATGTTTAGACATACGGTACTTAAAAAAATATTGTCTTGTCGAAAACCTCCGACAGAATGCTGTTTTTCGAATTGGAATATTTACCTTAGATATCTCGAAGTGAGACACTGGTTAACTTTATTTTAAAACTGTTTTCTATAAATAGTCGCAAGGTACATAAATCGTGTCAGCTTTCCACAAGTGTCACTTTGCCACTTGCGCACTAGCAAACGCACTCGTGCGCTTCTCTTTTTTAATAATTATTTATTTGGAACGAACGAAGTCTTTTTTTTATCAATTTAAGTGTTGTTGGATGGATGCTAGCGTCTGTAAGACTAGGGGAGGTTTTGTCAACGTCCCCCATGTCAGTTGTTAAAACATAGTTGAATAGATCATAGACACGTAGAATAGTGTTTTTTTTTCACCATAGGACAATATTATCCCCTTTTTATTTACGTAAATGATTCTACGTTTTGTTTTACGGGTTCGGTGTCAAAATTGGATGAGGAAAATAGTGTGGCTAAAAAAAATGCAGTAGTCATACAGGTGTAAAAAATATATGATTGTGCTATGTAATAAATGAAAGTATTTGTATTAAAAATGAAACACTATGTTCAAAGGAGACCGGCAAACAAAGACAGGTTTATAGAGTAAACATTTAAATATGCGCATAATATGTTAATAGCTTGATAAATCGACAATGTGCGTAAACGTAATCAATTTAATAGGACTTTATAAAAACAAAGTATAAATCGCAAAAAAAAGTGTTATTACCCATTTTTGACACCTATCCACTATTTTTTTTCGAAATCATATTGTAAGAAAAAGTAACTTTATTATGTTATACAATGCAATATGTACCTAACTTAAATAGCGTTATAACACGAGAACTATTTCATTTATTAGCCTAAATACGTTATTAATAACGGTTTTAATAGTCATTATTTATGTACATAGCTTGTAACTTCCGTTCGTATAGGAAAAAAAACATCTTGAAAATTTGTGCGTTTTTAAAAGTATGTTTTTATGAGTGAGCGAATGAAATATATCACTTATTAACGGCTCACTGTAAATTAAGGGTACGGTAAGATGAATTGGAGTAATAACTGCATAATTATGATTTAAACATTTCAATTTGGATGAATAGCTATTATTAAAATTAATTTACTTTTATGTTGTCTTTTTCTTATTTGATTAAAGGCTCCACCTTGTATTTGACTTAAGCCTATTAAGAGTTAGAAAGAGACAACTGGACGTAATCTATTCTCTATTTCATATTCTCTCGTTTTTATAGTTTTATATAGAAAACTTACTTCATTGTCTTTGACTATGGTCAATTTATTATTACTTTGGAATATGAAAACATGTGGTTTCCTTTGTTTCGTTTAACCGTTCTTCTTTATGATGCTAATCATATATTGATTATTTTAAAGAAATAAGTTTATATTCATGTGAACTTTTACCAGGTATAATTTAAGTGATTTTTTCGTTTTAAATAGCATTAAGTATTTAGCCTTTTCAAGTGCTTTTAGCCCATGCTTTCATCTATTTAAGTCTTACCGTACCTTATATTGAGTTGGGCCTAAACTGAAAAGCGTGTTTATAAAAATATATGTTATTTCGACTTAGCGTCGGCTTAAAGATCAAAAGAGCCAAGTCTGATTTTTTACTTTTAGCTTATTCTATTATATTTAAATAGCTTTTCTAATAACCGTATTCATTGCCTTGGAATTTTACCAATGGACAAAATCGAGTCCTAATTTACGTAAGTTCATGTAGTATTTTTTATGTGGTTCAGAATTGAACTCTTTAAAAGACTTATACTGATGATGTAAGTTATAATATGGAATGCTGTTTTGAGTTATTTAATTTACTATGTCTGGGAATGTACCTTCTAATAAGTCGCTGTGGATATCTTTGCGGGAGGCCTATGTTTATCGATGTACTGCTTATGACTGACGATGATGGTGTAAATTGTATTGGAACAACACTTTAACATAAAATTATGATGTAAAATATTTATAAAAATTTGGACTTAGCTCATTTGCTCTTTACGCCGACGACATTCTTAAATACACGATCAATTCCTTGTTTAAATCTGTATAACATGATATTAATGACTTTTATCACTAATATGCTAATTAGCAGATTATGTGACATAACGTGTTAATAGCATGTTATATAACAAATGACTCTATGTAATAACGTGTAAGATGTTTGGAAGTACGTGAAATTATTTGTTTTTCGTGGCCTTATAAATGTTACTTATTGTATTTGGATACGACACGCGTGTGATTCGCATTGAGACGTTATTTTTCACTTACTGTAATAGATTGTGACTTCATGTCCGATTTTTTGTAATTTTATCAACGTTGGATGTGTTAAATTGTAAAAGTGACTAATTATGTGAAAACCGATTCTCGTAATTTATTAGTTTTAAATTATTACATTTAACCAATACAAATAAGTATCAAAGAATATTGCCACCATTTTTAATAATAATACTATTCCCCCAAATGTTCGCAACTCCTGTAAGCCAGTTACTCGCTTTTTTATAAAGAAGAATTAACTGACCGTACCCAACTTTGCTTTAAACCTCGACAAAATCAATAATAAAGACAAAAATATATTACAAGGAATATTCATACAAAATCACTATTACAATTTGTCCATACCAACGTCGATATCACCATGGCAGCTGAACGTAATATAATGAGCCATTTTATGTTAACGTCATACTTAAGGGTGGTTGTGCTATGTATGTATATACACGGCCGCGACGCGTTGTTACTATATCCAGTGATGAGTACACAACGACACTATATACTTACCTTATGTAGATGCTATAATTTGACCATTGTAAATCTATGAAGGAAATGCAGTCTCATAGTGTGGGTAGTGGGATATTTCATAGTTGTGCTTGAAAAAATAACCTTATTGTTAGAAGTATAGGGTTCATATTTGATTGATAAGATCTTTTGATGGGACGTACGAATCTTATTTATTTAATAATGTGGTTGTATTTTTCTTAATGCTGGCAAATGTCTCACTACCAATGCTATGTAAAGTCATTAGCTACGAATTTAATAATTCAATCAATAATATATTATTATACTGTAGGTTTCGAAGTATAATGTCTTACTGTCAATTAAGGAAATAAATATTTACAATTTATTGAATGTATTAAACTGATGTAGTTGCTTTTGATAATTTACTTAAAAATAAGTATAGATTGGTATTGCCAGCCTAAAGCACCGTTGTAAAAATTCTACCACTGGATGTACTGACACAATGCGTGTTATTATAAAAATATACTGTTTATGCCGTACAGTCACAACCCAAATGTGTATCATAATGTTTAATTAACCCGATGAGTAAGATGGAAAGTCTTTATAATATTGTGTAAGCTCCATAGTTTATATTTCTATTCGGGGATGCAAGCGTTAAAAAATAAAGGAAGGTATGGTAGACTTTTGTTTGTGTGGTGCCTGATTGATTCATGTTATTCATCGGGTTGAAAGTGGATAACACTTGATTGCATTAGTGAAAATTATGCGCTCTCTTATCAAGAGCATATGTGTGGAGTTGATCTTTCTGCCGCCATTTTAGTTTATTTTTACTTAGAACTGCTAGCTTCGATAGTCTGTTGTATTTATAGTTTCCTCTGAGATTGTGAAGTGGGCGACTGAACTATGTAGTATAAGAATTAAGAGAGGAATTAATACATTTTAGGAGAGTTCTGTTTAAATAGTTTTAAAAAGATATATATTATTTTGCTCATAGTTCGCACCTCTGAGGGTCGTAGAGTAACACTAAACTCACCATATTTGGACATAGGTGTAATAAATGTAAATTGATTAGTGATAAGTTTCTTCATTTAAACGAAAGCTATAAGGCAACTTCATGTAGAATACGTGACTCGTTTATTAATTCGGCGGGTAGAAAAATCGGTTCCACACTCAGTAACATTGTCGCTGATTATTATGTTTAGTTAATTAATATTTAATTAATTTATTGGAGTTGTTTGTTCAAAACTAGTGAGACACAAATTACAAGCCTATCAAGTTATTAAATAGAGAATTTCTCTTTATAACTTATGTATTTTTATTTCGCATCATTTTACATATGAAATATTTTGAGTTATAAACCTTGTAAAAACTTGTAAAAAACCTAAACCTTGCCTTTTAAGTGTAAATTCTGTTTTAATCCATATAGGCGATATGAAGTTTTTGTAGTTGGCAACACAAATTCAAGCAATATGGAATAGTATTGCCAAAATTGTATAATTTCTACTATATCCAAATGGAATCAGATAACAAAGCGTTATCATGAAAGCATAAATAGATTATTTTTTTGTTCGCCATTATAGAAATTGCTGCTTAGCCTATTAACATCACTTCCTCCACACTTACACTTAGGAAATAAAACAAACCATTGTTCTAATAAATATATTGACTACTAAACATAATCAGCGTTAAAATCCGGGGTCCCATCCGGTTTTGTCGTTGACGTCGACCATTTTGTAGCACACTATAGTGTCACCCGGCTTCACTTCGAACGTGGGATCGTCGAAACGCAACCCGCACTCCATGTCCCGCTTTATAGTTGTCACTTCGTCTTTTAGATGCTTCATTGATGCTAGTTTGCCTGTAAAAGAAGGTATTTGAGAAATAGGGACAATATATGGTGTTTATTTGTATAAAAATATGAGTAAAAATATTATAAACAAAGTTTCCATGTTATAAAAAATATTTTGCCTATCAGGCACAAAGTCAACATAAATATAGATGGCCTGACTCGAAACGAAACACATGTATTCAGAATAATATAATAATTATTATCGAGGCGGGTAAATATACTAGTACAGAAAAGCATTGACAAAAATATTTCATGTTTCAAACTATACGGCATTGTGAACCTTACAACAAACCACGAAGGTACCAACTAAAATGTCATTACAAACACTTGTAATTATGAAGTGTAGGTGAGAGTATGTACCTTCATAGACGACCTGCTGGTCCCTAATGATCCTGTAGAGCGCGTGCCTCACCAGCGAACCCTTGGAACACCGACATCCTGCCACCGGCACTTTCTTCCTACCCTCTGATACCATAAACTGTTGCAGTACGTTGGCTTCACCTGTAATGAGACAATACAACATTTCAACAGCCAATCACGTATTGAGTACGGGTGGAAAGGCGCATTTTTAAAATCGAATGTTTAAGTGTTAAATTGTGGGTATAACAAGAAAGATGGATGACCACATAAAAGAGTAGGCAATAGAAACTCATAAATGCGAATTTAATATATTTCTAATTTAATATTTTATATTGAATCTAAATATATTCATATTCTACATAATGCACTATGCATTACTCTATATGCTATGTAAATTTTCTAAAGACCCAAGTAAATATATTTAATACGTGATTGTCAGCTAGTCGTCGCTTCCATATCAATACTCAATGATGTTATTGCTATAGCTATATTTATACAGCTAACTACCGTCAACGAAAAAAAAATAAAAGTTACAATTACAGACGACCCAATAGACCTGCCCCATCAATTCTAATAGCAATTATTATTTTACTAACTACCCTCAACAAAAATACTTTCAGTTCCCATCACTGACGTCACCTTAATAGAACTGGAAGTGAATCTGGTACATGTATACCACATCTTCCTCTAAACATACCCGATTTTACTACCTACCCTCATTGTAAAAAAAAAATCCAATCACCGACCTGACCCAATAGACCTGCATCTACCCACATCTTTAAACATACCGATATGCTCCTCCTCCTGCCTGGTGGGTATCCTGGCGCTGATCTCGTCCTTGACGTCATCCACCAGCTTGTATATGACGTTGTGCATTTTGATAGTAAGGCCTTTCTTCTTAGCCTCTACCGACAGCTGCGGCGGACACTCCACGTTGAACGCGTATACTATCGCGTTGAACGCTTCCGCTATCTGGTAATGGAAATCAGAAATTTAGTTTTCGGGTATTTGCCTCTTTTATACAAGGTATATCAAGACAACCACTCTCAATCGCTCTCTCGGTTGTAGAGGAGGCCCGTGCCCTGCAGTGGGACGTATATGGGCCGATACAGAAGAGATATCACGACTAAGACTTATGCACACTGTATAGTATATTTTACACTATACAGGGTATCTCAAGACTGCTACCGAAAACGAAGCCGGGTGGTAGTTTAAGCGACTTCAGACACAATGCAACAGAAAAAGTTGCAAAAAAAAGCGATATTTTTTTTTTTTGTTATTTTTTTTCTATGACCATATTTGGGTGGTAAATGCATTTTTTCCTAAAATAATAGTATATACCCTTTTATTTATAAATAATCTAAGGTATAAAAGAGTTTAAATTATTATTTTAGCAAAAACTATGGATTTACCACCCAAAAATGACGATATTTAAAAAATCATAAAAAATAATTGTCGCATTTCTGTGCGAAATTTTTAGCTGCACTGTGTTTGTAGTCACTAAAACTACCACCCGGCTTCGTTTTCGGTAGCAGTCTTGAGATACCCAGTATATTACAAGGACAATGAGAATTTCGTAGAGTCGTATGACACTCAGCCCAGGTGCAGATACACTTTTGAAAATGGGCCAGATATGTTAATTCTAAATACCAATTTAGAATATCGGAGCAAAAAATCCGTCGGATATCGATTTTTAAAGGAATCGAACTACGAAAAACGAATGAAATTTCACAACTGCTTCCCTCCTACAGGTCATAGCGTGATGAGCTGCACCCAGGCTGAGCCGTGTCGGACCGCTCTAGTGAGTAATAGTAGCTATAATTAAGTTAGTAACTATTTAGATATATCATAACATACCTCCAAGTCGTTGGGCGTGACTTGTCCCACCCCGAAGTGCACGAGGTCTAGTCTGACGGTGTGGTTCTCGTCATACGTCTCCAGTATATCCAGTATCGCCTCCACGGATCCGTCCACGTCACCTACAAATTAGTATCGATATTAGGGTTTGTGAAATTCGGTAAAATTCCCTCCCTAGTTTGTTGTTAAGTATATACTTATAATCATATGGTCATATGACCTATCGTGAATACAGAATGCCTATCAAGAAAGAGTACATTGCGCCATGAAATGCCTTATGGTGTTAGATTTATTTTCAGCATGTACAACATTGAGGTCATGGGTTCGAATCCCTGGTTGGGCAAAAGGATGATATGATATTTTTACTGGTGGTAGGTCTTTCATATGTGAGGTTACTTAGGTTCATAGCAATATCTATTTCTTCCGACAAACAGCAGTGTAAATGCACTGTTGTATTTCGGATTGAAGGTCATTGTAGCCAGAGTAACTACTGGACATATTGAGACTTAATATCTTATGTCTCAGGATGGCGAGCGCAGTGGAATTTTGCTACTGTTTATGAGCGGTCGTATCGCTTACCATCAGGCGAACGGCTTGCTCGTCTAGCCATTCAATAAAAAAAAAACTTTTTTTTAAATATTAATCCCCCGCCCCGTCCCCCTTAAAATTGATCGTACCTTTAACAACAACATTGAGCGTGGGATGCGTGTCCTCCACTATCATCTTCTGCCTGGGTCCGTCCGGCCTCATGCGGAACCGGCCGAGGGTTCGCTTGCGAGCCAGCCTCGCCTTATACTGCTGCTGGTACTCCGCGGTCTTGGCCTCGATCACCTCGGAGTCAGAATCTTGCTTCTCCCTCATACGCTGGTTGTGACGCCATTTCATCACTTCGTTGGCGCGTTTCTGTTAGGAGGGAGGGGTTAATTGGCAAAACAAAATCATTTATAGGTCATAGGCCTCTCCCAAGGCCCAGAATAATAACAGAAGTCAAGTTTGTGTATGTACTTCACTTTTGTTGCTACACTCACACTACGCTCGGCGTTCGTGCTAGGGTTGTTAACTCTGGCTTATGCGAAAACAAGGATCTTGTTAATAACACTCGAATTGTTTGATTAATAGTTAAAATAAAATATAAAAAAAACAATAATATATTAAAGATATTTTAAATTTTATTTATATAGTCGTTGAGTGGTCTCGTTTAGTTTCGAATATCGTGTCTTTGTATGGAGCTTTTTACTGGTGGTAGGTCTCTCATATGTGAGAGGCTGCCTGGGTGGGTACCACCACATTGTCTATTTCTCCCGTCAAACAGCAGTATAGAAGCACTGTTGTGTTTCGGACTGAAGGACATTGTAGCCAGAGCAACTACTGGACATATTGAGACTTAACATCTTATGTCTCAGGATGGCGAGCGCAGTGGAATGCCAAGCATTGCTTTGTAATTCGAGGTGTTGTTTGGTTCTGCTACTGTTTATGAGCTGTCGTATCGCTTACCATCAGGCGAACGGCATGCTCGTCTCCCCATTCATTGGAATAAAAAAAAAAGCTTGACTTCTGTTGATATTCCGTACCCAAGGTACACCACAGAACCCGGTCTGCTGCTTTATAGATCCAGTCGCTGCCGGCCATCTTGAGCAAGTCGTCCCGCCATCTGGCCAAAGGGCGTCCCACGATACATGTTATCTTTATTTATTTGCATCCTGCTACTAGTATCGAAAATAATTTCAATAAATTAAATCAATGCTAAAACCATAATTGAGCATACCTTAGCGGTCGTCCCACCTCACGGTATCGTTATGCCGTCTGTTGCATATTGGGACATCTATTAGATTTGGATTATAATAATTGTGAATGGCCATCACTAGTCTTAAACGAGATGGCTGATTAATAAAACCTTCAAAATTGGAGACTCCTGTGTTTGATATAAAACCCAAGACTGAACACCCTATATAAAAGATGTAACACCGCCTTAAATTATAAAGCAAGAGATATAAAAACTAGTAGATATGAATGTTTTACCTCCGAGTTGACTTCGAGCACCTGGTCCCCGGCGGAGGGCAGTTCCCTCCAGCCCAGCACCGACACCGGCGTAGAGGGAGGAGCCTCCTCCACTGTGCGACCTTCCGCTGTCTTCAATACTCGCACCTTTAAAAGAAAAAGAAGGATTTATGTCACATATACTAATCAAGTTGTAACTATTTTAGAGCTACATATTTTTATAACTGGAAGTGCCAGTGCCATTCAAAGTCCGCAGAGCATTTACAAGCGAAATTAAAATTCTAAGCGAATTTCACAGTGATGGAGAGGAGATCATTTGCCATACAGCGCATGAGAGATTTTAAAAATAAAATTGTACACCACAAATTCCACGACCTAGTGATCGAACTCTAAACTTCACGGTTCACTGCTACTCTTGATCCTCTATTATAAAATAAAAATACGCTCTGGTGATTACTTACTTTAGCCCACCCTCCGCCCGCCACGATGACACAGCCCCGACGCAACGTGCCGCGTTGTACCAGCACTGTCGCTTGCTTCCTGAATATAATGTCACTTTATTATCATCATATAGACTGCCTCGGTGGCGTAGTTGTACTACGGTACGGTTACAAAGCTGAGGTCTCGGGTTCGAATCCCGGGTTGGGCAAAGTGATATTGGATTTTTCTATTCAGTATCAGCCCAGAGTCAGGAATTTGTGCCCGATATGGCGATAGGCTCGCCACCTATCACATTGTGGGACGGAACATACAAGGCGAAATGTGGGTGCCCTGGCACCTCTGCCTACCCCTTCTGGGAACAAGGCGTGAGTTTATGTATGTATGTATGTATGTATATAGCAAATTTAATCGAATTAACAAACTGAGAACGAAGTATTTCTATGATTTATTTATCGTTAAAAGAAGACCTCTATACACAACGGCGCATACTTCGTCTGTTCCTGAGGATAAAAATAATAATGATTGAATTTTGATGACCAACCTAGTTCCAAAATATTTTTATTGCCTCGTAACATATTGCAGTTTAGTCTACATTACTCTTCCCCTAAAGTTGTCATTTAAGTTTTATCACACAAAAATTCATAATCTGCAATTTCATGACATCGGTTTTACTTTTACTTTGCCAATTCTTCAAGACCTAGAAAATGAAAACATACAAAGCCAGAAACCCACACACTTACCCAGTCCTCGGATCGACTTGTGCCTCAATAACCACCCCCTCCACGTACCCCCCCGGGTCTGCCTTCAGCTCCATGAGCTGGGCTTGCAGGGTCAGAGCTTCCACCAGCGTGTCCAGGTTCTGCTTCTTCAGAGCCGACACCGGGATGGCCTGGACGTCACCGCCCAGTTGTTCGCATATTATGCCATGCTGCGCCAGGGATTTTAATGTTCTTTCCTGGTGGACAAATGAACAACAATTGAACGGTTTTGTTTAATAAAAATAAGACTTGTTTTTAGAACATTCTTTTTTTGTCAACTTTTGAACCTTATTTTAATAGGAAATCGTTATATCTTAACAAACCTTTTGTGTGCTAAGAGGCATCTTCGCAGGCCGGCATAATTGTATCGAATGGCATGAGAATGCTGTCTGATGCTCATCGATACTCTGCCTGGACGGTATTTACGCTTACCATCAGGTGTCCTGCATATGTGCATTACTGACCAACATAGGACAACAATCCATAACAAATTACCTCAGACTACGGTTGTCGAAAACTGTCTACAAGCAGGCAAATACTGAATAACAATCAAGTTTTTAACAATTCTAGGGCTTAACATGCCTGTTTCTATCTGATATGAAGATAAAGAAGCACAAAATAAAATAGCAACAAATAACAACATGAATGTGAAATTGAGGCATACCTACAATGTTCACACCTGGCTTGTCGACCTTGTTCACCGCCACCAGTATTGGAACTGCAACAAATATTTGTATTTAGCTTCATCTTAAGTCATATACAAGAAAACAGACGTGTAGTTTACCATTCATATAGGTGGCGACTATATTCTACTACGTTAAATGACTCCCTGTGGCTGAAAACATTGTGGCCAGTATAACTGCTGGACATATTGAGACTTAACATCTTATCTCTCAAGATAGTGAGTGCCTTTGTTTTATGGTATAGTTTGGTTTTGCTAATTTCAATGAGATGTTGTATTGTCTACGCGTCTAGGCGAATGGAATGCTTGTCTCGCCATTCATTGAAAAAAAAAGTAAAAATTGGAAAAGTAACATGAAACTGCTTTGGACTTAGGTCCACAAATGTATGTTATGTGGTTAAGGTTGATAATTTCCCGACAAAATTTCTTTTTTGATGGTAGAATTATAAATCGAAATGAATAAGTAAATAGAAGAATCATTGAGGTTCATGGTATTCATCACCATCATCATCTCAGCGACAGAAAGTTCAGTGCTGAACATAGGCCTCCCAACTGGAACTACACATCGACCTGTTGAAAGTGGCCTGCATCCAGCGACTTCCTGCAACCTTAGTCAGATCGTCTGCCTACCTTGCAGGCGGGCGCCGGACATTTCGTTTGCCTGGTATGCCCTTCGTGATTATTAGATATGTTAAATTCATGAATAGATTGTATCTAGCTTATGGTCTCACCTCCAGCCTCATTAGCCATGCGGATGGACTCGAGGGTCTGCTCCATGACTCCATCATCAGCGGCCACCACCAGTACCACGATGTCGGTGGCGTGAGCTCCGCGAGACCTCATGGCCGTGAACGCCGCGTGGCCTGGAGTGTCTAGGAATGTCACTTTGTCACCGGAGGGAAGTTTCACTAAAAAAAAAACCAGAAATAAACATTAAGAAAATAATATATAAAACATATAAAAGAAACTCTAAAACTCACGTTTCTTCCTGTTTATTGAGATCAAGTTAAAAATTTCTTAAAAATTATGTTTGTTTTATGTTATAATTTTTGCTTTATTTTTATTTAATTATTTATTTTGAAAGATAATACACAACTAAATAATCTGTGAAGTTTTTAAGCATCTACCCATTACAGTTATTAATTTTGAGCAAAATAATAGGAAAAAAACACATTCATTGTATGGGGGCACTTCTTAATTTTTAGTGTTTGTTATTATAGCGGCAACGGAAATACATTATTTGTGGGAATTTCAGCTTTCTAGCTATCATGGTTTATGAGATACAGCCTGTTGACAGACAGACAGACAGCGGAGTCTCAGTAATAAGGTTCCTTTTTTATTTTAGGTTCGGAACCCTAAAAACAGAATAATATACACTCGTCGCATCTAAAATACGAAAAATCATTCAAATCACCTAACCCATACCTTCAAATGCACCAATGTGCTGTGTGATCCCTCCAAACTCAGTCTCTACTACAGAGGTGTCCCGGAGCGAGTCCAAGAGCGTGGTCTTGCCGTGGTCTACATGGCCCATCACGCACACTACCGGCGGCCGGGGGCGCAGCGCCTCCGGGGGAGCCGGCGGCGCCGGTACTGCGTCTTTGTTCTATACAAGGATATAAGGTTGAATTCACAATAATGTAGAATAAATCAAAGCTTCTGAGAACACATTTTACAAACTATAATTATGGATAAATCCTGAACACTGAGTTATAAGTGATTGAACATTACAGTTGTGCATGGTAATTTGTCAGTAGAATATGTATTTGATGTATTAAAGAACAAATAAAGGTACTTAATAGTTTTTTCTTTTAACTTTTTTTTTATATCACCCTCATTTTCGATATTAAGAGTAATGGTAATCTAGTTAAAAAAATATAAAAGTACAAAAAATATTATAATTTTTTTATTGCCACAAATAGCTTGCCATTCCTGATTTTAAGCAGGCTTATGGTTAGTAGCAAAACCAAACAACACTATGAATAAATATCTCACCTCCTCTTCTTCAATTTCTTTCTCAGGACTGGCTACAAGCTTGTACCTACAGCCTGATATTTTAACAATATCCCGAACAATCTGAGGATTGTGGATCACTGTGTTTTTATTGTAGATAGTGTCTGAGTTTTTATCAGCAAATTCTAGGGCTTTGAAAACATGATCTGAAAAAAAAAACAAACAATAAAATCAATTACAATAAAGTACACAATTTATTAGTAAAGAGATTTAATTTGAAGAGTATGCCTAAATTGCGTGCGTGGTGGCCTGTTGGTAAACGGACTAGACGCGACTGCCAACATGTTCACGGTGGTCGTGGGTTCGAATCCCAGGGCACACCTCTGACTTTTCGGAGTCATGTGTGTATTGATAGTCAATCACCACACACTAAAATGGTGAAGGAAAACATCGTGAGGAAACCTGCATACCATAGCGATTTATGGAAATTTCTATGGTATGTAAGTCCGCCAACCCGCACTAGGCCAGTGTGGTGGACTATATGGCCTAACCACTCTCAATCGTACTATCGATTGTAGAGGAGGCCCATGCCCTGCAGTGGGACGTATATGGGCTGATACAGATACTGATACATGCCTAAATTAGCATTAAATTAACTAGTAACTATTTAGCATGGCTACAAAAAATTTACAAACACATTCATTTATATTTTATTAATTTACTATACTGTATTGATACTTACCAACATCTTTTTTGAGCACACTGGCAATATCCAGCACAGTCATATTTCGCCATATACCAACAACTTCTGATCCTGCTTTTGGTGAATATCTGATGGAAGATCTTCCTTGACTTGCAGTGGCCTAAGACAAATATACTCATATAATTAAATCTCAAAAAATTCTTGACGACCTCCTGGTCTGACACCCTATATCTTAAATTTTATATAACTTATGTATTGTCAAAAATAGCCATTTATTAATTTAAAATTATTGGCAGTAAATCGAAGTTTTCAAAATATATATATATAAGTAAAAAAATCATTTCAATGTAATAATATATATCTCTTTTCCATATAAATTATTTTCTTGGATCTTTTATGTTTCGTTAAATTATTATTTGCATATTATACTTCAGTTATACAACAAAACAAAGACTTGGAATACAAAAGTATGTTAAAGCCTCTGAATGCTAAAATATCTAACTAAAAAATGTTTTATACCCTTTCTTCTTCACTTCTTCTCTTCTTCCATGAGACTACTGACATGGATATGTGCCTAGCCCATTGATAATAACAATTTAATTGATTGCTTCTTATTATAGAGATAAACTGGTAACTTTCGGGTTTTAATAATGTTATTGGTAACCTGAAAAAACACAAAATCATAAACTTCAAACGCTTTATTTATTTAATAAGATTCTATATTAACAAATTGAATGTTTCAAAGTTTTAATGAATAGCTGTAAATGTAGAAAAAGATTTAATTATATATTATTATGTTTTTAATTTAGAGAAATATGACTCAATGTGTGACATTTTTGTTTGTTATACAATCCACAATTGAAAAAAACGTGCCAAACATTGCTTAATACAACACTGACATATAAAACCGTACTTCTAGTCAAGGCCGACACTAAAACTTTTGATACTTTGCAATCGTTCATCTAACAAATATATTATATCGGTATTACTGACTAAAATTAAAGCTAAAAGACCAGCGAAATAATTACATACCTAGAATGCAATAGTCTTCTGTACATTTTAATGTGAATAACAAATACACTGGGGTAAAAAGTTGGTTTCCTTAAAGGTTCTGTAAGGATGAGGTTATGTCACGAATGTTGTAGCCGTTATTTTCGTTATTAATTTTCGACCGGTTTAGGCATAAATATTGTGGATTTATAAGGTTCATTGTGAATTAAACTTCATTATAAATAAGTTTGTGGCGAGTTTCTGGTAGTTCAGTTCAGTTCAGTTCTTATTTTTGGCGTTTGCGTTATAACCACCCCGCAATTCTGCCAGTGTCAAGTTATATAAACAACAAATGAAAATGAAAATTGTGGAGTCTATTTTCCAAGTCGACATAAACCTGCAACACACAGAGACAAACACATTTCTAACTATGGTTAAAACTGTTAGATACATAGACGTTTTAGAATTCTACGAGAATATTATGTATATATATATTTAATATTAATATTGTTAAATTAAATTTTGATACTGTTAACGTTAATACATTTATTTAATAAGTTTATAAATGGGGTAGCAGTGAGGGTGAGAAGCGTTTTCATGCAGGTGGGACGGGGAATTTCTGGGGGGAGAATTTCATAAAGTGGGAGGCGTAAATTAGGGCAGCTAAAAAATATATGGTCAAGGTCGCCCTCATCCAATCCACATTCGCAGAGAGAATGATCTCGAATTTTGATTTTAGCCAAGTGAACTGGAGTGCAGCAGTGGTTTAAGCGCATCCGACAAATTATTGAGGAGGAGGTTTTGTCCAGATGTTGAAACTTGAAAAACCATGGCTTAGGAGGGATTTCTGGTTGAATAGAGCCATAAAATTTTCCCTTTATGTTTTTAGAGGTTTCCCACTCTTTACTCCATGCTTCCATCATCCTCTCCTTCATGTTTGAACATACATCAAGAGGGATAATTTGGAAGTGTTCAAGAGAGCCAGAATTAACAGCCTGTTTAGCACAAGAGTCCACTGTATCATTACCTAAGATTCCAGAGTGACCAGGTATCCAGGCTAAGACAACCTTTAGGCCAATTTGGTAGCATTTAAAAAGACATTCTTTGATTTTGAGGATTACTGGAAATCTAGATTTTAATTTAAATGAATTTGACGCAATAGACTGAAGACAGCTTTTGGAGTCAGAAAAGATAATGACATTATTTAGCTTGTGTGAAAATACAAAATTAATGGCTTCCAAGATTGCAATAGCTTCACCTCCAAAAACAGTGGTTACCGAAGGGCATTTATAGCTCAAAATAGTCCTATATGCAGGAATCCACACCGCAGAGCCAACAGGACTGGCATTTGATAGCTTGGAAGCATCGGTATATATTGATAGCCAGTTTGGGAATTCTGAAGACAGCCTTTGTTTAAGTATTTTAGCAGCTCCTACGGTGCCTTTCTGTATACCAAAATCTAAAAGTACTTTAGGTTGGAATGCCAGAGCATTGTATGGTAAAGAAAAAAAGAGATTGAAGGGAAATTGGAGAATTGGGTCGGTCAGGCGGGAGAATTTGATGAAGCTACGAAGTAAACAGGGTAAATCAAATATTGAATTGTAGCCTCTCCTTTCAACAATATTAAGTAGGGAATTAAGTTTTGCAAGGAGAGGGTGTTGCGAATTTTGAGACAATTTAAATAGGAATTTATCTGCGATAAATTGCCTGCGCAGATATAGAGGAGGTTCCACGCATTCTACCTGCATTGCATTGATAGGGGAGGATTTCATTGCTCCCAAGATTAAGCGAAGGCAACTTGATTGAATTTTTGATAGCCTTTCCAAGGCTCCTTTGTTACCAGGATCCAATAGAAAACAGCCATAATCTAGATAACTACGAATGATAGCATTATATAAAATTTTTTGGGTGAAGGGGTGGGATCCCCACCAAACACCAGACAAAGATCTAAGAATATTAATATTTTTATTGCATTTAGAAACTAAATATTCACAGTGTGAGGCTCCTGTCATTCTAGACTCCAACCAGATACCTAGGAATTTTACTTTATGTTCTTGGGGAATGGGCTCATTCTTCACAAATACGTTAATTAATGGAGTATTTCTACGCCTAGTGAATACCACTGTACTAGATTTTGAGGGGGAAAGAGAAAGACCATGGTTACTCATCCAAGATTCAAGAGAAGACAAAGCGTCGTTAAGAAGGGTAGATGCATGATTCGGATTCTCAGAAGAGATGTAGAGCGCGAGATCATCTGCATATTGAAGGATTGAACAGTATTGATTGACGGCTTGATCGAGATCTCGGGTATAAACATTGTATAAAATGGGGCTGAGGACAGATCCTTGGGGTAAACCCTTCCACACAATCCTAGGATTTGATAAGGAATCCTGAGTTTTTATTACAATACTACGCTCCATAAGGAGATTGCAGATGAAATATGCCAGCTTGGCAGGAATCCTCAGCTGAACAAGCTTGTTCCTGAGGACTGGAAGCAAAACATTATCATAAGCAGACGTAATATCCAAGAAAACCCCAACTAGAAATTCATTTTTGAGGATAGCAGAGTGAATGTCGGTGGTAAGGATACCAAGACTGTCCATGGTGCTCATATCCTTTCGAAAGCCGAATTGAGAATCCGATAGTAAGTTATTATTTTCGAGGTACCACTCCAGGCGATGTTTAATCATGTGTTCTACAATTTTTAATAAAACGGATGATAATGCTATTGGTCTTCGGCTATTGGGGTCAGATGGATTTTTTCCTGGTTTCAAAATAGGAATAATTAATTGGGATTTCCATGTTTTCGGAATTTCCTGGGAATCATATATCAGGTTTATTAAATTTAAGAAATACTGTTTGTTTCTTTCTGATGATTTTACAAGGAAGGAGTAGGGAATATTATCTAAACCAGGTGAAGAATCAGAGAGACCCTCTAGAGCTAAATTAAGCTCATTGAGGGTAAAGGAATTATCAAAGAAAGAGGATGATGATGACGGAATTAACAAAGTGGGTAAGGTATCTAAATAAGGGACTGTAGGAGGAGCCAATTTATTAGCAAAGGCATCTAGCCAAGATGAAGGATCATTGGACTGGACACTCTCAATGCCAAATGAACCCCTATAACGTCTAATTTGCTGCCACACTAATGTAGACGGAGTTCTAGGAGACAATGATTCGCAAAAACTGCGCCATCCGAGTTTCTTTTTAGACTTAAACATTTTTTTTGCTTTCGCTACTTTATGGCGAAAGTTAATAAAATTACTAACGGTCATTGCTGAATTATACATGTGTTCAGCCTCTTTTCTCTCTCGAATAGCAGACGAGCAATCTGAATCCCACCAAGGGGTTGAGATTTTAAAACTGTGTTTTTTGTTTTTGGGAATATGTTTGTTAGCACTAGATATAATAGCATTTAAATAATTTGAATATGATGAAAGGACATTGTTGTTATTAGTCATTTGAAGATTATTTATTGAATCGTCGAGACAAGCAGAGTAGGATTCCCAATCTGCATGGGAGACCCTGTATTTTAGGGTGGGGGTAAAATTAGTAGTAGGAATTACTCTATTTGAAATATTTAGTATAATAGGGAAGTGATCGCTGCCATGGGAAGAGGAAAGGATAGACCAAGACATAAGAGAAGATATGTTAGCAGAGCAGATAGAAAGATCCACTGCACTTTTAGGATTTTGAGAGGGTAGTACCCTACGAGTAGGTGACCCATCATTTAAAATGCACAGGTTCAAGTCATCGCACATGTCAATAAGGGAGCAACCAAAACCATCATTATGACTGCCACCCCAAGTCATGTGATGTGCGTTAAAATCACCCAATAGGATGATAGGAGGAGGAATAGATGAAATAATGTTACGGATGTCTTGGATTAAAGATATATTAGGGTGAGGGATATAAATTGCTATGATGGAAATATTTTCTACTTTAGCTGCAATTATGTTCATGTTAGCGCTAAAAGGAGGAAGAGAGATTTTAGAGAAGGTTAAAGAGCGTTTTATGAGTAATGCACATCCTGCATATCCATCAGATCTGTCATCTCGAAGACAAGCATAACCGGGGACTCTGAATCTCGATCCTGGTACCAGCCATGTCTCGGAGATGGCCAAAACTGAAGGGGTGAATTTCGATATAAGATGAATTATTTCGTGTTTTTTTGAGTGTAGACTTTGGCTATTCCACTGAATTATTGTTGTTACTGGGTCCATAATTACTTAAAAGGTTATTTAAAGAAGAAAGTGTACTGGCAACGTTGGACGGTAAAGATGAATTATTTTGTGAAATAAAATTGATTATAATCTGAACAAATAAATTTAGAAGGTTCTCAAATTGATTTATCTGAGGTGAGGAAGGAGAAGAGTTTAAAAGAGCACAACCATTAGGTTGGGAGGAGGGTGGGTCAGAAATGATTGATTGGTGTAAAGATTTGTCAAAAGATTTACTCAAAGGAGCTTTGGGACGGGGATTGGAAAATACGGTTTTATTATAGGATTGAGAGGAAGATATTTGTGAGGGGGAAATGGGGACTGAGATGGGCGATTGGGAAATAATATTAGTAGAAGGGTGTGATAATACCTCAGAAAATCTTTTTTTGGTTAAACGTGGATACTGTTTCTGAGCTTCCTCATATGATATGCTTTTCTCGGCCATTGTTTTTTTAATAGACACTTGCCTGTCATACTCAGGGCAGCATCTATTGTTGGCAAAATGATGCCCCAAGCATAACAAACAAGTGGCTTGATTTTCGGCAACATTACATGTGAGTGCATCATGAGGTTGGGAACATTTAAAGCAACGGGGAGGGGATCTACATTGGCTTTTAACATGTCCAAAACGGCAGCAATTCATGCATTGAATAGTTGGGAATTGATATGTTTCAATAGGGATAGAAGTATGGAACGAGTAAATTCTTTCTGGCAGGATCTGCCCCTGAAAAGTGAGAACTACAGTTTGAGTAGGTGACCAAGTAGTTTCCTCATTATTAGTTATTTTTTTGCTAAGGCGGCGAGCCTTTAGTACGATGCCACATCCGTAGGGTAGGACAAGGCTCTCTACAAACTCATCCATGGAGAAGTCTACAGGGATATTCTTGGCAATGCCCATACGTGTGATGTTATATGATGGTATGATAGCTGTGTATTTGTTTTTAGTGAGAATTTCATTACCCAAAAAATTATTTGCATCTGATGCCGAGCAGAACTCGACTGAAATTTTATTTCTGCCAATGCGTTTAACGCCATCTTGTTTGATATTTTTAATTTTTTGTTTAAATAAGAATTGACCAAATTTAATGGGTCGTATAGATAACCCTGATGCGAGTTCTGGTTCAGATCTGGATACTTGCACTATGAAAGGGCCTTTGTCAGTATCGGAGTATGTATTGATTCCAATGACCAACTTAGGGTGTACAAATAAGCGCTGAATAGAGGCTGAGGCCGAGTCAACATCCGTTATTGTTTTTTTAGGATTCACATTGTCATCTGTTACTAAACGGCGTTTAGCACACACTGCGGGAGGGACCAAAGGAACATGAGTATCCGGAGGGTCTGGAGGGTCAGGAGGATCTACCTCCA
The DNA here is from genome assembly GCA_023078785.2 of Hyles euphorbiae. NCBI lineage: Eukaryota > Metazoa > Arthropoda > Insecta > Lepidoptera > Sphingidae > Hyles > Hyles euphorbiae. The sequence goes on along the minus strand of CM041053.1, from coordinate 1,954,715 downwards.
TAATTGTAAAAAAAAAGAAAAGTTTAGTAAAACAACACAAATAGTTAGTAATAAATCTCACCACATACACCAGACAGACACACAACACAAAATTAGACAAATACTTATAGAATCTACTTGGAAAAATCCAGTAATATCAAAAAATATCAATTGTGAAATGACACTGACAGTTACCCCATCAACGTCAAAACGCAAAGTCGAGTTTCTGGTAGCAACATAACCTTAAATACAAGTGAAAAGTGACAGCTGGGATATCTATAGGTTCGTTTTGTTGATAAAATTCAGGTCTATGAATTCCTAGAGGTCATAAATTGCGACAAGTTTTCAACCAATTTGTGAATAATTATATTTCGTGTAATAGTAATAGAAGTTAAAACTATTGTTTAATTTCATTTTGAACCCTTATTTACAATATAGAATTCTCAATTATGTAACCATTTTGAAAAAAAAAAACACTTTTAGATAGAATAATAAATATACCAAAGCAGTTAGAAAATAAGAATCTTCCAATTGTTATTCAAAATAATGTAAGCTTTGGCTGCGATTCCAATTATTTTACAAAATTGTCTTTCGAACGATGAAGTTTGCTCATCAATAACATTCTGGATTTATTGCATTCAATGAAAAATCATAGACAAAGTCCGATAAAATTTAAAAAGGCATATCATAGACAATTACTATTTATGTCCGCCATTCATTCTTCTTTTTTGAGTTGCTTTTTCGTTTTACGATTCCCGAGAGCACGATTTGTCATCGAGGTCTACGCAACACATTCGCGTAATTCAGCAAAGCAAGTGAATAAGGACCAGCAAAATAGGAGTTTTGGGGGCATCGCTGCGACAAGTGTAGTGTAACAGCAGTCTGACGTGATCGCACCCGTGAGATCGTATCATCCAGTGATGCTCTTGCTTGCCTTTTACGTTATCGGTGACGACGTGAGTCCCAGTGCCTGATGGTGTGGAAACTATGTTCGATTAAAGCAACGGTTAACGAGGACTCAGCATGGGGGCGTTTTTGAATAAGCCCGAGACTAAGAAATACAATGAGAGTGGCGAAGGAAACGGTCTTCGCTATGGCGTGGCGTCGATGCAGGGTTGGCGCGTGGAGATGGAGGACGCGCACCACGCGCAGCTCACTCTGAACGGTACACTGTCCGACTGGTCGTACTTCGCGGTGTTCGATGGGCACGCGGGAGCCCGGGTGTCGGCGCACTGCGCGGACAACCTCCTGGAGTGCATACTGCAGACGGATGAGTTTCGGCGCGAAGAAATCGCGGAGGCAATCCGCGCGGGCTTCCTCGATCTGGACAAGAAGATGCGCGAGTTGCCGGAGCTGTCCAACGGCGAGGAGAAGTCCGGTTCGACGGCGGTGTGCGCGTTCGTGTCTCCCAAACAGATATACATAGCGAACTGCGGCGACTCGCGGGCGGTGCTGGCGCGAAACGGGCTTCCGATTTTCGCGACGCGGGATCACAAGCCGGAGCTGCCGTCGGAGAAGTCGCGCATCGTGAAGGCGGGCGGGTCGGTGATGATCCAGCGCGTGAACGGCAGCCTGGCGGTGTCGCGCGCACTCGGCGACTACGAGTACAAGAAGGTGCTGGACCGCGGGCCGTGCGAGCAGCTGGTGTCGCCCGAGCCGGAGGTGTCGGTGCACGAACGCTCGGAGGCCGAAGACGAGTTCCTGGTGCTGGCCTGCGACGGCGTGTGGGACGTCATGAGCAACGAGGCGCTCTGTGCGTACGTACACTCGCTGCTGCAGCTCACGGACGACCTGGTCGCCATCACCAACCAGGTCATAGACACCTGCCTCTACAAGGTAATTCATTCTTGTTACTCTGATACATTTTGTTGTAAAATGATATGTTACTCATGTTGCCTTGAAAAGGTAAGTAAGCCATACAAAATTGCCTCAATTTATGACATAAATAACTTGTGCTAATTGAGTGTTCACTCTTTAAGACAAGTACAATATCATATCAGAGTAAAAGAGTAGTAAATACTTCATTATTTTTTTCATGCTTTAGAAATACCTTATAATTTCACAAATCATTACAACAATAGCTTTTTGAATGTCATTAAGAAATTAATGTCTTGTATTACACCTGTGAAAATAAATCTACAATTCCAAATATAGTTTTGATGAAGGCCATCATGATACATCTCAATTGGTGTGTTAAAACTATTAAAATACACTCAAATATGCAATCCACATGTCTAAGTAAGAAAATGATGTCAATACTGCAATTAGACTTTGGATATAAGTTGCATATAGTTGCATAACAATTATTGTTTACTAACTAGAACATAGTCTATGATGCCATATCACAGATGACAGCTTGCCCGTTAACATCTAAGTGATACCTTATTTACCACAATTATTCCTAAAACAAGAATGGAGAACCATTAATAGACCAGTACTGTAGTGTCAAGCACCAAATAAGTATGACTGTAATCTTTGTGATAGAATATTATCGCTGTATCTATTTAATGTTGTGTGCCTTTATTTATTAAATGTTTACTTTATTAAATGGAGAACAACCAAATTGTTAATGTGGGATTTGGGGCATTTTTGCCTGGATTTGGGTATACTGGTCATAAGTGCATGTTATTGTAGATAGTGTGATTTATTAATTAACATGTCAAGAAATATATTCTACTAATCAATAACTAATTGAAGTATGGTTTATCTTCTCATTTTTAGGAGGTTTTGATTAAAATTTATGTTATCTCATGAACCATTATTTTAAAGAAGATAGGTCTACCACGAAATTTTAATATTTTATTTAATTATTATAGTACCTAAATAGGATAATTTAGTTAGTATTTATTATTTATTAAAATTGTTACTCTAACTTATGTGAATCAGCAAAGGAATTACCTTATGTAAAAAAAAGTTTGGAAATGCTGAGAAGCTCGAGAATACAAATAATTCTCAATATATATTAATAATATAATGCGTCAAATATAATATATTTATAATATGACCTTAACATGGATATAATATAAATTTTATGTTTTTATATACAGTTTCTTCTGAACACAAGGTCCTATGACATACAAGAATAAAAAAACTATGCTAATTACTCACTGTTTGGTTACACAAGTTGTTTATGTAATCTGGTTATGATAAAAATGTATACAAAGTAAACCTTCCTTGCTTTGACTGCTTTTAAAATATATTTCTTATAATTGTGACTAAACCAATATATCTTTAATCTTTATGTTGCGACATAATCTCCTAAAATTAACATCCTCAGCAAAGCAATATTTATTGGAGCAATTCTCCTTTAGCAAATTTTATTGTATCTGCTGCTTATTAAACATAATGCAAATGGCTTGCTAGGCAAATAAGTTTAATATTGCAGTAATAATTAGGACACTATGTGACAGAAAAGTGTTGTTTGCAATTTGTTGGAAGTATAATCTTATGCATGTATTATAAATATTGACAATGGTCTGTCTGTCATTAACTTTTTGCTGAATAGTGTAGCATCAGCAATGTTCTCCAATGCTGAAAACAAACATAAACTAATTTTCTAGGTTTATGAAAGAATACTGGATACTTCATGATTCACTACCCATGTTTGTTGGGACTAAATTGTTCAGGTAATAAGCCAGTTATAAAAATCATTGATATAAACAATCCTTTTTTTAAAGTAGACTTAGGCTTAAATGATTAATGATTTGAGGTTTTTTTCCAACCATTTTACTCAGGCTAGTAGGATCATAAGGTTAATCACTACCTACCACAGCATCTTCTGTAAGGAAGCAATAAATACATCCTCCATGGCGCAGCTGGTTAGACGCCAGCTGTAAAACGTGAAGCCGCGGGTTCGATTCCCGCACCGAGACAAATAGTTGTGTGATCCACAAGTATTTGTTTCAGTCTGAGTATTTGTAAGACTGAAAAGTTTCTCGTAGTTCCTGATACCCACGTCACAAGACTCGATCTTTTGGGGTCAGGACTATGTATGTGACTGTTGGGTGAATTTATTTATTTAAATAGGAGTAACTAATATCAAGCACTAAAGTTTGGCGAGTCCCTTACCTTTGAACGAAATAAGAATGATATCAAATAGGAACTAAACCTGTGCTAATTTATTCTTGAAGTGATCTGGTTGGCATGAACTATGTAGAATGCCGTAATATACCAAGTTAATTAATTTTAATTGGTATTTTGATAAATTACGTATTCTAAATAAACTATTAGATTTCAAAGTAAACCGACATAATGTAATGTGAATGCGAAATAATTTGAAACCACCTCGTGTTTTCCTGTTAGCGAAGTTTTTTTAAGGTTCCAACATTGCATATCGTCTGTCTTCTGTCTTTCTTACATAAGTGAAGATTGCAGGAAGGCGTTGCATCCAGAATTCTAACACATCTCTTTAGAAATTCTTGAGTGAAACATTTTATGGTGTATTTTCTGTAGGTGAAGAATGATGGATAGTGTTCTCACAAAAAAGTTTGTTTTTATTAACTTAAATAAAAAGTACGATATGCCATCATAATACATACATAACAAGGAAAACGATGAGGAAATAGAAATGTATTTACTAGTTACAAAATCGTATTATCAGTGAGTAAGAGACCCGATAATATTGCGAAATAACAGGATTAGGATAATTTGGTTCATATTTACGTTGTTTATATTCTTAATGTACGTAATACGCAATACTTATTTTGTACATTGTAAAGGATTGCGTATTCAAAGGCATTATCGGTGTAGTCAACACGTTGCCTAAATAACAATATAAAAATCTGAGTAATATGACAATGTAGATTGATTTTAAAGTGACATTAATATTTGCATTTTTTTACAAGCAAATCGTTACTGCCTTAGAGGCAGTTGGTTAAGCTGCCGGATGAGAAACGTTAGGCCGCGCGTTTGATGCTGGCTGCGAGACAAAACATTATAGAGAATTGGTGTGTTTTTAAAACAATTAAGAGAACTCTAGTTAAATATCAACATTATAACACTTTGGTACACAGATGAATCTATTGGGGTCCATGGATGTATGGTTCTGTGCAATATCTGGAGTGAATACCTCAGAATATATTAGTATTTTTTTCTGTTTTGTATCTCGCTACGTTAGTAGTAAAATTCATATTCGTTTGGACACGCCTTCTGTATTATGTTGGCCTTTAAATGCCCCACTGCAGGGCTTTCCCTGCATTGTGTGGAGGCTTTGTACTTGTGAAAACCCGCCATAATGACTCAATGCGTCGGTTCAGGAATTGCCAGGTTTATAATCCAGGTAAATAGTGGCGATACATTCAATACAATGTAAGAGATTCGTAGTTTCTATTGGAGATTTTGAAATACATTAAGATTTTGCTCTTACGTAGTGTTTATTGATTGTTGAAGATAAATTACGATGTCTTCAGAGAGAGCTAAGATATGTTGCAGTGGTAGGTGTGAGGGCTGGGTAGTCTATAATATACTGGGTATCTGAAGACTGCTACCGAAAACGAAGCCGGGTGGTAGTTTTAGTGGCTACAAACACAAAGCAACTAAAAATTTCGCACAGAAACGGGACAATTATTTTTATGATTTTTTAAATATCGTCATTTTTGGGTGGTAAATCCATAGTTTTTGCTAAAATGATAATTTAAACTCTTTTATACATGAGAGTATTTATAAATAAAAGGGTATACACTATTAATTTAGAAAAAAATGTATTTACCACCCAAATATGGCCATAGGAAAAAAATAACAAAAAAAAATTGTCGCTTTTTTTTGCAACTTTTTCTGTTGCATTGTGTCTGAAGTCGCTTAAACTACCACCTGGCTTCGTTTTTGGTAGCAGTCTTGATATACCCTGTATGTATGTAGGTTTCCAATCATAAAAATGACCATAATAGTTTCTGTAACAATATAATAAGGTGTATTAATATCTGTGGTATTAGTTGCGGTAACTCCTTAACCGCGGACGTAATCAAGCGTGATAATTAATTAACAACAACAATTGGATAGTGTGTTTTTATAACATGCCTGAGTTTTCAATTGAACTTTATTGCTGTTCAACAACAAAATATTCCGTGTTCAAGACACAGATTAATATTGAAAATTGTAAAAGATTACTTAAGAGCGTATACACCTTGCGCGCAAAGTCAACTATAGGTATTTCTTCGTTAATTTCACGAACACATACGCGACCAAAGCTGTGTGCGTAGAGCTGCCGCGTCGGCTCGCTATACAATCGGCTCAAACAACTTTGATCCGTGCGCTTCAAATATTCAATTGAAATGTAGCTGTAATATAATATCATAAAAATATTTTATTTGCATTATAAGTAGACAAATATTACTGTGCAAGCAAAGAATAATACAAATTTTGGATACTAATCATATTTTCGTTATTATTACATTGTTAAGTTGCATTCAAATCAGTGTTCAATCAGTAGACACTACGGACGTGTTATTAATCATTTCGTGTTCGAACACATAAATAGTGTTAGGGGCCTTACAACCTCTTACAATTACGAAATATATTTAATTTTATATTACAATACATAACATAATTTAGCCTCGGAATTACGTCCCATTATATTATCTGAAACATAATTTATACTCACTACAAAATCATTGTAGGTAATAAAAATAATTAAATATTTTACTACCAAAGTACTAAGATGTGGTAATCGCATTCCGCGCGTGGCTATTTTTACTACGCGCGGCATAATCGACTGCAGCCAGGCCGGAGCGACGAGCGATACGTCCTCCCTCTAGAAGGCCTTGCGGCGGTCTGATTTGATCCACGTCGGACAGCGTGTTTTATAGTGGTTTTTAAAATATTTGTAGAAAACATGAAAACTAATTTTGTTGAAATATAAAAATGGTAATTTATTGATAAGATGTTCTTCTATTATAATATGCAATTGTTATAAAAAAATATGTACGATAAGTTGGTGAAAAAAAATATGTTCTTAACGAGAGTTTCTGAATAATTTCGCAATGTTTAAATTTTTATTTTTCAGGAACTAAACACAAAAAGATAATTTTTCTCAGCAAAATCCCTCCATAAGGGTCTTATTAGTCTGATAATATTTTTATTTTCATCTTATATTTATTTATTTATTTATTTATTTATTCTTTACTGCACACAAAAGAACAAAATATTACAATATTTAACAAATAAAATTAAAGAGTACAGTTGGCGGTCTTATCGCCCTAGGCGAGTTTAGGTGAGTTTTTATTTAGTGGTTAAGGATATCTTAAGCTTCTAAATTGCCATTTAAAGCCTAAAAAACGAAACTTGTGTTCAGTAATCCGTATAGTACTCACAAATTATCCATCAATCTATAATGTTTTCCACCAAAATCCCTAGATGACAACCTTTTCTAAAATTAGTAATAATTATTTTTCCTTTAAATTGTTTATTGGTGGCTATTAACTCATTTGAAAAGTCCTGTTTTTAAGCCAAAAAACGCGTGCAGGGTATAAACGCTCTTAAGAGCTCTAACAAAAATAGTAACAATATTCAGTCATAACATTCATCCTCCATCCATGGTTGTAATGGTTTTAATTCTTGTGTATTTATTACAGGGCAGCAAAGACAACATGAGCATCGTGCTCGTGGTGTTCCCAGCGGCGCCGAAGCCCAACCCTGAAGCGCAGAAGGCGGACCGGGAGCTGGACGAGACTCTCAGGCAGAGGCTCACAGGTTGCTATTATTCATTATTGCATGCGTGCGCACACAAGCACAGAGACAGACATACTGACACGGCCGGCGCGGCCAACGAGCCCCGAAACCTAGCGGAGTGTAGTAGAACTAATAACAATGACGCTAGAGGATGATATTAACCATTATTTAAGCATAAATTAACAATTAGGCAGTCGTAATATACAAAATTCTGACACTACTGATGATCATCGAAACATGCCCATGTTCGTTTGTAGTCATAAGACTACAATATGTGGTCTTCCGTGCTATTATAATTTAACTACATATCCGTCGTATCAGTTAGGTCAAGTTTATAATGATGACTATCGACAGGTTCATGCTCGTTGGTAGTCATTACGCTACATTGTATATACGACAGTGTAGCTATTTTGTCGTGCCATGGTAGTTTAACTACATATTCCAGAATTTTGAATGGTAATTTTGCCAAAATTGAACTGTTAGTAAATACGTGCCTAAGTATATGCAAGTTTTATGCATATCTCCTTTTTTCGACGTTCTTTAAGTACTTAAAATAACAATTGATTCGGAAATCATTGAAATCATGTGACTATTGAAAAGATATTTTTTTAATATATCGGGACCTAGCAGTGTTATAAATTGCGCAATGAAATTAACTCGATTCCTCTTATAACTCGTTTATAAAAGGATTCAAACGATTTTTCCTTCGAAATATTAGAAAGTAAGAAATTAATTTTAATTATATGTAAAGGATATTTTGAAAGTGCCATTTGATATTTTAAAATATTAATTTGTTATATTAATTTTAAGCATCTTTTAGTGCCCCTTTACAAATTACATCACTCTAGATTATCTAAATTTAATTCGATCTTTGACTTGGCTCCTTGTATCTATCTATGCTACACTGCGGGCCCATTAATTTATGTCCGTTATTTAGCAGAACAAATCTACATTACACACCAGTCACCACAGACACCCATAGTACCGACCCCCATACGTATCTTGCGTTGTGGATACTTATCATAAAACCAAGCTTAATATTTCCCACAATATCCAGACATTATCGTGCATCGGACCCCTGGCCTATCGTTTCACAGCAGACTTGCTAGTTCCGCCACACATCACACGTCATGTTCATTGATTAAAATTCGCTATTTTTAATTCGTTGATTTTGTAACTCGCGTGTTAATTACCCAGAGTTTGCTTTTACTTTCTTATGTAATTACAATTACACTATTCACGCAGACGTGAGCAGGAAATAAACTTGTGAAGAGTTTATTAAAACAATTGTTTTCTAGTGCTGTAATATTACTTTCGCTTTTTGTAAAATTTGGTAGAGCGCTAAGAGGTTGAGTTGCATAAATGTTATCATCTACTTCATTGTTACGTTTGGGGATATTTGTTATTTTAATAAATTGATGAGAATTGAAATGAGGTAGGCATAGGCAGTTTCGTCAATCACAAATGCAATGAATAATAATCAAATACGTCACCTTAGTAACACTTAACAAAAAAAAATATTAATACTATAATTGCGATTTTTTGCTCACGTTATCATTACCGCATCTTGCCAGCATTCAATTGTTATAAATTCATGAATATATCTGTGACAAATGTGTAGAAATACTAAACCCAATTCAATGCATAAAACCACAGCTAAATCTACCTTCCTTCTCAGTATAGTTAATTGCCTAATTCATCATTCTTCAAGTATCAATATAGTCACCGTGGCGCACTTGGTTACACGCCGACTGTGAAACGAAAAGCCGCGGGTTCGGTTCCAATACGCAAATATTTTTTTCTATTCTGGGTGTTTGTCAGAGCGAAAAGTCTGGTAGTTTCTAATTATTTGGGTTTATTTATTATTCATTTTATTACCAACCATTTCTATTCTAGTAAAATGACCCACTTACAGCCGTTCTCTATAATCTATCTATCTTTAACTAGAGATTTCATTAGATATTTCGATGCAATTTATGTTTAATTTAACAAAGACAGAGAGGTATAGATATGGTGCATATGTTTATAGATAGATAGATTAGATAAATATATATGTCTATTTTTGTTTAATGAAGCGTAGAATTGTACATAGTCATGGTAGCTATATTAACCCCTAGTTAAAGATAGATAGGATATAGAGAACGGCCGTTAGTCGTTAGCTTTGTTTGTACACTACTAATTTCTGACCCTTCTAAATTTATAATATTGTCTTGGAATCTTCTGTACATTCATAATTATACGGTGTCCTCACATTAATTGAAAGTAAATTTAACTTCATTTACTTTGGAATCTAAAATAAATGTGAGTAGGTTTTACGAACGTAAATAATTGAATGATTTACAGTCTATACAAGAATGAGAAATAACACTTGGGTATACGAACACTACAAGGCCGAATTATTTTAATTATGCATTATTATTTCGATGCTTTTCTCACATTTGAATATAACTGACAGGTTTCAGTAAGCTCTAATATTGAAGATAGTGATTTCCTTGTTTTCATCAATAAGTGTTGGTGAATTAACTTAAAGTTTTTACTCATAGCAATATTTTAGTTGCATGATGTAAGTATTAAAACACTCACACCCAAACGAGACAACGAACAACTGAGTGTTTTCAATCATATAAATAGTCTAATAGAAATATTTTCCTGGAGATATCACATCTGCTTATACAATCTCCTCATTATAATGGGCACTCTGTTGTGCTGAACATCAAAAGATCATTCCCACCTCTTTCTCAAAGTCAACACATGTTATTTTGTATTTGGACATAATTCTAAAAGACAACATATCATTATACCTATATTATAATTTGCGTACAAATAATTCAGTATTATTTTCTCACATTAAAGTAGTTGTATATAAATGTAGTATTACAAAAGCAATAAACACTAACAAATAAATGTACAAACAAATGAAAATCGAGTTGTATAACTTAATACTAATAAAAAACTATAGGTTTCCGTCGAAAACATAGTTTACATACTTATTATTTAATTTTAGTTTAGGTGCCATAAATATATTTTTAGCCCGATATCAAATTAAATTAGTTTAAATACTTAACATAATAATATATTCACATTGTTTTACCTATAAGTTTGTGTGTTCTTCTCTTTTATGTGTGTTTGTTATTAAAGCTTTCTTTCTACTAGAGTAATCCGAAAAGTGTGAGATTTTGTCTTTCTCCACAATATCTTTCATTAAGGAAATGTAACGTTGTCACTAGGAAAATCATTAGCACTGATCTCTGGCGAGTAATACTATGAACAATGTATCAAAAACGTCATTGTTCTAAAGCAGCCAAATTCCGTATCAAAATGGATAATTGCTGTTACTATAATAGTTTGATACATTGATTGAGTCGTCAAAGTGAATGCCGTGTTAAAATATAAGCGCACGCGATTTGAATTACGATGAGCCGTCATTATCGCAAACAATATTTCGGTGACTTCATGTTGCAGTGTAAAGCTAAGCGTCCATTGCAGACATGTCGCGTAATTTCTATATAGTTATAATTTTATCGTATTATTTGCAATGCCCGATTGTGTATATGTAGATGTTTCTGTCGGTATTTATTCAGTTCTAAGCAAATTGTTCTGTTCTGTTTTTTCTCTTTCTTCTTTCTATCTTTTTGTCTGTTTTTGCTTCACAAAAACTTCACTTTTATTTACATTGTGATGCTTTTTTCTGTAGAATGTGTAATAGCGTGTTTTGTATCAGCCCATATACGTCCCACTGCAGGGCACGGGCCTACTCTACAATTGAGAGTACGATTGAGGGTGGTTAGGCCATATAGTCCACCACGCTGGCCTAGTGCGGGTTGGCGGACTTACATACCATAGAAATTCTTAACTAATAGCGTGTTAATGACAATTTAACCCTTCATGCTCTGTCGATGCTTATTTTTACGTGAAAGATTTAAAAATGCTGTTTTTTTTATTATTTGCTTATTTTTATGATTTGTTGTTTTTCTGCGTGAAATTTAATATTCCTTGGGAACAAGGGCACATAATGCTGTAGTAGAATATAAGTGTTGTTTTCGCTTTTGATCGATATTTTTTTTATGTTTATACTTGTAAGCTTATAATATGCGTCTTACTTTTGAGCACAGACCTCCTCCACCATAAAGATTGTTTAGACCTCGGTTCATCACGCTGGCTTGGTGCATATTTGTGAATTTTATATACAAATTTTCATAAATGCTCTGGGGCATGCAAGTAGCCCTACCATGTTTTCCATTTCCCAGCAATTACGAATCACAAGAGGCTTATGCCTTTGTGGAAGAAGCCTGAACTCGGCAGCTCATTCCGCATCTAACTTATAATGTAACTAACTTAGATATTGTTAATTACATCGTTCGTTTTTTACAATAGTCAATCATAAATGTAACATTAAAACAAATCGTGATCTATATGGTCGAACAATCGCTGTTTAGTATACAAATTGAAGCGGTTTCCATAAAAGTGCAAAGTATTTGTCGTTTGCCCAGACCGATCATGTTTGGCATTTGAATAAATGAGACTTTGTATTTAATTAAATATCCTTTGATTCACTGACCTAAACATGCAGTGATGTCATATGTTATAGTTGAAACTTTTACCTGCGACGTATAACATACAAAGACATAGAACCTGTTTATCTTTCTAAGATTAAAAAATAGTCATAAACTGCATATTAAATCAAAATGTCGACGAAGAATAAACAATATTTTTTCCATTTGTAATCATTTTCATCGGCTACAGTGTGTCCATTACCGATCATAAGTGTCTTTCAAAGATTTCTACACTGATCTTAAAATCAATATTTTCAGTAACAGGAATACCACTTCTGAATAAAAGAGAAAACGATTTTCAGAGCCACGTATTTGTATCCAGATACATATAAATATAATATTACCAAGATGATTTTTCCCTATTTAATAAAAAAAGACAATGGTTCTTGATAATAATATAATAAGCTAAATAATTTTAGGGCTGAAATAATCGTCTTTATAAAGCGGTCACCGAGTCTCCAATGGCAAAATAGACGGTTGACGTGAAATCCATTAAAGTATGACGGCAGTGAGTTTAGATAGTTTGATAAAACAATTTATACAATTACGGCAATTTTGTGCAACCATGGGTTTTATTATAACGTATGAAACTTGCCTTGCGCAACTTTGGTGTACAAAATACCTTGGAACTTCTAAATTGAATTTTACTGAAAATTCGTTTGGTATAATGCATTTTGCTCTTTTACAGATGGGTTAAAGTAGACAAGTTTTAATTGGGTGTTACTGATGTATTTTGTAATATGTTTTTCTTAAAAATGTTTAGTGTACTGGAAAAATTAAAGGATACCAATAAAAACACATAGGCTCGACCGCATACTTAAATTCACGTGTTGTGAGAATTAACACATTATAAATGTTCGTTACGGGGATGCAATTCGCATCCTATCATTTCATAGAAAAGTTTTAATCCCTGTAGAACAGTGGTTAGGACCATTTGACAATGTATGTCTAGCCATTGAACATCTAGTTGGTTTTATGTAAATTTACAGTACCGAAATGTAAATAAAATAAATATAAATCCATCCATAAAAAAAATCACGGACCACGGGCTAAGAACCGCTGCTGTAGATTTTTTGAACTTTGCGTCTTAATCAACTAGCTCGAGGAATCTTTTTTGATGCATAGAAATCAGTGTACAATCAGTATATTAAATCTAAGTTTCTGATGTAGGTTAACGACTATTGTCATTGCTTAATGGTCATTACAAAAGACGTGGACTGCCGTAGGCATGAAGGGACTCAAGTTTTGTCTCTAAATTGTAACTTTTTGACATTAAATTAGACCACTTTATTTTTCATTTGGTCCTTTAAACAACGCTACTATAACATCGTTCAGTAGGTTGTTTTAACGTCTTCAATGCCTTGATATTTTTATTGGTGACTTCAACAAGATAATTCAAATTCTTGCTACTCTCTTTAGCACATGTCGGAACATTAAATAGTGCCTGCATGTGGTTGTGGATAAGCTTTTGCTAGTTCGTTCAATTCTGTTACAAAAAGTCAAAAGAATACATTCGGATTAAGATTTTAATATTACGCACTAGACCCTCTTGATGTCCCAAGAACAAAGAAACATAAACACTACTTTCCAGCTATTAAAATAGACGATATAAACACATTTGTAGTCATGTTGGAAGTCGAGGAACAGTTATTGTGTCCCGTCTGGCAATACATCATATTCTATGTGGCACACGTGTCGAGCAAAATATGACGACGGCACATAAATAAATAATTAACCTATCTAACATGGACTGTGCATGCGCATACGTGAAGCATGCTAATTAGATCTCTGCTGGTCGCGAAAGTCTAGTCTTTTGTAGGTCCAAGAACGTTGGATGGTAAGATAAACCCTGAGATCTAGATAGGGTGGTTAGATATTACGAATCATGTGTAAGTATACGATTTTACTGCGCATAATATTTTATCATCACAAAATTAAACGTATCTAGAAAATATTAAAGTCAATTTAAACGTTTTGAATATAGTATTGAATGTAGTATATTAGTTTACAACGTAAATTAATTGACGTAATTTATATCCAATTGTTTACCTTATTGCGGCAGTTAGACTCAAGAATACTGAATAGTGTCCTTTTGAATAGACTTGTTGATTTGTTTACGCTAATTGCGAAGTTGAAAACCAATGGCGTAAATTTTACCATAGGGATTTCCGAGACTGCCAGGCATCTCCGATAAAAATTATATTATAGGATATACTCGTAGTGTAAGTTCTAAGAAACTCGCGTCCTATTACGCGAAGGTTAGTGCGCGATAATTTATGACTCATAACTTGTATATATTGATAATTTATCAGTAGATAAAAACGAGTGCCTGTTAATGATAATAGTTATAATTTGGTCCGCGCCTACAGTAACACCGTTTACACAGATAATGCTGTTGATATACGTGAAATGTATTCTCTACTAGGAGACTAGTTAAGATAGTTATTAACGGTCGCACTCAGACATTTAATGTCAATTAAATCGTTTCCTTGGTGTTCTCTTCTTAAAACCTACATTAAGTAAGGATTGAATTGACAATGTCTTTGACTATTGCAGTACATGTCTTATATCCCCTAACTCCATTTAGAGACTGTCCTAAGCCTTAATATTAGGTTTTTCCCAGAGGGTAGTTAGCATAGTCAATATTTTTTCTCTATAAGCGCCATCTATCTAAGTCATACAAATTACTAATCTTTTAATTATAATATTTAAAATGGTATTCTCACTACATGAATTAATCTTGCCTTTTTGAAAAGTTGTCAAAGTCTGCCAATAATTCAATTTTAATCTTTATACAATATACAATTTATTCGATTCTACTTTGTATTGGATACATTTGTCCTTTTTAGATGTAGATTAATTAGGATTCTACTTATTATATTTTAGTTCCATTCTTCTTTACTATAAGATGGTAGCCACACTGTTATAACTTCTAAAAAAAAATTATACTTATCTTAATTAATGATTCTAATTTACCTTTTGCTCTTTTGTGAATTATAGTATTTTTACTCTAATTATTATGTTTTCTGATATAAAATATTTCAGTATGGCTACAATTACTTGAATCATCAATTCAATGTTCCATTTAAATTCTAAGTCCATTCACTATTATTTTAGTGTTACAATTATTGTATCTCGGGTTACTTTTGTGTTATTGTGTTAAAAAATTAACATAAATTATATGTATATATTGATGTTTTTATGTATATTTATTACATCTCTTGGGTTATGAACCTAATCTTAACAATTGATGTATGTTTTATTTTTTGTTGAAATGTTAAAAATCCTACAAAGGAATACTTTAATACTTTCGTCCAATTTTAAGTGTTAATTTTGCATGAAAGTGTATTTCAATAATATTATGTACAGGATGTTTTCCAGAGGCATGTGGGGACTTAAACTATGCAAACAATTATAAAAAAAGTATAACATTTTTTTGTATCTATTTGGCTTTAAAACTTAACATAAAGTTAACATTTCAATATATTAATATTGTAATAGCCATGTTTTTTATCCGTGCCTTTTTGAAACAACCTGTATAAAAGTATGTACGTACAATGAATGTAACTTAAAATTGTAACATAACTTTAAACTTGTGATATTATACAACATTTTATCTCTCGCGTGATCTTGGAAGAGTTGTACTTTGTGATCTAAACGTTTTTAATTGTTACCATATCTGCTTAAATTAAAGTGTTTTTTGAAAACTGTGACGACATAGTTTCATTGCTTTAGTCCTGACCCTGAGTGTTTTATTTTATTATTTTAAAAAGTAAAATATGATTGATGGTATACCAAGGGGTTAAAGCAATGAAAGTGCGTCTGCAGGTGTGTTCTAGACCCTTCTGTGGGTGCTATTGAGTGCACGTAGCTAAAATACCGAAGCCCTATAATGATGCACTTGTAATCTTGTTGAGCTTGTGTATCGATTTTACTCGAGCACTTTACGTAATCGTGAATGGCACGCTTGTATGAAATTGCGGATAATTGGATTATGAATGTGGTTATAATGTATTGGGCGGCGGGGGTGGCGCATCCGCATTATTGCTTCGTTATAAATAATCTTAAGTATATTGCAATAAGTGATGTTATTGTGTGCGTGGATGGATGCAGTGGGAGTGATAGGCGGAATAAGATGGTTTTAATGTGGGATGAATGATGATTGTGAAAGTAATACATTAATAGATGAGGCGAGTCGGTATTATGCAGTTTGGACCCCAATAAATTAAACTAGGTTCTTAGATTGACAGTTAAATATGATATTTACAATACTGGTATACTATATAGATATTTTTAACTAATTTTATCAATATGAATATAACACATATATGTATTCAACGCGATGGTATCACCAAATATTTACTAATCTAACTACAACCTTTGAGCTTATAACACGATATACATTCAAATACACAATCAATATTTACACACGTTCTTAAAGTGCGTGGTGGCCTGTTGGTAAACGGACTAGACGCGGCTGCCCACATGTTCAGAGTGGTCGCGGGTTCGAATCCCAGGGCACACCTCTGACTTTTCGGAGTCATGTGTGTATTGATAATCAATCACCACGCACTTAAAACGGTGAAGGAAAACATCGTGAGGAAACCTGCATACCATAGCGATTTATAAGAATTTCTATGGTATGTAAGTCCGCTAACCCGCACTAGGCCAGCGTGGTGGACTATATGGCCTAACCACTCTCAATCGTATTCTCGATTGTAGAGTAGGCCCATGCCCTGCAGTGGGATGTATATGGGCTGATACAATACAATACAATACACGTTCTTAACTCACCAGTAGTGCCTAGGTGGCCTAAACCGTATACTATAAATATTTATCTATCACAGTATTTGTGCCGATCTAGTCTAGTCTATCTAGTAATCTCCCAGTTGCTCTAACCACCATGCCATGAGGCCTGTCATACCTAAATACCTGATACCTAATATATAATATATAATATACCTATATACCTGAAATCAATGAACTATATTCGTACATAAAGTAACTTCCAAGATAATATGACCATTCACGACAGCATAATTAAGTTTTTGTATTGAATCGATCCTTTTTATATGAATAAGGTAGTCTTGCGTGAAGTGACGTCATTTTTTGAAGTACTAGGAATTGTTTCTTATTCTTTTTCACCCCTTGATCATTTGGCCGAGTTCTATACATGTCATGAAATAATACACATATAGTTTGTCGTACGGCTACTTCAGAGTTGTTAGATGAACCAACGCAATCATAGTCTGCCAGAATTACATTTTTCGAAAAATAAGGATAATGTTCTCAATTTGTCGGAGCTTGGTGACTGGAAGTCGCTGTGGCAGTGATTTCACCCTAAAGTTGTTGAAGTTTACTATTAGCCGGGTCACAAGATCTGTTTTTCTTGGTAGGCACCTTGGCGTAGCGTCGAAAAGCCGATTTTGAAACTGACTGCAACTTTGTTGTACCCAGATAATAATAATTAATGTGCATAAAATAAATTAGATTTGTAATTAAACATTTTGCGATTTATCAATACATACACTAATATTAAGGAGTGAATCACGAATTAGCATCGATTTGTATTTTATCTGAGCGAAATATTAGAATATAATTTAAAAATGCGTAGCCATTAAAGTAACTATTTTCAAATTCAAAACATTTTATTGTGGTATATAGGTAAATATGTTACATATCCATGTTTTGTACAGCTATAACCCGCCAAATTGGCATTCAATAGATAAAACCGAAATTGCTGTTGATAAATATGATGATTCAGAACTATGAATACGAAAAATATAGAAAATTTGACGCAGGCTAGATAGGTTACAAAGGCAATTCTAAATGAGGTGAGTCATTTAATGACGTACATAATGGTGCTAATATTAAAACTGTAACCTCGGCGGCATACGTCGCATCGCGTGAATTCTCGCCTTGAGGTTGCGAATGCAAAGAATTGCATTATTGCACCGCCACTATGCGGTATTGTGTATTTTCTCTGAGTTATTCGAAGAAAAGTGAGCAAATTTATGTTCAAATTTAAGTTTAGGTATGACAAATGTTGTGATTAAATAAACTTATCATTTACTAAGATATTAATACAACAATAAATGTTGATACGTAAAATTAGAACATTGCGGAAGTTCGGTTTTTCCTATGTAAAATTTTAAAGGAATGGAAATAAATATTAAATATTATATGCGACAAGGAAAACGACCTGGCATTATCCCTTTTCCGTAAATATAACGCAGAGTTTAAAATTCAAACAATTACCATTATTTATTTACAATTTGGCTGAAAAAGTCTATCTTCTTGCACACTTTAAAACATGCAGTTAAGAGCGTTTATACCCTGCACGCGCTTTTTGGCTTAAAAACAGGACTTTTCAAATGAGTTAATAGCCACCAATAAACAATTTAAAGGAAAAATAATTATTACTAATTTTAGAAAAAGTTGTCATCTAGGGATTTTGGTGGAAAACATTATAGATTGATGGATAATTTGTGAGTACTATACGGATTACTGAACACAAGTTTCGTTATTTAGGCTTTAAATGGCAATTTAGAAGCTTAAGATATCCTTAACCACTAAATATAAGATGAAAATAAAAATATTATCAGACTAATAAGACCCTTATGGAGGGATTTTGCTGAGAAAAATAATCTTTTTGTGTTTAGTTCCTGAAAAATAAAAATTTAAACAATGCGAAATTATTCAGAAACTCTCGTCAAGAACATATTTTTTTTCACCAACTTATCGTACATAATTTTTTATAACAATTGCATATTATACTAGAAGAACATCTTATCAATAAACTACCATTTTTATATTTCAACAAAATTAGTTTTCATGTTTTCTACAAATATTTTAAAAACCACTATAAAACACGCTGTCCGACGTGGATCAAATCAGACCGCCGCAAGGCCTTCTAGAGGGAGGACGTATCGCTCGTCGCTCCGGCCTGGCTGCAGTCGATTATGCCGCGCGTAGTAAAAATAGCCACGCGCGGAATGCGATTACCACATCTTAGTACTTTGGTAGTAATATATTTAATTATTTTTATTGCCTACAATGATTTTGTAGTGAGTATAAATTATGTTTCAGGTAATATAATGGGACGTAATTCCGAGGCTAAATTATGTTATGTATTGTAATATAAAATTAAATATATTTCGTAATTGTAAGAGGTTGTAAGGCCCCTAACACTATTTATGTGTTCGAACACGAAATGCTTAATAAAACGTCCGTAGTGTCTACTGATTGAACACTGATTTGAATGCAACTTAACAATGTAATAATAACGAAAATATGATTAGTATCCAAAATGTGTATTATTCTTTGCTTGCACAGTAATATTTGTCTACTTATAATGCAAATAAAATATTTTTGTGATATTATATTACAGTTACATTTCAATTGATTATTTGAAGCGCACGGATCAAAATTGTTTGCGCCGATTGTATAGCGAGCCGACGCGGCAGCTCTACGCACACAGCTTTGGTCGCTTATGTGTGCGTGAAATTAACGAAGAAATACCTATAGTTGACTTTGCGCGCAAGGTGTATACGCTCTTAAGAAAACCGCATCTAGTGAATCGAATTAATTAGCCAGATTGTCGCCTAACCACTCAATCGTACTCTCAATTGTAGAGGAGGCCCGTGCCCTGCAGTGGGACGTATATGGCAGTCCATATACGTCCCACTGCAGGGCACGGGGTATCAGTATACAGAATAGCACTAGCTATTTTACTTAAAACATAAATATGTATGTTCATGCGATAGTCCTGTAGTGTCTTATTTTAATAATAAACTCTCTTAGTAACTCCCAACTACGTATCAGTAGAGCGACATCTCTCGGCACATAGGTAAACTACGTAATTAGTGAGGTAGTTTTGAAATTAAAAATTAATCCAACCCTTGGTAACGAGTTTGAAGGTCATGTGTCAGTCGACATCACATTTGAACCACTCGCGTGAGTACTACCTATTGCCGCTGTAGAAATAAAAATAAAACGAGTAATATTTATGCGCAAACAGTAAAAGGTCTTTACATAAAAATGGCGTGAGGACACATTGGTGTGCGGCGTCGTTGTGGTCTAAATAATGACTACAAAAATGTTTTGGATTGGCGTGTTTAAAACTTTGTACTGTTTTGATTGAGGGGAATTTGTTTTACAGGCATTTTGATTGCCTTTTGGCAACAATGTCTGAGTGTCATCTTGAAGGTTGTATTATCTGTTTATTTGCATAATATAATTTAATTAAGTAACTCTCAGGAGTTTAATTAAGTAACTCTCAATTTTACATGTTTTACTTGAATTTGACTTAGAAATTTGGAATATGTTGCAGGCCCCACCAAACGCCTTGTAGTTAGACAGTCCCTGATGTTGTGCAATGCCGTCTACAATAATCAATCTATTGGTAACGAACAGTTATACCTTGCTATTCAGGACAATGATATTGACCTACTTAATACAGTGACAGAAGGATCCAGGATGTACACTTACAATTTAGCGGTTCCGTGGTTTTGTGCCAACCCAGATTAGGCCTACGTGGCGGACTATATCGCCTAAACCACTCTCAATCATACTCTCGATTGCAGAGGAGGTCCGTCTCTTGAAGTGGGACGTATATTGGCTATAGTGGTTTATACATCAAGGTATAATGCTAAAGTGGAAATTGCGAATAAGGGTACCCAGTGGCGCTCCATTAAAGGAAGAAGGATGTTCTATGTTACACACATTTTATACTGATCCCTTCAGAATTTTAAATAATAGGGTATTTTTATTTTACCTAAAAGTTAGCACAACACAGTACACAATAATTAAATAAAATATTTCTGATAAAACAGCATTAAAGTAGCTAGTATTCAAGAAAATATTTGGTTTTTTAAAAATAAGTGGGGGTGGAGTGGGGGACATCTTATCGTCTCTTTCACACGCGTATACTGTAATGCATATTATAAAGACTAGTGACGTCAATAGTTTTGTTTTATAATCTAGTGTATAGATCGAAAGTTTGTTAGATGTTTTAGAGTACAATTAATAGGTTATTGTGTGTTACAGCGTTGATTGAGAGCAACGCAGCGGGCGCGGGACCTGCGGGTGGTGCGGGGGGCGCGGGCGGGCCGGAGGACGCGTGCCACTTCTCGTGCGTGCTCAAACAGCTGCTGCACGAGAACATACCCGGCCTGCCGCCCGGCGGGGGACTCGCAGCCAAGTACGTACATACTACTCATTCAAAATACACACTCAAAATCAAAATATTCTTCATTCAAATAGTCTTTTACAAGATCTTTTGAATCGTTCATTTCTGCTACCATCGCTTCGGAACGTGTTGTAGCTGTGAAGAACAGCGGCGCAAGAAACACTACAACACATATACACATCATCTAGCTTCTATATTCTATACAGTCGTAAAATAGGAAAAAAAAAATAGGCTAATAATCAAAATAATGGAATACGCGTGTTACAGAAATTATAATAACACACAGTTCACACGTGGTAAGGGTGTAAAAAATTGGAATTAAAAATAAATTTGAGTTACTGGATATGCTTCCGCTTTCAGAACCGGGTGGGAGATAAAAAAAAGTACTGGACCTAAATTAATTACATCATAATGGATTCAATAAATTTAATTCATTTTCATTTTATGATACTTAAACTATGAAGTTTTTTGTTTCAAATTTCTCCTATAATCAATTAGGGAATTTACGAAATTATTTTTCGCACCTAGTTAATTTATTTCATGAGAGGATCTTTATTTCTAGTTTTCTAACTAATTTTGTGTCAATTAATCAAACAACATTTACATGTTTAAATTACTTCACAGATTCAAAAATTGTACTGCGGTTTCAGAACTATTTATGAGCGAAATTAAATTACTATTTCCAAAATTTATAATAAATAAATGAAGGCAATTACTATTATAAAATTACTTCCAAAATCCAAAGCTTCTATATTTCTACTCTCAATAAACAAAAGTTTTCTATACCACAGTACAAAAAGCTTGAATGTAATCAATATAGCGTGTCTAGGATGTGTTTATTTATTTTTACGACACACAAGTTTGATGGCTGTGTGTGAGGGAAGTCAATTTTATAGTCGGCCTTCATATTGCCCTCACAACTCTTTACTAGTGTATGTACGTTTTATGGAAATATGTTAGTTACTTAAACAATTTTTATGAAAAATTGTTTTGTAATTACCATTTAGGTTCATTTTAGAGCTTATCTCTAAACTAAAAGTTTGTTTATTAGTACCTACTACTACTATAAGTACTACTATTAGTACTGTCAGCAACATAAGTCACTACACACTTCTAATTTTTTGATAACCCTTTTATGAATTAAAATTTCGAATTACTAGTCTGTAGTCGGAAAGGATAATCAAGTAATGTCTTCTTTGTCAATAAGTGGTAGGTCTCTCATATGTAAGAGGCCATCTGGGTGGGTACCACCGCAATGTCTATTTCCCCCGCCAAACAGCAGTTTAAAAGCACTTTTGTGTTTCGGATTAAAGAACATTGTAGCCAGAGTAAATACTGGACATATTGAGACATTACATCTTATGTCTCAGGATGGCGAGCGCAGTGGAATGCCAAGCATTGCTTTGTAATTCAAGGTTTTGTTTGGTTTTGCTACTGTTCATGAGCGGTCGAATCGTTTACCATCAGGCGAACGGCATGCTCGTCTCGCCACTCAAGGCAATAAAAAAAAAGTGCTATACAATATTGGGAATTATTATTATTTTGGATGATAAGACCATTCGAAATTTC
The DNA here is from genome assembly GCA_023078785.2 of Hyles euphorbiae. Classification (NCBI taxonomy): domain Eukaryota; kingdom Metazoa; phylum Arthropoda; class Insecta; order Lepidoptera; family Sphingidae; genus Hyles; species Hyles euphorbiae. The sequence goes on along the minus strand of CM041053.1, from coordinate 1,931,759 downwards.
ATAAATGTTTAGCGACTTATGTTGCTGACTGTACCTTCTAATAAACATACTTTTCATTATCTTTTGCCTAAAAACTAGTCCTTATAAATTTCTTGGCCATTTAGTACTCAGTATTTTAATCAACTGAAATATTTTTTCTTTCAGACAAGCGCTACTGGACAAAATATACAGGGAGTTCTACCCAGACCACAAGGACAGTTCGGAGACGTTCGACTGCCAGACCGAGCTGGCGGACGTCAACTAATACGCGCGTACATTACCGCACGGGATGGAATCACACACGCACCGCCCCAACCCACCCTTCAATGTATACTGAACACGCGACCCCGTCGCCATTCAAAGCCAAAGTTTCCCTATATCGATTTTTGTAAACTATATCTACAAAATCCCCTGAGTTTGATTAATAATCCAATTAATTACGTATTGAAGGTGTTGCTGTGATTTCGTCACGTGTGATTAGCTGAATACAAAATTAGTACAAATCGAACGGAGTTGCGGCTACATTACTTTGTATTATTGTGAACGTCGGCAACGCTGCATTTTGTACATAACATACGCGAGGTAATATAGTTGTAATTTTGTTTGATTTAATACGAAATCCGCTAACTAGTACTTCGTCTGTGTTGATTGTCGAGTCAATGTTGCCAGCTTTGTTAAAATTATACCGTTAATTGTGTCCATAGATAAAATAGATTTTTTGTCTCTATTAAATACAGCAATTTCAAATAATGTCAAGATAAATGTATGTAATACTCTCTTATTGCTGTGTTGAACGTTGTTGTGTCTTTGATAAAATGACACGGGACAAAAAAATAATTTCTTTTGCTGCACACAGCAAGTGTTTTCTACCAAAACGGAAAGTTGTTTTTAGACAATGTGGCACAAATACCTCATTCAGTTCACGATTATCTCCAAATGTCTACTATAGACAATTAACAGCGATGGGCATGAGTCTCTGACTCAATAATTCGGTCGCATTACATTTTTTTATTACTATTATTTTTTAGTAGATTAGATTGTTTCGTGTTAACATTGGCCATTCGTGAATATCATAATATTAAATGTATAATATAGACACTCTAATGGGTATAGAGAATAAAGATATACTTCCACGTACCTCACTGTTTGTGACGTCAGTTCTATTGTCTATGATACAAGATGGCCAGTCACTTAGTGAAATAATTTACACCACGCAATTTTCGTTCGTTTATGGAGAGCCTAAGAGAAATTTATCGCTATAAATAAATAGATTTCGAAAATATATTGATAATAATTAGTTTTTTTTTCTTTTTGTACATATTTTTCTATACAAATGCATAGTCATTATCCAAAACGTGCGAAAAGTTGTTTTTTCATTGTAAATGTAGGGCCAGGGGGTTTGTTGAGGCGTTTGCGAGATGAGCAGTACTTTTAAATACCGATACTGTAAAATAATGCACTGCAAGTCTGTTGAAATAGGAGTCTCGACTTACGTCTCAACAAATCTTTCAATAAGTATAATTATTCGGGAATTGTATGCATGGGATTTTTAATTGTTAGTTTTTTTTTTGTTTTTCTCATAAATTTGTGCATCATTTTTTCATATTACAATTAATTTCAAGGTGCCGACTGACTGGTTGCTTTGATATTCATATACAAAGAGACGGAATTGTATTTGTGTCTTTGAAGTATCGAATAGAAACTTCTCAGTCAGTCGATAACCTAAAAATGCTTCTAAATTTTAATTTTACATATATTTTATAAAATTCGGCGTGCTTTTAAAATTGCTTCGTACTTAGAAAAGGAAACTTAATGCATTATTTCGACGCATCATAAGGCGCGGTCATAGAGCAAGATTTTTGAAAGGAATTGCATATATAGTATTTTTTCTTCGCTATAAATATCCAGAATAGGGCTTTATCAATTCCCTTGTGAACAAAAGACCCAAGTTCGCAGATTACTTTCCGAACTACGCGCAGTCGAAAAACCAAATTACGTTGGTTTACCAAGCTAAATGCATATAAATTGAATGGATTAACATTTTCTTATTTCTCTCCTAAAATTTCTAGGAGGTGGAATAAAGTAATTGTAGTCTTAAATAATAAAATAACTTATTTTGATCCCTGACGAATCCATTTGTGTAAATAGATGTGAGTACTGTAGCATCCTCTAGTGTCAGATACGCTTGTAGAAGATTTTTTTTACTTTTAAATGTTCTATTCTATGTTCTGTTATTTTTATATGTTCTATGACCGCGCCTTTATAGATAACCACTCATCGTTACCTTAATTATCTCATATTCGTTTCACAGCTGCGAAGAATGACGGTTATTCATGTAAATAAAAGAATGGGAAAGTGAATACTTTTGTACCTGTTCATGACTTTTTATTAGAATAAAACTGATTATATGTTGGATCGGGCGCTTACTTGTAACTCTAGCCAAAGTTTTATGACTATATTTTGGGCATTCTTTACTCATAAATAATAAGACACAAACGTATATTTTTAAAATTCTAAATCGATTACAAATATTTAGTTCAATATTTAATCGAAAAAGTTTTCAATTAGTAGATTATTAATATTTTTAAGCTGGCAACATTCAATATAATATTGTAACTTTACGCGCCTGGTCCAATTTCCTTATACTGATTATATAGATATGTCGTCAAAATGTGCCGTTTACAATTCAATTTTCACTGTTTAATAAATGTATGTACTTGGAGATATTAATTATGGACGTGACAAATGCAACTCAAATCGGTATTGCCAGAATAAAAAATACTAAATCTGCCACTATGACAGAATTGATGGAAGTGGCTGTTGAGGTTAATAAATTAAAAAGTTCTTGTACTTTACACCTTTTTGAATTGCATTTGTATGTTTAACATTTTTATAATTAATAAAACAATACCATATCTCAATTAGTTTATAAAGTAACATAACGAATGCCCAAAATGTGGAACTAGTTTTTATGATACACATAAAATTCTACTATCGCAAATTTTGCGAGTACCTTTCAATTTCTACGACGTTGATTGAAGCGGTTGGATATTTCAAATTCATGCGTTTTAATTACTTGCAACACTGTTCAATAATTAATGGTAAATACATAGAGCAGTGATTCTCAACCTTTTTTTGTTGCGGCACATATTTAACGATTTCAAAACTTGGCGGCACACAAAAAGCGCCTTGAGACATATTCCTATTGCTATGCACGCCGCGCCGCTTCATCACAATTTGGCACTAAGAAAAAACGCGTTGCAAAACAAATAATAAAATAATTAACTTTTTTGTGGATTTAAATACATATTCATGTTAAAAATATTTTTCTTTTTAACTGATATAATTTAATAATATTAACATTATTATATATTTGCAAAATTTGGCGGCACACTTTTGAAATTTGGCGGCACACAAAAGTGCCGCGGCACAGTGGTTGAGAATCACTGACATAGAGCATTCTTTTAACTGTCTCGGTTGGTAATTATTTCCCACAAAATGTTACTATTATCATAAGATGTATGAAGGAATTGACCAGTGTTGTATTTGAAACATGTTCATAGGAAACGCTATGCGTGTGCCAATAAACCTCTTGACACCGTTAGTACCGTATATCGATTGGCATTCAATACACTAAGTGATTTGCAACAAAATATATTTTAATATATACCTAATTAATTGCATTGATTACATACCAATTGGTAAATCTAATATGACAGAAAATGTATAGAACTATTTTGATTTACCTAAATGGAAAATTCTTATAATATTGGAAAATAGACCCTTTGAAGTTACTATGTATTGCAAGTGCATACTGTGCTTAAATTATTGCAATCTGCAAACTAAACTGAATTGGATGCCAAACGATTTTAGTATACCCATTTCATAATGTTTTGTCCATAAAGTCCGTCATCACCTCACTATATTTTACCTATTTTGCATTGTTTCCATAGTGCTATAAGTTATTTTTTAATTTAGTTTCTTTTCATAACTCGATTCATTAGACCAAATGTTTATAGCGGTGGGTTATTATTTACGTCCAACTACGGCGAGTAGGCTTCACGTCGGTTGTATGTTTAACAATTCGCTTTCTGACGAAAGTCGACGTCTAAAGTGTGTCTCGTTATTATCTAGTAGACGCTTGAACAATAAATACCTGAACCATTACAATGGATCGTTTATTTTTTTTTTCACTTGTGTCGATGGAAATCTTCACGGGTGTCTTGCAGTGTTTAAAATGAATTATTGATAGATCTTTAATGTGACCTATGCTAATATAAAAAATATTTACAAATTACTCAATATCCCCGTACGATGCCTGAGAACACCCGTTGTTAATTTCTGTCTGCATTTTTCTCTTATTTCCGTAGAACCCTTCGCTTTTCGTGGAGTCATAGAGGCAATATCCGGTGTACTTAGAACAACTTCGCATAGACAATACGCTTGTATTTCTGTTATCTGTGTACAGTTAGTGAAATCTATGTATATTATACATGTAATATCAAAGTTTATATAGTCTCGATAAGAGATATTTTAAAAATTCAGAACTATCTACACATCCATAAATTGGGAGTAGCGTAGTATAGGTTACATGAAATAAATATTTATAATATGCAACACGTGTTTTGTACTGTTTACTTTTCTTATATTTTTTTTTGTTCAATTATATCTATCCCGCTCGAAGGACCAGAAACTTCTAAAACAACAACACGCCCTCTATGTTTTTCACGTATTTTATTTTAGAACCAGTTATGTCAAATATTACCAAAATTTTTGAATTTTGTCAAACTACCCTCAATTATAAAAGTATAAAATCAATTGTAATAGTTCAGAGAGTTGATGAAGTCCATGTTGGCGGCGTGTGCGGCGTACACAGCCTGCTCCTGCGCATCGTCTGACTCCTCGGGCTTGCGACGTTGCACCTGTCGCGACTTCCACTCTGCGCAATCCGCTGTAGCTTTCTGTTATAGTAACATTGTAGTTCAGATTGAATATGGACCATTGTATCGTATTGGAAAAGTAGCAGTGTTTACAGCAGTATGTATACACTGTTGTGTTCCGGTTTGAAGGATATTGTAGTCAGAACTACTGCACATGTTGAGACTACATATTACGTCTCAGGATGGCGAGCACAGTGGAATGCCAAGCTTTGTAATTATGGTATTGTTTGGTTTTGCTACAGTCTATGATTGTTCGTATCGCTTAACACCAGAAAAATGCTCGTCATTCTAATTACAAAAATAGGGCTTAGGCTGAAACGGTGTATGAGTGGGTTCACAAGAGAAGATTGAGTGGAAATACGGCATGTGGACATTAGAAATCTAAGAAATGCTATCGCCCACAGTGCTACGAATAACTGATTAAGTAAGCGAAAACGCTTAATATGCTGTATCTTTACGTCATAATACTCACATCTAGCCGTTTCTTGAATATGTCATCTCTGTACTTTTGAGCCTCCTTTGTCTTTTGCTTCACCTCGTCAATAGTTCTACTGTACCTAAAGTAAGAATAATGTATAAATGTGATATTTTTCGCCCAATTGAAGTCAAAGTTTGAGGAAGTTGAATATTTGAATTGTTATCGGAGTTGGTATTTCAAATTAACAATATTCATTAATGCAGTAAAGATGTCACCTCCGCTATTGACGTCATCATTAAGCCAATTAATAAAGGCTGTTCGGGTGTTCATTTTAGTGACAATACAGTAGAATACATCTATGCTAGAACCGAAATATATTGAAACTTACTCATGCCAGAGCAGTTTATGCGCAAGAATATGAATTGGATTGATGGGCTTTGCCATGCCGACGTCGTACAACGCCTCGGTCAGCAACCCGCCCAGATTGTCCCATAAATACTTCACTGTCTCAGAGTCCAGGGTCTCTGTAATAAATATAGCTAGAATGATCCGAGTCCAACTTATAATGTACCTACTTCCTAACTGTGGATACTTTAATGTTTGAGATTGACTTTAGCATTTGCAAAGTCATGTGAGCTAAGACCTTCATAGGTTTGAGACTAAATGCAAATGTTTAAATTACATTGCAGTTTGTGATGGGGTCTACCAACTGCTGCAAATGGCAACTTTACATAAAGCATGAAGAAACTTGGAAGCTTAATTGAGGAAACTTCCATCATTCAACCATTGTATTTAAACCGTGACTGCAAAGTAATAGATATTCATTCTTTTGTAATTTTACTTACTAGTAATATCCTTATCAGTGGAGGTGGGCAGCATTTCAACGATGGTGGGATCGGCCACTTCCATATGGCACGTATCCACCATTCGCTCCGAGTGGCCGCAGTCCTTGGTGATCTTCTTCAGTTGACGGTCTTCTCCGAGTTTATACTCGCTGGTGCACGGTGCGCACTTGTATATCTTCTCACCGTCTTTGTATACGTACCGGCCATACTCGTCGTAGTAGTACATATCGTCTTCCGGACACTTGTAAAAATTACCATCATTATTATATCAGCCACAGGAAGTCCACTGCTGAACAAAGACCTTCCCCGAGGATCTCCACATGGATAACAGATCCATGATTCTCTCTCATGATCATGATGCCGCTCTGGATCATGGATCCATGATCCAGAGCGGCATTCCCTGTTGGAAGGCCGCTTCCAACAGGGAAGCGGCCTTTTTTTTTTTCGACTGCTCATCAACAGAAGCAAAACCAAACAACACCTTGATTTACAAAGCAATGCTTGGCATTCTACTGCGCTCGCCATCCTGAGACATAAGATGTTAAGTCTCAATATCTGTATCAGCCCATATACGTCCCACTGCAGGGCACGGGCCTACTCTACAATCGAAATTACGATTGAGAGTGGTTAGGCCATATAGTCCACCACGCTGGCCTAGTGCGGGTTGGCGGACTTACATACCATAGAAATTCTTATAAATCGCTATGGTATGCAGGTTTCCTCACGATGTTTTCCTTCACCGTTTTAGTGCGTGGTGGCCTGTGGTAGTGCGTGGTGGCCTGTTGGTAAACGGACTAGACGCGGCTGCCAACATGTTCACGGTGGTCGCGGGTTCAAATCTCAGGGCACACCTCTGACTTTTCGGAGTCATGTGTGTATTGACAGATAGTCTCAATATGTCCAGTAGTTACTCTGGCTACAATGTCCTTCAATCCGAAACACAGCAGTGCATTTAAACTGCTGTTTGACGGGAGAAATAGACATTGCGGTGGTACGGTACGGTATGAGAGACCTACCACCAGTAAAGGCCTTCCAGACTTCCTGCAATTTTAGCCAGGTCGTTAAAACACCTTGTAGGGGGCCGTCCGACATTTTGATTGCCTGTACGTGGCCTCCCCTTTAGAACCTTAGATTATCTCGATCAGCATTAGTTGAAGTTTTTTTAGGTCTTCTTAGACAACTTCTTGACAATCTAATGGCTTTTAAGATATAGGAACAATCTATTTAATTTGAATGATTGAGCGAATAGAATATGAGCTTGGATGTTTATAGATTCGACTCTAAGCATGTCAGAGACAAGTACGCATATGATGCCAAACAGATGGTCTTCAATAAAAGGATACAAACTATGCAAATAGAGCAAGGAACACACGTGATAATATGTCATATTATTAATGATATTGTGCCCAACTTTGCATATTAGTAGAGTGTTATATATGGTTCTAGTCTCTGTTACTGGTGCTTAACAAACTAAGTTTTGGTTTGAGTAAGTAAATATATTATAAAATTATTAGTATACCTCTTTGAAATTCCCGTCACAATCACGGTGATAGACATAGAGCGCGTAGTCAAACGGATACACTTGATGGTTGAACTCGTCAACAAAGTACCGACCGATGTTGTCCGTGTAGCATATTCTGTCCGAGCCTTAAATTATAATACTTAATTGTCATGGCAAAATACTATTGCTTTCTTTGTAACGCCGGTTACTCACTAGCAAGCTGTAACGATCTGTCGAAGTAGGTAAAAGCTGTTGGAAGAACGGACAATCGCTGGGGTAAAAACGTTCTTGAGTGGAGACCGCGTCTTGTCAAGCGTAGTGTAGAACGCCCTCCAGCTAGTTGGATTGACGATTTATGAAAGGTCGGTGGTCGATGCTGGATGCTACAAGCCGAAGACAGTATGAAATGGTGCAATTTAGAGGAGACCTCACCACATCAGAACACATCAGAACCTCGTTATTGTTGCAAGTTACAGTTACAGCTCGTACATGAGTAGCCGGCTTTACAGTTTAGGCTTTGGCAACAGTTACGGCTCGCTAGCGGCTTAAACAAAACGCCAAAACGGAACCTGCAGGAGTTCTCCACAATAATTACATACATACATACATAAACTCACACCTATATCCCAGAAGGGGTAGGCAGAGGTGCCAGGACACCCACATTTCGCCTTGCATGTTCCGTCCCACAATGTGATAGGCGGCGAGCCTATCGCCATATCGGGCACAAATTCCTGACTCTGGGCTGATAATGAATAGAAAAATCCAATATCACTTTGCCCAACCCGGGATTCGAACCCGAACCACAATAATTTAAGGGGTCAAATCTACTAACACACATTGGATGAGTGTGGTGGACGGCTATATTTATGAATGGCTTCAAATCAAACATGTGTGAAGTACCCGGGCGTAAACTAAAATAAAGAACATATTAATATATTATGTGCTATTTTAATAAATATGGCGCTGCGTGTTTCTGACTTAATTGTTACAAAGTTTTAGTTATATTTCCAAACCATATAATTTGGCTCAGAGTATATAATAGACTTTCTATCATCATCTGGGATGTTACAGTTGATTTAGTCCTAATAAGACAGAAGAATAAACAACACCGTCACTTACCTCTACAAGTAAAAAAGGTGAGCAAAGTCTTGGCAGCTTCAATCATCTTCTCTTTCAGGTAAGCCAGTCTGCACTTATAGGTAGCGCCGATGTTGTTCCACGCATTCAATTTCGAGCCGGGTAGCTCAGTGCTTCTTATCATACAATAATAAAAACATTTATTTAATTTAGTATGAATTGACTGCACAGTACGTTCAATAATGGTGGTTAGATTTGGCGGAAGCCCTAGAGCCCTTATTTCATTTTTGTCAATCTTTATTTACTATTCGTAAGTACTGTGGGTGTCTAAGTGCTGATGATGTTCATGGTGAATTTTAGTGTGGGTGTTTTCCGTAAAATTTTCTGACTGTCCACTTTATATCAAGAAGTTCACAACAGTTTTCAGTAAATGATAACTTTACAAAGTCGCATTGATCATCACGTCTTTGGGCAGTTCTCCGATGTTCCTTTAAAACTACTATCGTTAGCTTAAGACGAATCTACGAATAAATAAATAGCCTACTCACATCAACTTCTCATAAATGCCTTCTTGCTTGGCAATGTCCTGCTGCTCTTTTTTTATCGCTTGGATCACGTCGTAGATCTCGCGGAAGGAGGCTATTTGGCGTTCCCAATACTCCACCTCTTCTTTCAAACATAACAGATGATGGCTCGATTCACAATTTTCTACCTTTTCTCGCAGTATTTCGATGCTGCGGGATACCTTAGGAAACAATATTGGTACTTAGTTTGTTTTACCTGTTTAATCCAAACTCTAACAGCTTTTGCGGCTAGACATATGAAGAAACAGCGAGGAGTACAATCCCCGCACCGATACGAATATTTGCGTGGCTCAAAAATATTTGTTTCCGGTCTAGGTGCTGAGACCAAAAGTGACTGAACTCTTTCATATATCGAAATAACACTAAATACTAATGTTTCACTATCTACAAAAGGTGACAACAGCGAATTCATTTATTGTCCATTCTATATATTATATAATAGATATATCTTACTTCAGCAACCTCGGCGGAGCACTTCCTGTACCGTCTGCTGATGGCCAGGTGCTCCTTGTTCCGATCGTAGAGGCCATCCAGTAGCTTGTTCTGACGATCGACAGCGATTTCTTCCTCCCGTTTCAAGTTGTTGGTTAAGCGCAGCAAGATCTCCTCCAGGCTTATGCGGATATTGTGCACCTTCAACATTAGTGCTGACTTGGAGTTCAAAGCAATCGCTACTTGAAGCGGTAATCTTTTTCAAAAGAAATTGATTTGAGAATATTTTTTAAATATACCGCATTAAGTTGGCAATTTGTAGTGTTTGTCGAAAGCGGTATTAGTATGATAAAGGTGAAATGAATATATTCTCATCTTAAAGAATCTAATTCTGGTAGATTACTAAAACAGTATGTAAAATGTACTCTGAGACTAAAACCTACAAATAGCTGTAATGTTTGATGTAAGTAGATAGGTGTTTTTTTTTCTGGCCGGGTATAGTGGCGGCATTGCACCTGATGGTAAGTGCTAATGCCGCCCAGGCAGAGTATCCATTGGCATCGGACGGCGGTCCCATGCCAATAGAAACAATTATGTCGGCCTGCTAAGGTGCCTCTTCACGCTACGGCGGAAGGACCCAGGATTGTAGGACGGAGGGAACACGTGAGACGGCAAACAATTCCACAGCCTGACGGTGCGGCACAAAAAAGAATTCGAGATCCGTTTGGTTCGTGCCGGGATGGTGTGGACCGTCAAGCTATGGCTTCGCAAGCCAGCACGCGTGATTCTGGTAAGGTGTGTTGACCTTTAGTGAATAAACGGTTGAATGAATAAAGTGGAGAAGGTTGGATGTCCGATACTTAATTAGTCGTACTTAATTAGTTTGTAGTAACAAATAACACGAGCAAAAGTGTTTATAAAAATTTGAAGACGTTGAATTGTACAGAATATTGATCGTGATCTTCAACTACAGGAAGTCCACTGCTGACTATAAGAAGTCTACAAGATAACCAAATGCTGATTGTGCTGTTTTTTACAGTGACTTCCAGAAACCACCATCAAGTCATATTTCGCCTACATTGTATACCTATCTGATGCATTTTGTGGATAGTAGCTTCCACTGTCCACATAAGATCTAAATATGACAAAACATTTAACTTCATACTTCGTACTTACGTTATCGGCTATTAATAGTCCAATGTAAGACTGTGAATAAGAAAACAAGCGTTGGATCTTGTTAACCGTTATATCGAAATGGTTTTTCACGAATTCATCAACTTTAAATTGTTTGTCGAACTTATTTATTTTGTCTTTTATATCAAATAATAATTGTAAATAAACGTCGTATTTTTGTTCTATTTCTTCATACATTTGTTTTTCTTCATGCGATTTGATTGGGAGATACTCTTTAGCAAAATCAATGTGTTTGTTTTGGTGAAGGGATATAGTTTTATTTATTAAATACATCAATTCGTCTTTCTCCATGACGTTGCTGCACCTATCCGCTTCTTTTATGATTTCATCCATTGTAACTTTATAATATATCATGAAACTGGAAACCACACTTTTAATCTTGCCAAAATATTCATTGTATTTGCCATCTTCAAGTTCAATGTTTAATAGCATATTTACAAACAATTTGAGTTTTGGCCAAATTGAATCATGGATTATAATACACGGAACTTCTAATGATTTTAGTCGCATGTAGAAAATAAAATCCCTATAAATATCCATTTTAATAAATTAATTATTTAAATCTGCCGCCACATTTTTTTGTTGGAGCATAGACAAGAGAAGAGATAAACGTTTCTTACCGGCGTTAGAAATTATAAATTCGTTCTAAATTATATGTTTAATTCTTGAACTCGTTATTTGTTATATATCTGTATCAGCCCATATACGTCCCACTGCAGGGCACGGGCCTACTCTACAATCGAGAATACGATTGAGAGTGGTTAGGCCATATAGTCCACCACGCTGGCCTAGTGCGGGTTGTTTGTTATATATGAATAATGTATAAAACTTTTAGTTTTATTATTTAGATACTGTAAGGTTAACAATTGTAAAGGTATTTTACTAATTAGGCGTGAGTTCAAGAAAGAGAATATCAATACATAGCCTGCAGCCACACGCAGCTATAAACCTTGCCTCATTTGACATTGAAAAGAATTCAAAACAATATCCGCAACTTTAGGTCTATTGTCTATTCTTTGCGCTATGACAGTTGTCAATGTGGTTGTCAAATGTCAAGCACCAATGGACTCTGGAATAATCTGTCAATAATTATCAAAATTATTATCAAAAACACCTGAAAATATGAATGATAACATGCGTTTCACGACAGTTTCTCGCATGGTTCGCACAAAATAGTTATCGGGAACTGTGGTGCTAAACGAATCGTGGTTCCCGATACGAGTGTGTAATTAAAATCGGAGATCAAAACTAAGTCCGGCGAAGTGGTAAGTTCACATTTTATTTGTATATTTACTATATTATCTTAAAGTACGTGTCTGTGGCTCCAGACTTTTTCAAAACAGTGATATATTCGCCTAGCGTAGTGACGATTGAGGTTATTCGCTGATTTAATTGTCGAAGAGTGGTCGTGTTTCTGGACTCCATATAAATTAGAGTTCAACGAATGTTCTTTAGTGTTTGCGGAGCGTGGTTACGTACGTGACGATCATCACAAAGGCTTTGTGCTCGCGCGCGGTCGGCATAACCACCCAAACATTCCGCATCGTGAGTTGTGACCTACTTTGATCGTTTTATGTAATACGATAGTGTATCGTTACTATTTATTTACGAATTATAACACGTGCTGACTAGATTCGTGTTTTGGTTCGCAGTGGTGGCGAGAAATGGTGATGTTTTAAAAAACATTGTTTACAATCATTCCAACAAGAAAAATTGTTTAAAAAAAAGTGCAAAAATGGCGCGGTACTACGAGAATACTTCAACATTCAACTTCAGCTGGGACCAGGTGGTGCGCGGGTACTGGAAGAGGTACCCCAATCCTCAGAGGTTAGAGGTTTTCCATATATTACACATGATTTTTGTATGTATTACTAATACAGCCAGAACTTGAATTTCTTAATTTCACTAATTAATAATTATAATAAACTTTATTTAATTGAAATACTAAAATAACAGTGGAATAATCAACAGTTTTTTTAAAATCATTTGTCATTTCCTTCAAACCTTTAATCCAGTTTTATTCATGAAAATGATATTTTCTTTATTATTTTGTGTGAAGAGTATATTGTTATTGTGCAAGGTTCAAAGGTCACTGACCAATTTAAAATGCATAGGTAGAAATTTTATCATACATTATCAAGTATATCAAAATATGATAACACATTTTAAAGTGCACTAACTTATATTAGGCCTCTTTTTTGTATAAATTAAAATAAAATGATTGATTGATTTGAGTAAAATGCATTTATTTATGGTTTAATTTCAATATGTAAAGTTTTGAAATTCAATCAATAAATTAGGTGTCCAAGTTCATTAAATAATTTAGTTCAGTTTTTTCACATAACAGGGAATATATGAACTGAATATGGCATTTAGAAAAGACATTAAAGACTGTGATAGTTAAATTTAAGGTGTTTTGTGATAAAAATGTTTAATACTTTATACAGAACACAAGAGGAAGCCCTTGTTTTAGGATTGTTTATTATGTGTGATGATTAGATATTTTTTTTATTTAGTAGTAAATTAAAACCAAAATATGTTCATTTCTTTATAAACAGGCAACTAACAAGATAAGATATACACTTGCATTGAACTTGTGCCATGACATCTTAATATAAACATGTTGTTCATGAAAATATTGATTTTTAATATCAATCCATAAGTCACAAGGTGATCATAGGCCTCCTCTGCATTTAAGAGGGGTAAGGTCTTAATGTATCAAGGGCACATTTTATAATATATTTATAATTGGTAAATTTACTGTTGGATAAATTCAGTGAGAAGTTCTGGTGTTAATACACCTCTTAGTTACTGATAATTAATGTCAAAATTGTCCATAAGAAGGATCACAAAGGAATAGAATCATTCGTTTGGTTTTTACATAGTAAGTAATATTGGTTTTAATGCAAAAAATGTGGCAAAAATGCAAAGATTCTGTTTAAAAACTCAATTTTAGTACCACCCAGGATAATGTCAAAAAGAACAAAAAATTGGGGTTTCATAAATAGCTAATGGTTTCATTTATTTCAGCACTCATGTCCTGTCAGAAGACACATGGAGCAGACAAATCAAGGATGGCTGCTTACACACAAAAAGAGTTCTAACAAAAACAAACAGAGTGCCGAAATGGGGCGAGAGGTATGTTGTTTGCATTCTTATTTGATGTTTTATTTGTTTATACAACTTGTCTCTGAGTTTAGTAGTTTATATTTTGTTTTCAAAGATAAAAACCAGTTTCTGTGCACTTTAGCTTATGTTTACATAAATAACACTAACACACATACATAAGGTCAAACCTGTAGTTGTGAATGGGTAGGCAGAAGTGTTATTAGTTTCACTCATAATTAACTGGGTTTATTTTAGTTTGAAGATGGGGAATGGATTGGCGCTATTGCAATGCCAGACACAAATTAGTGTGTTAAATGCTAGTTAGCGGGATGAATTATGTGCCCAGTCTTTTGATGCTACAGATAACTTAAACATTTTTTTTTTAATTTTATTGCTGTGTAAGCTTATTATTAAATATTGAGTAGTCAATATTGATAAGCAAAATATTTGAACCAATTATTTTTTGTAGCATCAAGATTTCCCCTCATGTACTAATTTCAATTTCGTGTTTTATTAACACAAGTTCAATTTAAATAATCTAATAATTATTGTGTTCAATCAAGCTTAATGGCAGATTGATGGATTTGGAATGTAATTAATATTAGATTTACTTGCATAATTAAGTAGCTGCATTCCAATTGATTGTAAACACAGTGCTGTACACATAGTGTACAGTCAGCAACATAAGTCGCTGACTGTACATCCCAAGAATAAAGTGTAATAAGACAGTATGTTTTTTTTGTTTCATAATCATTAGGTTTGATACCTCGCTAGGCATATTGATTTACCAAAATTCTAACCTTTTATAAAAAAAAAAGTCATTTCCTTACAACTAAAAGCTTCACAAAAGCCGAAATGGAATTGTTTCGCTTCAATATAAAGCTTTTTAGTCAAAGAGACCGAAGCCCATGTCATCGTCATCATCACATCGTCATGACATCGTCATGACGATGTGATGACATCGTCATCATCACCAAAATTCTAAATTTAAGTTTTCATCAAAATTGGGCTTGTGACTCCTTTCAGTATTTTTTTCTAAGCTACATATTTTCGGATTCGCCCATCCACCACACACTATAAATTCAACCTGTATAAGCCTATTCAAAGCCGGATATACACTGGCTGAAAACGAAACGCGACGCGCTTTTCTGGATCTCGAATGTTTTAGCATTGGTTGTCATCCAACCGGATAGTAATGTTCTAATAAGCTGAAGTATAAAAGTACACATTGTTTACCAATAATACAGGTTTCTATTAATTAGTGATTATTAAACTAGTTTTTTGTAGAGCTATATTATTAGTTGTTTTCGAGGGTCATCACAAATCGTCTCGAACGCAGGTTTGATGACTTCCAGCTTCCCGAACAAGCCGGTTTCCGAAAAGGCTTTAGTACCATAGACCACATCCATACGCTTCGGCAAGTTATACAAAAAACCGAGGAATATAACTTGCCGCTTTGTTTAGCGTTTGTGGACTATGAGAAAGCCTTTGATTCGATCGAGACTTGGGCTGTGCTACAGTCTCTCCAGCGGTGCCATATCGACTATCGGTACATCGAAGTGTTGAAGTGTATATACAACAACGCCACCATGTCGGTCCGAGTACAGGATCAGAGTACGAAGGCTATTCCACTACAGAGAGGCGTGAGACAGGGAGATGTCATATCTCCGAAACTGTTCACTGCCGCGCTGGAAAACGCCTTCAAGCTCTTGCAATGGAAAGGATTCGGCATCAACATCAACGGCGAGTATATCACTCACCTTCGGTTTGCCGACGATATTGTAGTCTTGGCAGAATCGCTGGAAGACCTTAGCACTATGCTCGAAGACCTCAATCGAGTCTCCCAACAGGTGGGTCTTAAAATGAACATGGACAAAACGAAGATCATGTCGAATGTCCATGTTGTACCCACTCCCATCGGTGTTGGGGGCTCGACTCTCGAAGTTGTAGACGAATATGTCTATTTAGGACAAGTGGTCCGGTTAGCCAGGTCCAACTTCGAGAGAGAGGTCAATCGTCGAATCCAACTCGGTTGGGCAGCGTTCGGGAAACTACGCGACGTCTTCTCGTCCAAAATACCTCAGTGCCTTAAATCGAAAGTCTTCGATAGTTGTGTGTTGCCAGTGATGACTTACGGCACCGAGACGTGGCCTCTCACTATGGGCCTTATTAGGAAGCTCAAAGTCACTCAACGAGCTATGGAGAGGGCTATGCTCGGGGTTTCCCTACGAGATCGAATCAGAAATGAGGAGATCCGTAGGAGAACTAAAGTAACCGACATAGCCCACCGGATTAGCAAGTTGAAGTGGCAATGGGCAGGGCACATAGCGCGGAGATCTGATGACCGATGGGGTCGGAAAGTGCTCGAATGGAGGCCGCGTAGCGGAAAGCGCAGCGTAGGACGTCCACCCACAAGATGGTCCGACGACCTGGTAAAGGTCGCGGGACGTCGCTGGACACAGGCTGCCTCCAACAGGTCTCTGTGGAAATCATTGGGGGAGGCCTATGTTCAGCAGTGGACTTCCTTTGGCTGATGGATGGATGGATGGATATTATTAATAGTTTTAACACCTTAAATTAAGTATGTCTATTTCGACCTGATTTTTGACCTGAGAGTCGAACCCAAGAATTCCATAGTCTATTGTGCATGACCATTAAGTACCTACCAGTGGCGTGCCTAGGGTTCTGGACTAGGGCAAGCCCAATATTTTTTTTAGATATTTTAATATGTATTGATTTAGAAGCAAATGGTATTAAGTCGGCAGACACAACATCTATACATACACATGTTGGAAGAGGTGCTACCAGGACACTCATGTTTCGCCTTGCATATTCCGTGCCATCATGTGATAGGAGGCGGGCCTATGCGATAATAATGATCTCTTGAATTCTCTTGAATCTTAAAAAAAACGACCCGGGATTCGAATCCGACACCTCAGGCACCGAGAAAATCCTACCGTTCAATCTATATAAGAATATGATAAAACCATTAAAATAACAGCTTTGTTTATCACTGATATGAAAGCACCTATAACAATAAGTTGTTCCGTAAAAATCTAATAGATGGCGCGATTTGCACAGCCATCTAATTAATATTCCTAATATGCTGAAGGCATTACTTATCAATTATCATTCGTTTTTAAATCAATTAATTAAATAAATATGTAACTTAAATTACTTTTGGAAAAGCATCTGTAACTTTAAATTGCATTTTAATAGCAAAATCATAGCTACAGCTACGATGCCGTGTATAACTTCGCCCGCAGAAATTATTATTAATACATTCATGTTATGTTTTTTGTAATACAATTGATATAATTTATATTGAAGGGATGAACTAATTTATTTTTAATATAAATCATTATACTCCAAATAATGTAATATAAATCTTGGCGTTTGATAAACTATATGAAACACGATTGTTTAATAACCTATTTGAAGGGGAGAGCATGTTAAAATTAAAGAACGCACATAGTATATTAATGCGAGTCGATAAAATGTATCTTGTGATATACCACGACTTAGAGAAATTCACAATCCCGGCGTATTTTTCGCGCCAGTTTATTTACAATACACTTGAATAAATTTACCTTTTTAACGGCAATGAGTAGTTTCACCGTCACACTCACACCATCATAGCAAAACAATACCACTCATTTTAGTATCAAAAGTCTAAATATCAAAAACTAAACATTATCACTAAAAACAACTATTTTTGAGAAATACTAACAATTGCAAAATGTCATAATACATATGAAGTTAATCGCAATTCGTACAGTATTGCCCTTATAAGTAAAATAAACATTACGACATACAATTATATTTTATTAAAAAGTACCTATACGAAAACCTTATTTGTACTAAAACTATAAAACCAACCAAATTATAAAAATAAAAATAAATTTTAATAAATCTTAATATTAAATAACAACGCGCCGACCATGAAACATACGATGTTCATTCTAAAAAGCCGGGCATTTGGTGTAGTACAAATTGCTATACAAAATGTCTATACCTATACATTTGTAGTGCACTTCACTCGTGAGATCCCCATACAAATATCGAGTTTGCCAAAAGCCTCGTAAAAGCACACGAGAGAGAAAAGGATAGATATATTTTGCAATGTTGCTACTACGGGAGCGTGTGGAGCCAGCGGACTTCGTATTTTAATATTACTAACATTTGAATGAATTTCGCGTGGCGCTTCAGCGCGACGCACCGTCGCAGGCGCTTTTAATAATAATAATTTGGATTTTAGGCGCGCGACAGGATGACGACCTTCATCGCTCTCGACAGGACGCGGTAAATTCAAAAATTGAAAATGTTTTCTAATAAAATATGATTGTATTGTACGGAATAAAATGGTTTGTGTTTAGTAATTTAGTATCGAGTATGTACGTATTAAGTAGGGCAAGCCGGGCTTTTGGGCTTCTATGGAAGTACCGCCACTGGTACCTACCTACCTGCTTAATTTGCTATAGTGAATCACCTATATTTAGTTATAATAAATTTCCTGTGTGATCACTGAAAAATGATTTCACTTGCCAGAAATGAATGTTGTTTACGGAAAAGCGCAGCTTACACAACATTGCTCCTTCATGACACACAGTATTTTGAAAACAACATAGGATGTTATGTATATATACATAAGCTACTTGTTATATTTTGATCGATTAGTAAGCGGGTCGCAGCTGACGTTCTCAATGAATACAAATGGAAAATTGGGTGTCTTGTCAAATTAAGGTTGATTGTTGATACTAAAAATGTACGGACGTGTTGCATCTGGATTCTGGAACGCAAATAACCATAATGAACAGTGGTTAGCAGTTAGACTAATGACCTTTTGCATAGACAGGTTATAAACCCATTTTAGTTATCGAATATTTTGTCTTGTTCGCTGAAATTGCTTTTTTTGTTACAATGAATGGCTAGACGAGCATGTCGTTGAAGCGATACGACTGCTCATAAACAGTAGCAGAACCAAACAACACCTTGAATTACAAAGCAAAGTTTGAAGTTCCACTGCGCTCGCCGTCCTAAAATATAAGGATGACTCAGTATGTCCATTAGTTACTCTGGCTACAATGTCCTTCAATCCGAAACACAACGGTGCATTTACACTGCTGTTTGTCGGGAGAAATAGACAATGCGGTGGTACCTAACCAGGCGGCCTCTCACATATGAGAGACCTACCAGGCTACCACCAGTAAAAATTCGAAAGTCGTTCGTAAGGGATGAAACATTCGATAAATAATATACTTCTAAAACTGCCTATGAATAAGGCGGTTTATGGTTCTGTTTACGTCGATGGGGATACAATCATAATTTATAAGTTTATGTATTCACCACAACTAGAAGAAAGATTCTGGAAGTATTTTATGGAATTTCTATTAATTTGTTTACGGTAGAAGCTATTCTCAGACATTGCGTTTCACCTTATTCAGCATTTCGAATTCAATTGTATACATTTTCGTATCGATTTTTCCCCATTCATGTTTATTTATATTCCTTCCCTTCCTAAACAACATTGTTGTATAGATAGTTTCACACTGTGTTAAAGTAATGGCTGTATTAATCGTAATTAAATTATTACAATAAAAAAAACATTATCACTAATAAGTCAGGTTCCATGTTCCTACAAGCAACAGGTTTCACAACACATATTATGCACATTATAATTCGGTATCAAAAAAAGAAATACGGAAAATAATTAATATGTTATAATAATATCATGTACATTAGTTCCTCTTTATGTTATTATAAAAGCGAATTCAACCATATTATGGGTAGGTATATATGTATATATTTATTAGTAATTGAAAAATCTTCATTAGTTTTCTGTTCTAGTAATTAAAACAAACACGTGGAAGATTATCAAATGTGATGCATATCAAAATGTTCTTTTATCATATACTAGCGGCCCGGCCCAGCTTCTTCGCCCGGGTACAAATAGATTTCTGTATAATAATATCTACGTATTATACTTATAAATATTCCTCTTGAATCACTCTATCTATTAACAAAACCGCATCAAAATCCGTTGCGTAGTTTTAAAGATTTAAGCATACAAAGGGACAGAGAAATCGACTTTGTTTTATACTATGTAGTGATAAGGAAACAAATAAAAACACCCAACAGTCGCATACATAGTCCTGTACCCCAAGCAGGAATAATTTGAAGTATCGTATAGTAATAGTATCGTGACAACGATTACTATACTATTACTACTCCATATCGGTAGCATGAATCGTTTAACCATACTCTCGTGAACTCGATACTATTACGATACTATAGTAACACAAAAATATAGATAATTTTAGGCTAGGAATGAATGCAATTGAATGATTCGTGCGGAATTGTCATTCATCGTATTTGTTAAACAATCAATAATTATTTTAAAATAACAAAAAATATTATCATGCATTATATTGGTGTAGAAAGTTGTGACAATTAATAATAAAGTAAAAAATATATTTATTATTTGTATTTTAATTACAATACAATTATCGAGGCAGTTATGTTTTTAGATTTCCGAACGTAGCCATTTTTTGTTTGAAAATTGCCATCACTTTGGACTTTTTACTTTCGCGCCGCGCGGTGTTTGAATTGTTGCTCGAAGTTGTAATAAATTTATAACATGTCCTCAAGAACAACTTTAACTCAGTTTTCTTTGATGGTTGACTTCATGGAAAAGTAAGTACTCAAAACAATAATTACGATTGAGGAAGCCGTAACTTTATAACACCTACATGATCCACAATGTTGAATTGTTTACGGTCTACATTAATGTCGGTTTAGGCGAACGAAACATATTATACTATTTGCTTTTCTCTTCTATTTACTTTATAATTTATTATTCTGGGTGTTTGTTTTGCCAAGACATGGAGATTTATCAAAGCCGACTAGTCTACCCAATGGGCGCCAGTGGGCTATACAAATGTGGAAAAAACTCACAGAAATTCTGAATAGCCAAGGTGTTGGAGAGATAAGAAGTGAAGAAAAGTGGAGAAAAGTGAGTGAAGTTTGCTAATGTATTTTGTTTATGCTTTTATAATTAAATTCAGGAAGTTTTTGACAGTAACTTTAACATTGAAATAAAACTATTATATACGGATTTTATCGCGGATTTGGTTTAATTTTTACATTTTAGTCTTCCCGACGCAACGTTTTGATTACTTTATAGCTTCCGTGGTGGGGCGGATTGTCCGCGCAAATAATAGTTTTATTTCAATGAGTAACATTTGCGTAAACCTAAGAAATCATTGACTTTAACATTATTTAATTATTTTTTTACTTTTTGTGCCAGGTATGGACAGATTTAAAAAATAATACCAAAAGAAAGTGGGCAAAACTGCAGAGGTCTCTCCAGGGAACAGGAGGTGGCCCACCTCTAAAAATGTGCCTCACCGATATTGAGAACAGAGTGCTTGGGATCATAGGTGTACAGGCTGCTGTTGGGATGAGTGTGGCAGAAGTTGGTTTTGGCACGGTTTGTATCTTTATATAAATTGTAATTTGAAATAATCTGAACCATCATCAAATGCCATATAAAGTTAATTATAGAACAAAGACATCCCCAAAGTAATTTCTACAGTAATATGCTGCAAGCATCCTATAATTGTGAATTATGCTCTTTTAAATCATCAAAAAATATATATATGTATAATTTATACAGCATTTTAGTTTACATTCTTTGTTGTTACTGCATATAATATTTGAAATATGGATATAGATTACCTAATTTGTTCTCCCAACCTTATAAATATTTACATAATATTTCTATTCAGTGAGTTTTAGTAGATTACCATTAATCTTAGTTAAATAATTCAATTTTTGTTCAGGTGGAACAATCAATAGAAGTGCCAACAATTGAATCTGTGTCTGAAAATGTGTGTAAGTAATTTGAATGTTACTTAATTTCAAATCTGTTTAATAATATAAAAAGATAATCTTTATCAGTTGATATAAATTGAAAGTTAGTAATGATTTGAAAAAAAAAAAAACTTTTAACGTATGAAAGGTATATCATTAAAAATAAACATAATACTATATCATCAGACCATATACATCCCACTGCAGGGCAGAGGCTTCCTCTACAATTGAGAATAAGACTGAGACTGGTTAGACCATATAGTCAACTATGCTGGCTTTGTGTGGGTTGGCAGACTCTACACACCATAGAAATTGCTATGGTATGGTGGTTGTTGTGTTGTGTGTTTGTTGTTGTTTTCACTATGTTTTCTTTCACTGTTATAGTGTATGTGTTTTGATTATCCTGGCCTGTTTGTAAACAAACTAGACTTGACTGCCAAGATGTTAATAGTGGTTGTGGGTTGGAATCCCAGGGCACATCTCTGACTTTTCTGAGTTATGTGTGTAAATTTATGTCATATAACTTGGGAAACGCTGTGTCTTAAGATTTTTTCTGGTATAATATGCAGTTTCAAAAGTTACTGGTTTTTGTAAGAGTCCAAGAAATTATCTAAAACATCAACATCAACTGCCAATGTCTAAAAGTTAACTCACAATAAATATTTTTAAATCTAAATTATTTTTTATACAATTGTTTTAAATAATTGACAAATATTTGTGTTTCTTTCACCTAGGACATTAGATGTAAACAAAAAGAGATTGCAAGTATTGTGGCAAATAATGTGGTAGGTTTTGATTAGGTACTTTCAAGATATTTATTTTGTTTCATTTTACATATATTCTTACAGGTGAAGAATATTGGAATACCCCAAGCACAAGTAATTGTGAACCAACGATCACCTCCCCTATGGCCGCACCTCGGAAATCACCCACCCCCTCAACTTCTACAGCCCCACACGACACATTAAAAATGAAAAAGAAAAAGAAACCAGAAAGTGGAAAAAAAATCGAGGATTATTTCATGGCGTGTGAAGAAAATGCCAGAAAAGACGCAAGAGAAAGAGAAAATATGATATTTGAATTGGAAAAGGAGAAGATCCGTATAAGGGATATAGAACTGCGCCAACGAGATACAGAGTTGCAATTACAAGCACAGTGGCAAGAGATAATGAAAAAAGCCTTAGATTTAATAGAAACATTTAGAAATAAATAAATAGAGCCAGACATCATTCACATACACACACACACACACACACACACACACACACACACACACACACACACACACACGCACACACGCACACACACACACACACACACACACATTTAATTTCTTTGATCTTAATGACTTTTAATTTTAATATGATAATTTTTATTTAGTATTATTTTCCTTTAGTTTTATGCTTACGGATCACACACACACACACAGTTTTTATTAGCTTTTCTAAATTTAATTTCTTTGATCTCAATGATTTTTATTAAGTTTTAATATTTTATCTAGATATGTAAGTTAAACATAATATGATATTTTTTATTTAGTATTATTATGCTTACGGATTACACACACACACAGTTTTTTTTAGCTATAAATTTAATTTCTTTGATCTCAATGATTCTTATTAAGTTTTAATATTTTATCTAGATGTGTAAGTTAAACATAATATGATATTTTTTATATGTAATTTTTCCTTTAGGTTTTATGCTTACGGATCTCACTATCACTACATTTATATGACTCACTGTTTTGTAATGTTATTATTTTTTGTTTCCACAATGCTTGTGATACCTTGTATTAGTTATAACTTAATTTTAAGATTGTTTTACACTTTAATTACTAAAGTGTACAAGAGTCCATTATATTCTATATCATGTGACTACTTGTTCATGATGGCCACAAGACAGGCATTGCCTAGTGTAGACATCACTGATATTTCTTATTGTAATTCTGGTAAAGTATAATAAAGATTATTATTATTTGTTATTTATTTATAGACCTTCAGTCAAATATATTGTTTTGACTGCACTTTCACATATGAGAGACTAGATAATCTGTTTTTTATTTATATAAGTTTAATTAATAATATGTTAAATTGCCATTTTCGTATTGTTTATACAATAAACATTACGACTTCATAATCTAGAGAGCCGCGAGTTAGGCATTGTTTATTGTGAGAATGACCAGTGTTGGATGTAACACAAAATTTAATAAAGACTAATTTTATACTTTTTTGTTTCGTTTCTCCCTACCGTATTTCTATACTTATTAATAAAAAAAGTGTATTGAAAACTAATATATACCACGTGTTCTAATTTTTTAGATTTGTATGAGTTCGTAATTGCTGAGGACTAGGATTGTATCAAAAAATAATTGGAACCAATGTATTATTATATGCATAAATATATTGTAAAAATAAAGTAATAATAATTAAGTAGCAAATCGATTTACAAGCAGTGCTCGCAAAGCACGGCCACGTAAGAGATCGCCCTCGAAAGATTCATTTTCCTCTATTAATGGAGTACCATGTTCCACTATTTCTTCGGGTAGGGCTTCTGGATCAACTACGCCGAACTGAAGGGCTAAATTGTGAAGTACACAACAAGCTATGATTATTTTAGCACATTTGTCCGGTTCATAGTGAAGAGTGCGATCTTTGCTCAAACATCTCCACCTGTTTTTCAATCGCCCAAACGTGTTTTCGATCGCCACTCTAGCCTTTGCGTGGACAAACGTGTAATGTGCTTCAGCGCTTCCTTCAGGTGCACCTAGTATGGGTGTCATTAACCAGGGTCTTTGAGGATATCCAGAATCTCCTGTTAAAATATAGTTATTTTATAAATATTTTGTATTGTACATTAACTTTGTTTTATTGCCTTTTAATAATACATACCTAATAACCATCCTTGCTCATTATTGCGATACAATAGTTGCATGTAATGGTTAACCCTACTATTCTCCCATATAAAAGCGTCATGGGTGGCTCCTCCATACTTCGCATTTACATTTAAGATGCGGCAATCGCTATCACAAACCTACAAAAATCATAAAATATATTAGTATTTAGTTTTGTGATGTCGGCCTTATATATTTATTCCCAGATTATATATTGGGTATATGCTGGGATTGTAAAACTTACAATTTGTACATTTATAGAATGAAAATGTTTCCGGCAGTAAAATAAATGTTCGATCTCTTTTTTTGGTGTGTGTATGTGAAATTGTGATGCGTCTATACAGCCGCAAACACCGGGTATATTAAACTTTCTGTAAAATCTGTAACCAATATTTAAAATTAAATTTAATCATTGAAGGTTTCTCACTCATCGACTATTAACAGACTTTGTGCAAAAGAAATAACTCATATATTTGGTAATCAAAGATACAAACTTTTGTTTTATAAGGTCCCTTTCTAGTCTGGAGGTTGGGAACTTGATAAATTTTTCAGCTATAACAGGATCGTTAAGCGCATCGGTCACTTGATTAACAAAACGGCTCACACTGGTCTGCCCTAAGTGCTTGCTCATACCTACTATTCGTTGGTATGAGCCTGTTGCGTAAAAAGATAACGCGCATAAAACCTAAAACAAAGGTCCATACAAGTTGAATTTATTATGAAATGCTTATAATAATATTCTAGTTATAAGTTATTTTAGTTAGGAATGTATATTTAAAATTACCTTAAGCTCCAGGCTTATCCTTTTACTAGCTGCCAAATTTGTTTTTGTGCGTAATTCCTGGCACAAAAATTTAAATGCTAGCTTGTTGAGCCGGTACCTATTTTTGAATTCGGATTCCGATATGTCCATTGGATCTTCGGCTTTGCGAAGTATTCTTCTTTTGGTAATTCCGCTGTTAGTAACATTTATAATTATTTGAATGACACAGTAGTAAGTTATTCGCAAAGTGAAATACGGAATAATTATACAAACCGTAACTCTCGTCGTTGTCTTGTTTCTCTGGCTAAACGCCAGGCAAAATAAAAGTAAGACGTCGAGGGCACTTCGTATTGGCGTAATAAAGACATATTTCGCCAATTTTAATAAAATTAATCGTAAAAATAAAGTTAACGATAGTTATCTCCCTGTCAAAATGTCGGTGACAATACAATCGTGTTTCTCGATGGTAAATTGGCGATACTATACGTCAAAAATTATTCCTGCTACCACTTTTCATACATTTGTATAGTAAAAATATCGTTAAACTATACGATTACCATACTATAGTATCGTAAACGTTTCCTGCTGCCATAATTTAGTTCCAAATACGCTCACGATGGCGCTGTTCAAATTCCCATACAAAATTTTACTATTACGATTACTATACTATAGAGCCAAATGTTCCTGCTTGGGGCACTGGCCTCACACTAAGGTCTAGTCTTGTGCCATGTATCAGGAACTACGAGAGACTTTTCGGTCTCACAAACAAGACTTGAAACAAATACTTGTGGGCCGCACAAACATTTGTTTTGGTGAGGTGATTGAACGCATGGCCTCCGATTTATAACCATTAACCGTCATCTAACCAAATGCGCAACATAGTTTATCATGTTCGGCCAAAATCCCCTAATATCTTAGTAACAAAATAGAAAGTTCTTGATTATTTCAGTACTTCTAGCTTCAAAAGAGTAGGTATATGCTCTGCAACAGTGCACTAGTGCATTTATATAGGAACAAATCGCAGGCGTCAAGCAATTCCTTAATGAACGGGCTCTCGGCGGTAAACAAGCGCACAAGGTTGCATAGTGCGCAGCCACGGTCGCCGCTCAAGGTCGCACGTTCGTTACGCTGCTATTACGTATGTTTTATAGGAAAATATAATTGACTAGTAGTCCGGCCCGGTTCCGCCCGGTTGACCCCATGAACATCCACATCGCTAGGATCATGGTTATCATGTTGCCGAATCCTCATATCTAGAGGAGAGAGGGGAATAAAAAGGATCGGAAGGGAAAAGGGATATCATGAAATTCAGCGACAACTCACCGAGTGAAACGCTATAGGTACGCTGTCGCTTTACTCGATTTCCTGTGAGACAGTGGTACCAGATATACATTTTAAACTTATTTAATCTCTATGGCGTCACAGAAAGTTGCGTAAGCGAATATTATTTACATTTTTATCGCGAAAACTTAAAGATACTGAAGATAGATAAAGAGACAAAATATCATATGGTAGTCTCCTAGAATTGAGTTAATATTACTTAGCCCAATGCCTATATCTTATACTCAATATATAATATTTTATACTCAATTGGTAAAATTCTCCGAGATACTAATCGAAGAACGAGAATTGGAGCCATGAATGAGGTGTGTCCATTGTAGCATTTAATTCACACACAGATGTGAAATTGTAATGGTGTACCGTGTATGCATTGAGGTACCTATTACAACGGTGTATGTCAGTTTGGATCGTTTGTTTACTAGCCAGAATAAGATTATAGGCAACGGAAAGTCTTGAAAACAATTACATTGCTGACATCAGGTAAACAAAGCTATGATAAATCAATAAAATATATTATAGTAAGTATACAATATACATAATACTATGAAACAGAAAACGTATGTTAGAACGCGCTAATCCGGAATTACCAGTTCGATTAGAAAACCGTTTTGGCGTTACATTGCCGGTTTATAGAGGAAGGGAAGAATCGGAAACGTAAACATAACCTTCAATCGGACTAGCAAACTGCTTATGTACACATCGTATGTACCGAAATGGCATGTATACCAAACAGTATAGCTATATTTCTGATCACTTGTTGTTACGAACAGCACCCTGTTTGCCAAATATTTTGCTTTCTGCAACTTTATTGAGAAATTATGACACATCAATATTTATGTGAGTCATTAGTTATACCGTGCTTAGTCATTGCAATATGTGCTCTTTAATGGTCAAACATTGACGAAGTTCTGGAATTGTTTGATTATATCCATACAGATTTTATAATCTTAGATTTCCAAAACTTAAATACCAATATTCAAATCACTAACTTGAAATACAATTCAAGATGTGACACGTATAACCTATTGGACACGTTTTAATATACATAATAAACGATCTAGGAGATAAAATTAAAATAAACAATTCTCAGTTTGATATAAAAAATGTACAACAAAGTCTACAGCATAATGTTTTAAAATTATAATGTAAACAAATACCCCCAAACGTTTCGTTGTGTTATGACCTGCTTATCAGCACATTGATAAGTGTTATCGTGCACCGGGTGGTACGTGCCTGTCACTGATTAATTACTGTGTAATAAACACCCAAAATATCTAGAATAAAATAATCTTTAGATTCTGGGTTACATACATACACACATGATTTAAACATCACACAGTCACATACAAAGTCCTGACACCACACTAAGATCGAGGTTATCCGAAACTACGAGAGAGTTTTCGGTCTCACAACCACTCAGACCCGAATTAAATACCTGTGGATCATACAAATATGTGTTTTGGTGCGGGCTCGAAAACGTGGCCTCTCGTTTCACAGCCGGTGTCTAACCCACTGCAAACATGATGATATTTAAAAAATCACACACACGTGTTTTATTTTTACGAAATTTTCATTTGCTTCGTTTTCGGTCACAGTCTTGATACACTCTGTATATTTAAAACAATTCAAGATCAATATACTGTGGCATTTGGCAAGATAAACTTTATAAATCACCACTCTTCAGGTTAAATGTATCCTACTATGAATAGGAATATATTTCTGTAGGATGGTACTGCTATGGTTTATTTATGTTCGTATCTACCGTCTTTCAAACGTCATCTAATCTTGGAAAATCGCGCTCATGAAGACCAAAATCAAAAGCTTTATGAGTTTTATTGGAGCATAATCTGTTTTTATTTTCCAGATACCTTGTTTAGATTTGGTAATATAAAACATTTATATTAGTTTATCGCCTAAATGGGCGCGCCTACGGTCACACAGAGGAATATATTTATTGACATGATAAAATAAACAAATAACACCCAACAGTCACATACATAGTCCTGACCCCACACTAAGATCGAGTCTTGTGTCGTGGGTATCAGGAACTACGAGACTTTTCGGTCTCACAAACACCCTGATCCGAAAGAAATATTTGTGGGCCACACATTCGCCTAGTTTTCTGTCAAGGCAGTCTTTTTCTTTCTGTTTACTTGAAAATAAATTCTACCGTACACCATTCTCTACGTTAGAATTTGCATGCTCGTTCTCCCTGGCGTTATCTTGATCAGTTCTGAGTTCGATGTTTCTGCTTTGACTCCTATGCTCGATATTCTGAGTCATCTTCCAAGACAGCCACAAGCTAGCCAGCGCTTATATGAAAAGCACAATATTATGAAGTTAAGTGATAAATATTACGCTAGCAAGCTAAGTTGCTCCAAATCCTGTATTACGTAAATATCTTATCGCGTTTATCGTTATTACTTCAAGAGGCTTGTTGACAATTTCTAGTTTGTCAACATTCTTAAAGGGGATTTGTAGGCCATGAATGTCAATAGATACCCACCCAAATCATTGTTGTTACAGTCTACGTTTTTCATTTTTTGTAGAAAATTGTAGAGTTTTTTAAAATGCTGGATATACATATACTTATGAAGAAGCTGTCAAAAAGGCCAAGGTCAACTCGTGGCTAGTAGGATTTTTTCATTTTCTTCCCAAAGTGTTAAAGTAAGGATCGATCGAAGCCTTTGTTAGGCAGGATACTAAAATTAATGAACATTATAATTTTTTGGTGTTTGATGCGCATGCACTTATGTATATAGATTTTTAAGGATCCGTTTTTTTGTTCCAGATTTTTCAACGCGAAATCGGTTAAAATAATAGAGGAGAGTATAGTGGACCCCGATAAGAAAGTTCTCATCACATACACCAGGAATTTAGGATACACTAAAGTCATGGTGAGTTTTTATCTTTTAGGTGAGAAAGAACCGAACAAGCTATATCGAATATTATAAATATAAAATACATCCAACAGTTGCATTCATAATCGTTCCCACACTAAGATCGAGTCTTATGTCGTGGGTATCAGAAACTACGAGAGACTATTCGGTCTCACAAAACACACAGACCCGATACTTTGTTTTGGCAACACAAATATTTTGCTGGGCGGGGGTTCGCCCCTGACATTTTGTTTTACAGCCGGCGTTTAACCTACTGCGCCACGGAGGCTGTCATAAAGATATAGTTATATCTATCGTGGAGAGATAATAGATTGTAGCTCAAAATAATCTAACAAGATTGCTTGCGTTTTAATCTGATAAAACGTGCTTCCTTTGCCGTGTCAGTAAACAGTCATAGATAAAAAAAACATTTTTGTAACGAAAATATTCCTGTATGATAATCATTAGTGTTTACTTTATTTTCCACACTTTTCCTATTCTAGTTATAATTTTGGCAGGGTTTCAGACGGGGCACTAAAGTCAATGAATGGCCAGACGAGCATGCTGTTCGCCTGATGGTAATCAAAATGATCGCTCATGAACAGTAGCAAAACCAAACAGTACCTCATATTGCCACGAAATGCTTGGCATTCCACTAAAGTCCTTTAAGACTTGGTTGTGCAACCAGGGACGTTACTCTATGAAACGATACGAACTTTGAATGTTCGGACGCCGTACATAAAACTTCACTTATGTGCCTAGATGCTCTACAAAATGTTGGAATTCTCTATCGTACGTCGTAACCATAGACCAAGTTCGAAGAAAATAGTATTGTTTTTAGAAGCGGATAACTTATATCTTACTCCGGGCGTCGACATCCGAACATTCGAAGTTCGTATCGTTTCATAGAGTAACCCCCGTGGATATAGAATCTTGAACTTCGCGATTCAGATGTTTTACTCAATGCTAAGTGTATATGGATTATATTTTTCTTTACTTGTGTACACAGAGTGTAGTGGAACGCGTGGAGTATAGATCTGCAGGGCCCCACCAGACGGTGGCGAAGCGATCTGCGTGGATCGACTCGCAGGTGTTCGGATTCTCGCGGGCCATACGCGCCTTCGGAGTCGACAGGTTCAAGAAGAATTGCACGCAAATGGTGAGTCTGAAGCTTTATTCCACTTCTACATTAGGAATTAGGTATTAATATTATTGGGCTAGGTAATGCTTTAATTGTGGTCGCGGGTTCGAATCTCAGGGCACACCTCTGACTTTTCGGAGTCATGTGTGTATTGCTAGTTAATCACCACGCACTAAACGGTGAAGGAAAACACCGTGAGGAAACCTGTATACCATAGCGATTTTTAAGAATTTTTATATAAATCCGCCAACCCGCACTAAACCAATATGGTGGAATATATTGCCTAACCACTCTCAATGGTACTGTCGATTGTAGAGGAGGCCCGTGTCTTGCAGTGAGGCGTATATGTGCTGATACATATAATCAATTATATTTTATGTAATTAAATGTATAATAAGCCGAGCATCATAGGACTTTGTGTTATTTTATGCAAAGAAAACTTTAATATAAAAATAAAAATACCTGTATATTGGAAATATCGTAAGAAAGTTTCTCAATAAATCACTACTCAGTTTGTAGTTTAATAAAATCTCATAACTCCCGATAAAAATCCTCAGGTGAACGGCTTCAACCACGTCCTACACACTCTATACGAGCGTCAGACATCGCACGGTCTGACGCCGGTGTCGCACACGCTGAAGGAGATGCGCTCGGCCGCCGCCGCCGCCGCCGCCGCCACCGACCGCGCCAAGGCCAACGTGCTCTCCTCAGTCAACCGAACATAACCACCCGCCGACCGAGCAACCGCTCCGACAACCAAACAACCAGATGAGTAGACACAGGGCCCGAGCACACGCTCCCACAACCAATAAACCGAAGGCATGAGCCATAGGGGGGTTGTTCTGAAAAACGATACGAATTTCGAATGTTCGAACGCCGTACGTGAAACTTCACTAATGTCCTAGATACTCCATAATGTTGGATTCCTCTATCGTACGTGGCAACTATAAACTATACTTCGCCAACCACTAAACCAAAGGGATGAGTAGCCACACCATGGTTACTCTATAAACTTCTAGAATATCGAATATAGTCATTAGTGAAGTTTTACGCCGTACGTAAAATTTTGATACTCTATAAAATTTTGAATTCTATCGTACGTCGCAACCGTAATAGTCTATGGGTATCTATAGTAGTGGAAAAAATTATAAGTATAATAGACAATAGTATTGATTTGTAGAAGTCTTATATCTTACTCCGGATGTTGAATATCCGAACATACGAACATTCGAAGTTCGTATCGTTTTTATAGAGTAACCCCCCACGGTTAGGTCGAAAACAAACTATCGTACGTATTATAAGAAGTGGCTACAGATACCATAAAACAGCGTCATAAGCCGATCTGAACAATGGATTCTTTTACTGCAGACTATCAGTCGTAAGTATGGATGACCTACGTAACCATTGTCCAGGGGGCCTACACATTTGTCTACTTCACTTTTCTGTTGGTGTGAACACCTGCGGAAAGATCAAATGTATTGAAGTGACAGAAGTCACGTGACTGCCAAATGTCATTTTCATACATTTGAATTTTTTATTATCTGTGGGCGCTTCTTAGACGTGCTTACGATAGTTTGTTTTCGGCTTTATGATCCGAATCGATGTTCGAATGTGGGGTGAGTTACCCCACATTCATCCCAGAGGTAAAAATGTTACAGTCAACAATCTTATACAATGTATCTTGTACTAAATCAACGGGGGTTGCCACGTCAGACTCAGAAAGTTAGAGTGAATGGACTCCTACAATGTTACTAACTATGTAATCTGAAGAATAAGTCAGTAGATAAACTTGAGCCAGAAGGTTAGAGTCAGTATAAGTAATTATTGGTCATTTGGTCAGCCATGAACGATAGTATGCAATAGCAATAAGCAGAAGATAGCAGATATCAATCCTACACAAGTCGTAACAGGCAGTATCGAATTAAAATATGGCCGGAATAGGGGTATTTGATTAGTATTTTATTTCATATCACAATGCTGCCTTCTATATATTGTATTTCTGTCTGAAATTGGTAGTAGACTATCAGACATACTTTTTTATCAATTCAGATGACTGACATACATTAAAATTTATTTCACTATGGTGACACTAATAGGTCTCAATAATTTCCAATAAATTTTATTGTATTTTATTGGCCTAGTTCAACAATTATTATTGCATACTCACAAAGATGTATTTTTGGTCTGAGGGGTTCAAATGGTCAAAATTTTGATCCAAAGTTAGGGATAAAATGACCAATGGTCTAAAACAGTGATTCTCAACCTTTTTTTGTTGCGGCACATATTTAACGATTTCAAAATTTGGCGGCACACAAAGAGCGCCTTGAGACATATTCCTATTGCTATGCACGCCGCTTCATCACAATTTGGCACTAAGAAAAAACGCGTTGCAAAGCAAATAATAAAATAATTAACTTTTTTGTGGATTTAAATACATATTCATGTTAAAAATATTTTTCTTTTTAACTGATATAATTTAATAATATTAACATTATTATATATTTGCAAAATTTGGCGGCACACTTTTGAAATTTGGCGGCACACAAAAGTGCCGCGGCACAGTGGTTGAGAATCACTGGTCTAAAATAAGAATTCACAGTAATGACCTTATATTTCTGGCTACAGATTATATTGTTGGTGTGGTGAATATTTAAATGACGAGTGCTACACCAGAATTTGTCCGATGAGTTTAGTAATTGTGTAAATTAACCCATGTTATGGTATATGGAAATTATTTATACATCTGTAGGTATAACAAATGATTAAGATATTTAGACTAATGACACAAAACAGAGTTTATAATATTTGATGTAAACTAAATCCTGAATACAGCAGAAGTTATAAAAGGCTTGAATTTTTTGCGCCGCAAAATTTACTTTTACCTTTATTGTGAAAGTTGTTTTAAGGCATACAATCAGGTGATTGTATGCCTTAAAACAACTAATTTAATATCAGTTATCTAGGTAAATAACTGATATTAAGGCTAGGCCTATTTTTATGCTGGTATACACAAATGTTTAAAAATCTTGTAATCATTTAATTCACTTGATTAAATAATCCATAACATTGGCCATATCGTGTGATTGTACATAACATAGGAATCATTTAGCTCTAAATTATGCATTTATTTGAATAGAAACTTCAATACAAGTGATCATCCCATAGTCTTCCATGCCAACCTTTGTTGGTCATAATTATGTTTAAAGCCTTGCATAGCAGTGCACAAGAAAAAGCCTCTAGTTTATTAAATATTTTCCTTATTTGCGAATAGTACCTTCATTGATAAAGCAATAGTTTTCCAACCTATGAATTTATGGCTATAAACAAAAGAAAACACTCAACTTACCCCCACTAAAAATAAACTGAGGGTTCTATTAACTTTTCTAGAGATTTTTTTATTGCACATCAAGCTCTCATTTTAAAATAGTTTTTATAGCCAGATTGTTTAATATTTGCACTATTTACATATCTCATACATCTCATTAAGCTATGGACCATGTAATTTAGATATTAACAGACTAATTTAATTTGTAGTTGCTTCTCTAAAGTTTATTGTATAGTTGCTTGCATTGCAAAACAATGCATATTACAATGGAGTTAAATGTTTGCAGAATTACACATTTTGTTAATTTGTACGAACTATGCTGTATGTCAAAAGTTTCTACTTCAATAATGAGAATTGATAAATGCTTTACCGTTCTATCAATGCTTGTTTTCTGACAATTATAATTGTGATTTAATACAGGCCTGTTTTCAAAAAATCATAGACACTTGTGACTTTTTTGAATAAAAATATGGAAGTATAAAATATGCTGCCCGCTTAAGGTCACTAATGTAAATAGTTTAACGTTGCTTTTGCATAATTCAAGAGCTCTTACAGTACAATAATTGCATAAGTAAATAAGGTAAGATGGGTCGGTCAGTTTTGATCAATGGCCAATTAAATGTTGGCTGATTATGATTTAGTATTACTTGATACAGTCAGCGCATAGATTGCCCTTGTAGCAATATAGCGATTTTTTGGAAAATATTTGATTATTATAGAAAATTCATGCTATCTTCTATCGCGTGAACTGTATCTCATTCACTGCCGTTTCCATTTGAAAAGCAAATCGCTACTTGTACCTTCTAACCGCATTCCAACTGTGGGTTATGAATTACGGTGTTGTGTGCAATGCCTTGTTTGTTAACACAATGACCAAAAACATTCGGATATAATAAAAAAATCATATTTTTGTTGTAGAATATGTTTCAGTTTTTCTTTTTGGTGATAAAAATAAGTTTGTGTACAACATGACACAAATATCTTTGGTACAATTCAATTGACTTCTATGCTATTTTCTCAACACAGAATTTTTGGTTAATACAGAGGTTCCTTTGTTTCTGGTCATAACAAGCATTTTCTCGCGATCACGCTTTGCCAGAACTTGAGTGTATTTTTAGTATGTTAAAAAAAAAACAAATATCGCTCGAACTGTTAATGTTAGATATGGAGTATTGCATAATTTCTACATTATATTATTGTATAT
The DNA here is from genome assembly GCA_023078785.2 of Hyles euphorbiae. Classification (NCBI taxonomy): domain Eukaryota; kingdom Metazoa; phylum Arthropoda; class Insecta; order Lepidoptera; family Sphingidae; genus Hyles; species Hyles euphorbiae. The sequence continues at coordinate 1,896,266 of CM041053.1, read as the reverse complement.
AAGAAAGTCTATCATGTAATTAATACATTTAATTTTTATTTTCCTTAAAATGTTGGATTTAGAAAATATGTCTTTAGGTGATATAAGAAAAATTAAATTCTAGAAGAGAAATTTGTATATAAATAAATAGCCTGATGTTACTCAGTGTTTGTTTTATTTCTATTTTACTAAAGTTTATTGCCTTCGTTGGACCCGGGACGGTTCTGTATTGCAGCACAGCATTTGTCGCCCAGGGTGGACAGATCTCAGATAATGTCTATCTAGAAATATATGGTAGCCCTATGTTCCGTAATCAACATATTGTAGCTGATGGTGCCAAAGAGGAAAATTATGAATATAATATGTAATATAATTTGTAAAAAAAAAAAAAAGATTTTGTATTAAACAATTTTACTATCTACAAACTAAAGAATGTATCTACAAGGACAAAATATATAAATTCAGTGCATTTAGACATTCAAAATGCAGCCTCAAAGTATTTACAATGCAATATCTCAATAAATTTAGTCCTTTTTTCATAATTAAATCCATAAACACTAGAAATTGCAGTTTACAACAGTTTACACTCATGAAGAAGCATTCCCAGAAATTGATTAAATTGTCTATTGGTCATATATAATGGACTATCCTTATTGCAATACGCAATAGATTATCATCAACTCCACTGAATTAGAAGGTAAAAAAGGTAATTTTGGTGTCTATTTAATTTTTGCTGCAATTATTTAACTTTTATAGCAGCTCTTAATCTTGCACTTCTGCTTCTAGGATTTGCCTCTACTTCTTCATCTGTAGGAACATCTACATGTTTATTGAGGGCTTTCCAAGGCGTATCCAAGAACTTGTTTATTGTATCTTGATCCTGCACTAACAAAGGACTTAGATATTTCAATGGCACAGGATTTGCAACTTCATTAACAATATTCCCAGCAATATGCCTCTTTATTATTGTATCTTCCAATGAATGGAAACTAATAGTGACAAGTCTACCATTGATTTTTAAATAATATTTAGCTAACAGCATTCCATAATTAATTTCATTCAACTCATTATTTACGAAAATTCGTAAAGCTTGGAATACTTTTGTTGCATTTGACTGTGGTCTTTGTAATTTATCCAATCTTATTTCATCTGGACAGCAGGAATTTACTAGATCAACTAATTCTTGTGTTGTATCAATATTCTTTATCATATACCTAGCTTGTATTATAGTCTGAGCTATTTTCGCCGCCTTTTTCTCTTCTCCATATATCTTAAAAATTTTGTAGAGCTCATGTTCATCTGCTGTTGCCAAAACTTCTCTTGCTGTGATTTGGTTAGGGTCTCTCCCAGCATCCATTCTCATATCCAGAAAACCATTTTTGCTGATGGAAAATCCTCTTTCTCCAGTATCTAATTGCATTGAAGAACAACCAAAGTCAAATAATACACCATCAATAGAAGACTGCTTAATGTTGTTTTCTTTCAGAAGATTTGGTAGCTCACTAAATCTGCCTAGTAAAGGAGTTACTCTATTTGGGTATTCTTCTGATAATCTTTTAGCCCTTTCGTAAGCTGTAGGATCCCTATCTAAAGTAATAAGCTGGCAGTTGGCTGCTTCTAAAATTTTCCTTGAGTGCCCACCAGCTCCGAAAGTCATATCAATATACAACTCATTATCTTTGGGATTCAAATATTTGAGTGATTCATTTAACATAACAGGTACATGATCTTTGTACTCAGTAGCAGTTGTGCTTGATTTCCTATGATTGAGAAGTTTGGAAATTGATCTGATTGGTCTTCGAATCATGATTTTGCTTAATCTTTGTGGAATATTTTTCTGAATAATCCTTTATTTTCTTCTTTCAGAAATTGTAATACTTCATTAGATAATATAAGGTTGCACTCTTCAGTACTTAGTCCTGTTGCTGTACTGGAGTTTGTTCGTTTGTATTTGTTTTTGTAGTGATTGTCAGCTATTTTGTTGAGTGAGTTGTACTGTTTGTTACACAATTCAGAATCCAAGTTTTGTCTCTCAGAGGATTCAAATGCAAGCTTGACTTTGTCTCGTATGAACTTTCCAAGGTCTCTGTAATTTGAAATGGTAAAAATTTGTACACTCAATTAAATTCCGAGCAAAATTTCTAATATAACTTAATATATAGTTGAATATAATTAGGTATACAGGTAATTGTTGATAAGGCTTACATCTGAAAGAAAAAACTTAATAAGGGCAAATAGACATTGCAAATAAAAGTAATTTCATCATATTGTGATCATTTGATTACGATATGTTTTAATCTCTAAATAACTAAGCGAAATCGTATAAAATCTAAGTCAGTTGTAAACTTATCGATTAATTAAGTTGAGTTTATACAAATCCACAAATAAGGATAAGGTTTCATAACCTAATTTTAAAACTAACCTGTCTCCTTTCGTGGTGTCCAAAGGCCATTTAGCAATGAGCTTAATAAATTTCTTATACTGAGTAGTCATAGCTAAATTCAGTTAAAACATTTTATTACTGTTTATTTAAAACTAATAAAAAGTAAGATTTTTAAGATTCAGCGAGCTAGTGTCAACTATCAAGTGTCAATGTCAAATTGATGAATTCGTTCAGAAATATTCTTTAAAGTATAGTTTTTCCGATTTTTAGATTAAATAATTATCATTGGTGGAAGTTAAGCCCTATTCGCACGGGCGCTATTTCACTACGCGTTAAAAACTTTACAATAAAACGTAATAAATGTAAATCCAATAGTTTGTTCACACGAAGGCGATTTTAAAACGCGACGCTTTTTATCAAGCGTTGTCTTTCGATCTTGTGCATTGGGTAGTTTCGAGTAGGTAGAGTAGTCATTGGGTAGATAACCGTCAAAGTCGACGTTTTTAAAGCGCCCGTGCGAATGGGGCCTTAATTCTGATTAGTACTGTGCGGTAAACTGAAATAAGTCGTCGTCCGCTACTATATCGAATATTCTTGCTTCTATTATAACAGAAAATGTAGTTACAGTGAAAAGAAAACCTAATTTAAATTATATTCTTTAAATATTTATTTCAGCAGTTTTATTTCGACGTTGTTATGAAAGAAAAAAAATAGATGGCGCGATCTTCATAGCCATCCTATTGGTACTTTAAATGTACTGAATGGCCTATTCTAAATTGTTGTTATATCATTATCAAAATACTTAATATAATAATTTACGACAGCCACTACCCAGTATAATATCTTACACATCTTCTATGCATAATTGCAGTGTAATTCGTGTACAAATTATTGCTTCAGTAGGTACCTAAACTAGTCTTATTATCATAGTATATATAGGCACACAGACGGTACCAACGGTAGTTTAGGTAGACAGGCACTTGGAGATAAGATAATAAAATAAATTTAAAACTTAATAAAAATATAAAACGGGGATAAAGGAAAAAAAGCGAATCTAGAATAAAAGCGTCATAAATGCTAAATAAAGCGTAAAAACCTAATATAAAATGTGTGTTTATGTGTCCGCCGTATTGTATGGCTTTGTCGTAAATTATATAGTACCTATCATTATATTATTAAGAAGTACTTCATTTTCCTTTTCCCGCTATTGAACCAGATGTGCTGTGGTAATAATATTGACGTCTCTATATTAAATGCCTTTTTACGATGATCGTTATATATGAGATTGTTGTATTAAAGTGTGCGGTGGCCTGTTAGTGACCGACTAGAACCGGCTGCCAACATGTTCACGGTGGTCGCGTGTTCAAATCCAAGAGTATTGATCGTCAATCACCACGCATTTGTAAACCTGCATACCATGTTGTTTTATAAGAATTTCTATGGTATTCCACCAACCCGCACTAGTCTCGAGTGGTGGACTATACGGCCTAACCCATCTCAATCATATTCTCGATTGTAGAAGAGGCTCGTGCCCTGCAGTGGGACGTATAAGGGCGTAATACATATATTATACGTTTGGGTGAAGATATATCCACGCATAGACGGATAAGATAAGGATATTCAATCTTTTATAATTCTAGCAGTATGTAGGTTATTCAAAGCTTCGGATGCCAACTGCTAATCAATCGTATTCTTGAGTATATTTTTACTTCTAGTAATGGCTAAAACGTGAAAACTTTTGATTGCATTTAACAGCTGAATATAATCGCCTTGTGTTAAAATCTTTTTCCGATACACAATGCGGTCATACTTCCGAATCCAATAAAAATCCACTAAAACAAAACATAACGCTAATTCCCCAAACCACTAATAAACTCATTGTGAACAGCGGTTGATCCCAATCGGCTATTTTTCAAATTAACTCGCATACTAATCCTATTATTTTGGGACAACGGTCTGTGGCGCGCCGTTGGCATTTAATGGAGCATTTTTAACTATATTACGTTTATTGCGTCGTGTTATGATACAATCGTGGCATTAGTTGGTATTGGTTAGATTAGTGATTTTTAATGTTATAATGTCCAGTTTATTACAAAACATGGTCTCTGTGAATTAATTTTGGAGTAGAGCATTATATATTTTTAGGCAGGACACATAGCGCGGAGCACTGTGAGTCGGTGTTGCAAAATGTTTCGAATGGAGTTCGTAGTTGAAAGTGGATGGTCGGCCTAATAAATATTGCAAGATGTCGTTGAATGCAGTCGCTATAGAAATAAATATCTGTTTAACACCGGAATTCCTTCGGCTTATGAAAATTAAGATGTTATAATAACATTAGAGCTAAGCAAAAATAAACTATATAAATGTAAGTAATATTTATCCTTAAAATTCTAGAATCAAATCTTGCCGCCTTCAGTTCGAGGAGATAGCTAATGACTATCGTACAGATTTCTCGGAATCTAGTTTAGTCATTTGCTGTCGATTTTGATATGCATCTTATTAATAACTATATTTGTCTGTTAACTTTAGTTTTAAGATAACTTTTATATGAAACTGTACAAATTATTTTCAAAATAAAATTATTATTATGTCATACATCAAAACTATGCTAATAAACTATATTAGCACTACAACCAACAAACTTTATTTGTGTCAAATTGAGTTCATGAACTCACTTCGAGATACAACATTTTAAGGCAAAATTGAATCACGGGTAGTGATGTTTCTATCCGTCGCCTTTACAACCGATATAAAAGCACCTTTACAGCCGTTGACACAGTGAGATAACTCGCTACATAACCAAAAATGGGGCCAGACAGTCTCATAACCCGTTTCAGGGTTGGCCTATCGTGTGCTAAAATCGTCATACTGGGATTCAGGGCCGTCACGAGCACATAGGGGTGAAAAAGAAGGTTAAACTTTAGCTTTTCTGACAAAAATATATATTTCTAGTTCTGAAATTGGTTTTTAATTGATTTATAGAAACATTTATAGAATATTTATAGAATCCAGAATGAAATATAAAAAATATATATCCTTCATTGGCCGAAAAAAATTAAATTAAGGAGTGTATTTTTGGTTTTAGTACAGCAAAATACACAAGAAATGGTTTAGTCCTGCAACAATATTTTATAAGGTTGTACATTTTGAAACATTCGCCACAGTTTTTTTTTAAATCTTAAATATAGTTTAACAGAGGGTAGTTTGCTTTCTTTCCTCACTCAGTGTAGGTAGTTTAGTCTTGTGTGCTGAATACAATTTATTGTGTAATTTCGTTGTATTGTGGACAATCTGGTGCAAGTGAAGTTTCGTGCTACAATATTAGTCTTATTATTAGTATAATAATAGTAGGTACCAGTATTAGTCGGTGATGACCTAAGAGCTTCTCCTTAGTAAGTTCGTTTTTGTATTCTTGTTTGTGCCCTTCGAATCGTGTATTGCATACTAGATACAGATATGTATATAACAAAATAAGATGAATACAAATCGAAATACACTATTAGTTGGAAAAACTGATTAGTTTCTAAAGGTTTCTCAAAAAATGTAAATTAGTTTGTACGTAGCTTTTTTTAAAAGTGCATTTTGTCTTTCCTTCGAAAGTAGTTCTAATACAAAGGTAAGGTAAAGTTTTTCTTTTTATGTTCGTCACCCAGAGGAGTCCGTCATTACCAGATTTTTATACTGTAAGCATAGATTGACGATACTGCACATAGCAAGTACAGTACAGCCTGACACTACTAATAACATCTAATCATGTCGGCTACCTCAAAACTACCCGCCCCCGAGCAAAGGACTTACTGTCGACCGTGTCGACGAGTAGAACAAGATAATTGTATCATTTATGTGGATGCTCAATTTGCATTCTCATCCCATCTCTCTCTCTTCAGCCACAGAAGGACACCCATATAAATACTATCCAAGTTGCAATTTGATTAGCGCGAACGAAACGTCATCGCTTATTTTAGTCAATGCGTTACCGACTGTAGAAAGACAATAGATTGGAAGCGCTTGTAAGTGGTAACTTGGCCAAGGGAGCAGTTTATAGTAGTAACATTATCGTCCTAGTAAGTTATAAGATAGTTAGATGTGGGTCGCGGCCCACTCGACCTATCTAGCGGGTGCTGCCGACGGCCCTGGTTGGACCTATGCCTATGTCCTATTTTCGGATTACGGATTGGTTTATAACCGTATTGAATTAGATTGAGAGCGGGTTGTCTGGTATTGATATTTTAGACGGGGTCGCTTACAGCGCTTTGCATGAGTGTTTGGAATTTGGGTTTATGAAAATGTCTAGTTATAAATAAATAAATACACGCAACAGTCACATACATAGTCCTGACCCCACATAAGTCTTGTGTCATGGATTTTTAAATACTTTACAGTCTCACAAACACCAAGACCAGAAACAAATAGGTGTGGATCACACAAATATTTGTTTTGATGCGGGGATCGAACTCGCGACCTCTCGTCTCACAGCTGGCGTCTAACCAACTGCGCCACGGAGGTTCTCGAAACCGTAATAAATGTGAATTATGAGACCCTATATTCCATCTGCTGATTACGATACATATTAGCAAAGTACACTCAAAGCAATCTTATTATAGTTGTAGATTAATGTGGCGAAGCTCCACCACTATGTAAAGATATATTTACATTACATTTACAAGAAGATATTACTCTCCGAATATTTGTTGATCACGTTCTGTTTTATTCGGGGAGGCGTTAATGTAGTCCCCCCGTGTCACCTTTGATCTCCACGCACATGCCAAGTCATGCATAAATCTTGTTCCGTACTCATTTAAATGATCAAAACATTTTATATGTAATTTTGTTTTGAGAAGAGTTATTACGGAGGTAGGTACAATGTATAAAATCATAGAATATAGAGGTCTTGTTATATAAAGGCATTACGTAAGAATGTACGGGTCTTTGTTAACCACGTACCTACATTAACAAATTAAATAAATACACGCAACAGTCACATACATAGTCCTGACCCACACTAAGATCGAGTCTTGTGTCGTGGGTATCGTAACTACGAGATTTTGTGGTCTCACTCAAAGCCGAGGCAAATATTTGTCTCGGTGCGGGAATCGAACCCGCGGCCTCTCGTTTCACAGCCGGCGTCAAAACAAGAACGCCACGGAGGCTGTCAAATTAAACAGTGTTGGTAATGAAGGCGAGAATAACTTGACAATCTTGAATAATTAATCATATACGTAGTTAAAATATTTAAAGAAAGAAAGAAGAAAGAAAACTGATTTATACATAACATACAGACACACATAGTACATTTTCAAAATTGAATTTATGCGCCTACTATTTCACTCTCCGCATCATCCAAAGGTCGGCTGGTAGAGAATGCCTCTGGCATTAAGTCCGCTTGTTTCTTCTTCTTCTTCGAGTGCCTCTTCAGTGCTGAAGGTTGGCCGTCAGCTTCTTGTATTTTTCCCTGTCCATAGCCAGGTGGAATAGTTGTTCAACGGTGCTGATACCGGTCCACTCCCGGATGTTTCCGCTTGTTTACAACTCTGTATATAAAGCATAAGTAAATAAATAAATAAATTTATTAGATTTACTTTAATTTGACGAACGTTAACGAGAAATAAATAAAATAATTAAACGCACAAAGAACAATGATAATCCTCAATACATTTTTTTGGTGTATTTTTTTTTGTTTGTATTGAGATGAAAAATATTTTATAATATAGATTTCGAATTCCTTAACAATTATTTCTTAAGATTTACTATTGCAGCAAGCCTAGGAAAAAAGATATTCCACTTTAAAGTTTTACAGATTTTCTATATCTTGTCAAACTCTGTGGGTAGTTAATGATATTTTGGTCCATTTATATTGGCGTGAGGCAAAGTTATGACCCACAAATAAATGTAAAAAAATATATTTTACACGCAATTTGAACATCGAGTACTTATTTATTTTATTAATCTAATAGTAATATCATGTGCAATGAAACAAAAAGGAAAGAGGGGACAACTATATATTATTATTATTTGCACAATAGCGCTTTCGGGCGACAGAAGCAAATTGTTATTCCTTAATTAATTAATCAGTGATTATTTTGCTGTTCTCACTTCTCTGCACTATTTTTTTTACATTAATTATCTGAGAAAGATATCGCAAGAAAGCCAGTCAAGCATTTACATATTTTAAAAATGGCAACATTGAAACGACATAACGCCTCTCCAATAAAATTAAAGCAAATATCAATAGAGTTTTACGAAAAATGTGTTTTCGTAATTCAGGCTTAGGTTCGCTGTGAGGTAGGCACCAAAATTACTTAGAAAATTAATTATTAATATTTTTATACATGAAATTTATAGACGCTTAAGAATTGCATTAACAATGATTTTACCAATGTTCTTTATATTTTGACACTGAAGCATTTTTTTTCTCTTTATTTTTTTTAAGAGGGGTTTTAAATACACATATTTATGTCACCCTCATTGGGGCACGTCACACACAACTATTCACCGCTACGTCTCTTAAACACTGAAGCATTGAGTTTGCATATTATGTGCGACTTGTTCGTACAAAGTATTTTAAAAAGTCAAAAAGTCGAATAGAGGGCAATATCCATCCATCTCATGAATCATCTTTATCAGCCTAAATACGTCTCATTGCAGGGTGCCAACTACCAACCACTATATGCAAATAATAAAATGTTTTTATAATAGGTACCTTCAAATATCTGTATAAAGTATCTTACCGATTGCCTAGGGCAGTACGACTATCTTAAAAATAGACCTCGTATTATATGCGGTTCCGTTTCGTTTGGTGAATGGGTTCCTTTACTGTCATGTGTCAACTTATTTATTTGCTCTATTTTCTGTTCTTTATTAAAAGGCTATAAACGCATATAACTATCCCAAACCATGTAAGTAATCTGTGTATTTATAAGTATCAAAATCCACTTACACTCAGGTAAGCTGCTTGAGCATTCCTTGAACCTAATCTATAAATAAACCTTCATACGTGGACTATATCTACATGTAATTATGACAGCGCTATCTATCCACAAATCACTAGCAGCGACCTCCTTCAGTCAGTCTTGATAGATGGCGTCCTAATTCAGGACACTTATTCCAGGCTTCATTCGGCGCCCCATCGAGAATAATTGATAGTTATGGATTTTGGCGGGTGTAAAGAGGCTGCGATTCGGCTTGCCATGGGCGCCTTGACCGTGTTACATGTCTAAGGACACTTTTGTTCTATTGGTAGGCATAGACATTTGTAGGTTACATAAGCAGACATAATAAATGGGCAATGGTGGTAGGTAGATAATTGTTTGTCCTCCAGTTAGAAAATTTTCAGGCCGGCGCAATATGTATTATAGATATGATATTATTGTAGAATAATCCTATTTAAATTGTAATATCCATACAATAATAACTTGTATAATTGAAATATAACTATTATTTACTTTATTTACTATTATTTATTTGGTTTAATTTTTACATTTTCGACTTCCTGACGTTTAGATTACTTTACAGCTTTTGTGGTCACGGGGCGGACTGAGGTATAAGTCATCCACTCTGTGACTGTTACAATTCAACTACCCTTATTTTACAATAATTATATTAAAAAGTTAATTTAAAAACGTTAATTGGTTTTTGCATTCCGATCTACGCAGAAGGAGCTCACAGTGTCTTGAGGTCTGGCAGTTGTTCTTTTGGGTTCCGATTTAATTAAATGTAGAATTGCCTCTACAATCGAAAGTACGATTGAGAGTGGTTAGGCCATATACTCCACCACGCTGGCCTAGTGCGGGTTGGCGGACTTACATACCATAGAAATTTTTATAAATGGGCTATGGTATGCAGGTTTCCTCACGATGTTTTCCTTCACCGTTTTAGTGCGTGGTGATTGACTATCAATACACACATGACTCCGAAAAGTCAGAGGTGTGCCTGGGATTCGAACCCGCGACCACCGTGAACATGTTGGCAGTCGCGTCTAGTCGGTTTACCAACAGGCCACCACGCACTTAAACCAATAATAATAAACCGCTATAATTGGGTCGTGTTACCAAGTGGTCAGTAAGTACAAGTGTACTTACTTACATTGTCGTACTTACCACTTACCATTAGTCTCTATGCAGACACTGCCAGAATTGAAAAAAAAATTTGAAGCAATGCACTCAACTATTTTATTTGTGTCCGATTTATAACCATGCGTGAGATTTTCAATTTAGATTACTGATTGAAATCATTGGCGTTTTACCGCGATATTTATTGTTATGGCGCATTCCATTATTCATCTATGAGTTTTATATTGTCTTTTTTATCAAATAAATAAATACATATAATAATTTGAAAATAGTCCACCAGACACCACAGTAATGGGTATCGGAAATGATGAGAGAGTTTTTGGTCTCATATATTCTACCATAAATATCCATAAAATGGTTCATGGTTAATCTCCTTACTATTTTTTTTTATTGCAATTAATGAAACTAGCATGGCATTTGTTTAACGGTAAGCGACACGACCGCTCATGGACAGTAGCAAAACCAAACAACACCAAGATTTATAAAGCAATGCTTGCATTTGCATTCCACTGCGCTCGCACTCCTGAGACATAGTAGGTTGAGTCTCATTATGTCCAGTAGTTACTCTGGCTACAATGTCCTTAAAACTGGAACACTACAGTGAATTTACACTGCTGTTTGGCTGGAGAGATAGACATTGCGATGATACCGAACCAATCAGCCTCCTTCATATGAGAGAATAGTGAAAATAATACATAGTTAATAGTGGTAAATAAACATCATTATCGTTTGAATTCGCACAGTTCAGCAGGTTGTAAGGTTTCTCGATATCGCTTCACGCTACGTACTCATAAACTATATTGAACAGGTCGGTAACCTTGCAATTCATCTACTGTTACAAAGATTCCGAGAACCAATATCCCATATAATAATACATTTATCATACAGCTTCACTACGATGGAGGTAAGAGAGGAAGGTTTTTAGGTATTATACATTTCGCAGAAGCCGCACTTTGGTTAATAACTTCACAAATCGTATTTCTTTTTCTGGCGATATTTTAGGTACGTACGCAGGATTGTTTATGCTGTTTTACCGTTAAATTAAGTTCAAAAAGTCATTCAGTGGATTCTGGGTTCAAATCAGTAATAGGTAATCTGCGTAAAACTCTATTGTTTGCCTGTATTTATACCAAAAATATTTCTCTCGTCTACACTTTGAGTCAGTGATAAGGTGCTTATTAAAGATGTATATTAAGTCCTACAAGTTTTAAATTTTAAATGAAAACTGACTGAAGCATGGTTCAATTAAAGACAGAGAATCATATAAGTCATATGTTTTGGAAGAATTTTGTCTATCCCGCCAAACAGTAGTGTAAATACAGTGTTGTGTTCCGGTTTGAAGGACATTGTAGCCAGAGTAACTACTGGACATATTGACTTAACATCTTATATAAGGATAATATATATGTATTTATATTTTTATGCTGGCCCTTTCTCCCCCTCTATATAAGGAAGGCGAGCTCATTGGAATACGAAGCACTGCTTTGTAATTTATGGTGCTTTTTTGAATTTGCGGTATCGCTTACCACTATTATTGACATGCTTGCCATTCATTGCAATAAAAAAAGACAATGTTAAGTCACGCTGCGCCACTTATTTCTAGAATTCGATCGAAGGTAACCTTTGTTTAAGAACAGGTGTATTTTCACACATGTTTCTTTGTATTGGGAACCCATGACTCAAGGGTACAGTACGTAAGTTATACATTTTTAATATGCTATTCTTATTTATCATAACTTTTATTTATATATGTACATAAACTCACGCCTTTTTCCCAGAAGGGATATACGGAGGTGGCAGGACAACCACATTTCGCCTTGTTTGTTCTGTCCCACGACCTGATAGGGGGCGGGTATATCGTCATATCGGGCGCAAATTCCTGTTCCGGTATTAGTAGTATATTAGAAAAATTCAATATCACTTTGCGTGACCCGGGATTCGGATCCCGAAACCTCAGCTTTGTGTAACCGTACCGTAGTATATCTACACCACCGAAGCAATCAGTGACTTTTATTTTTTGTTATACGATAAACTTATAAGCTAATGGGATGTTCTGTAAATCTGTAGATACCAACAGTTTGACTGCAGGATCTTTTTTTTGGTAATTTATACATACAACATAGCTAAAAAGTGCATTTTAAGTAGAGTAGAGTTAGTACGTAGTGTGCGAGATACTTTAGAGTTCTTAGAGTTCTTACGAATAGAGGTACGGGGATTGACTCTTGGCACAACGAATTTACCCAAGGTCTTAGACTTCGTATAATTATTTTTCAGCCACATGAAGTTAAACCTGGAACGCAAACAAGGATTTCTACAACGATCTGTTGGAAGCGGCCTTCATCAAGCGACTTCCTGAAACCTCTATCGGGTAGTCTGGCTACATTGAAGATAGACGACAGATTTTTTGCTTTCATAAATATTATTTTTACTACAAATTACTTATAGGAATTATGGCTGTCTGTAAGACATTGCCTTTGAGCGATAAGATCACCTATTATATTTTTATATATATATATGGTTTCTAATTGTATTTGTTTCTCTTTTGAGTGCCATAAGTAAGTATTTATGAAATAAAACCTATCTTTATTGTCAAGCAATTAAAGCGTATTTTAAGAATTGTTTGTTTTAATAGACTGTCTAAAAGTAATGCAAGTATTGTGAAAAGGTGCTCTAGATCAACACGTACATACATAAGCTGATATAATGTACACTGCATTAAAGAATCATCCAACAAAATAAATATGTATACTTATATATAAATTTATTTAATGCTTTTTCCAAAGTGAATTTGGACCAAGTTATAGGAAACGACTTTACTATCAACAATAGCAGGATACAACAAAACTTTATGAAATTGCAAATACAAAAAGCTGAAAATCTATATTACAACTCTCAAGAAATGAGAGCACCCCGATTAAGAAATAGGGGCATAAAAATTCACGATATTGGTATAAACAATACGATCGTAAAAGCGAAAACAGTTCACCAATAAAACAAAACACGGTATAAATATTTATGTTTTAACCACAACGCGTTGTGAAGTCCCCTCACTCAGTTTCTTACTGCACTTATGAACGGGGATTTTACTCGTGAAAAATCAACATTTTTTTCCACCGCCGCTCACCTTCTGCTACCAAAAATATCGTACTACACGAACATTTTCCCGATTGTTGTTTACATTGCGTTTTTCGTGTACACTGATTGAGATTGGCGGCTAGTAATAGAGCGATGTATGAGGTATAAGTGGTGGATATATTCAGGGGGATGTCGTCGGTGAAAGGCCACGATGAACGTTACAAAGTGTGAGCCTTTTGTCTCGGTTAAGGTGCGGTTTCGTCGATCCGATTGATGTTCAATTAAAATGTAGCTGCTGTGCACGTCTCGTAGGTCAATTTTAGATCAGCCATATATGAAAATAATATGAAATCATTGTGATTGTGTCCTTGATGTAATAATTATTGTATTTGTAGTTAGCGTTACTGCCTGAAATGTCGTTAGGTAGGTATTCTTTTAAAGAGCACGTGTCATTATTAAATTTATAAATTAGGTGTCTTATTTGTTCATTAAATTGTTGTTTAAATTATGACATATGCACCAATTTACTATGTAGATTAGAAACAATACCATTAAATATGTTTATACAAACCCGCACTAGGCCAGCGTGGTGGACTATATGGCCTAACCACTCTCAATCGTACTTACGATTGTAGAGTAGGCCCGTGCCCTGCAGTGGGACGTATATGGGCCGATACAGATGTTTATACAAAATTAAAACTCATTTTCAAAAGATAAAATTCGAATTAAACTTGAATTGATTGAATTGATGAAGTATTTCATGCCCCTAAAAAAATATATATATTGTAATTAAATATGCTGAACAAATATAAAAAAAAAAACGCTTTTACAGTAGGTAATCGACTTGACAAATCGAATCGCAATAGAGTGTTGCATTCTTAAATAACTTCTATTAATGCTTCGATATTTTCGTACTTCCCTGATCTATTTTAAACTAATTCGAGCGGCGATAAATTGTCCTTTGAATTTACAATGCAATTTGGGCCGAGCGTGATTTGTGACGCTTTTAATAAAATATCGCTATCGAGTGGAAGTGAAAACATTGACCCATTTTTTAACAATGTTTCTGTGTGATCGGTTAGCTATTAAATTTTTTTGTAAACATATATTACTTTGCTAATGATTGTGAAACTGGAACTTTTTATTGCATGAAAGAACATTCTTACACATAAGTACATGCCTTTCTTACCCAGAAGGAGAGATGGTAGAGAGATGAATTAGGTAGAGGTGTAACTATGACACCCACGTTTCGCCATGTATTTTCCATCCCACAACGTGATAGGAAGCGAGCTTATCGCCATATCGGGTAGAAATTCCTGACTCCGGGCTGATAATGAATAGAAAAATTCAATATCACTTTGCCCGACCCGCGTTTCGAACCAAGACTATATCTTTGCAAGCTTGGGCTTTCTTTTCTATTTTGGTAAGAGAGATTGCGAACGGCCTCATGTTACTTTCCTTCTGCCGTCCTTGTTCCTCTAATATTCTTTCCTTTTGAGAGATGGGAAACTTCAAACTGAAACGGTTCCAGTATTATAGATGTCACTTTTACCATCACGTAAGACATCTCGCTTTCCAGACCTTATGAATAAAATAATAATTAGGTAAGCATAGTTGTGAAATTAACATAAGAATACTAATACAAAACGCGCGAAAAATCGCCCGCCCTAGTCGCGTCAGCCGCACTCCCCGCTGACCGTAGGGCGGTCGGCGCGCGCAACGTCGGCCATTTCTATCTGCAGTCGGTTCTAGCGCGCAGCCCGCGCCATGCACCCCACATAGCCATTACATAATCTCGTATAAAACAATTATCTGTGAGTGTCTGTGACTGTAGTGCTCTTTCCCAGTGACACAAACCAATGGATTCCTCAAGCGTACGTATTATCATATTTTAAGTCATCATTCAATCGTTCCATGTTTGTTTTGCTGGTTATTATCGATTGTACGGTCGGTTTAGGTTTTTCGGCGTCTGTTTTACCTTTGGTTGTGGGTCGTAGTGTCGCCTCGGGAGACGGGTCGTTGAAACGTAGTGTATTAAACAAGCACATGTACATATGTACGTAAGGCTATGTTTAGTTTCTGAAAGTGTTTTAGTTCTTTTAGTGAACGCTTTCCATTTGAAAGCGACATACATTTCATAATATATTAAAGTGAATTGTTTGATATATTTTACGTATATTTAAACAGGTATGAATTTTTATAAATATATTTCTGTTTAATTATTTAGTACTACGGCCCCTTCTTTAATAAGTTATGGTTTGCAATACTAAGTAAAGTTTTTAAGTTAGAATTGTTTATTTATATTTTAAGGAGTTAATTATTTTGTCTTGCTTGTAATAAAAAAGGCTACATTTTGTTTATTTGCTTTGCTACTTTCACAAGCGATTTTCCTTAAGCCTCAATTACGGCACGGAAGTAATTTCAGAATGTTTTATCAAACTTTGATTACGTAGAGTATCTATTCATAATTGTTTATGAATCAAGCATCGTGCCTGCGGTTTAATGGAGCTCCTTAGAGCCAAACGTAAAGTCTTGGTTTCGATTCCCGGGATAGACTGTATTTTTGATCGCCGATTTTATATTCTTATGTTATTCTTGATAAAATGCACAAAATTTGCGTTTGCTACAGTTATGTCTATATCTTTATCACAAAATTTCAAAGAAATACCAAGATAAAATACGGAAACATGCGATGCAACTACAATGTACCATTTTTCACTTATTAGCGTAGTACATGTTTTATGAATGAAGGTGTGAGTAATATCGTCACGTAACGTATAATTGAGAATACGATTGAGATGGCATAGATAATGAACCACACTGGTCTATTGGGTGATGGCGGTCTTCACATATATTTTTTATTGCTGTTAATGGTGAGACGAGCATCCCATTCACATTGACAGTAGCAGTACTTGGCAAACTGCGCTCATCATCATTGACACTTACTTACACATCCTGAGATATGAAACGTTAAGTCTCAATATCTCTAATGTCCTGCAAATCGGAAAACAACAGTGCAGTCACACTACGGTTTGGCGGGAGAAAAAGATTGCGGTTGTACCTACCCAGGCGGTCCACCAGCAAAATATTCTTATTAAAATCTCTATTTTAATAATAATACCTGTCCTCACAAAGTCTTATTTCAAAATTAAGTCCATCATAAATGACTAATGATTCTGAAAATCGGACGTGTATACTAGTATTCGAACCCGCGACCACGGTCACGGCAATTTGGGATATATTTGTCATCAACAAACTACTACACTCACATAGTTGAGGTTAATGAATAAAACATTTAATCAAATGTATACAGTATTTATGTTGTGGTCGAATTTAATGACTGAATAATTATGGCCACAAACTCAACAACAAGAATTCAGTAGTAAAGCTATACTACAAAATATATAACTACCGTTTATGAATGAACAAGCTCAACTAGTTTAGTAAAGCTTCAGAGAAAAACTATTTGACATCAATTTTACAGAATAATCGGCGACATCCCGCCGTCACACCCGCTACTAGAACTCCTGCAATCCAGGAAGAACAGGGGATATCAAAGAGTCTTTGGGATATAAGTTTATAACATACATAAATATAAACTCACGCTTTTTTCCCAGAAGAGATAAGCAGAGATGCTCTACCAAGGCACCCATGTTTGGTCTTGTTCGTTCCGTCCTGCTGTCAAAAGATAGATATGTATTTTTATAGGAACATGAGTAAACATAAGCGTGCAACATAACAAAAAAATATACAACCATGTTGAGCCACAAGAAGCCATGGAAAAAGCGTTTCAGCTTGAAAAGTAATCAGTTCTTGTCAGTTCGACTGTTAAGGCCCTGCGCAGATGGCACACTTTTTGAGCGATCGAGTCTGCGGCGCACAAAAAGTCTGCATGGCGCGCAAAAAGTCGGTCGCGGATTTTTCACAGACTCAACGCACACGACGCACATCTTCGATCATTTTGTCGGCAGAGCTGTAGGGACGTAGACGCTATGGAAATCGTGCAGAGATCGCGAAGTATTATTTTGTACATGAAGTACAGAAAAAGAAGAAGAAATAGAGAATTTTGGGTACATCCTATACTTTCGGAAAGATTACTGAAGGGACAGTTCCATACTAAACATTCAATTCTGAAACAACATCCGGCAATTTTTTTCAAATTTAATAAAATGTTGATGAGTTGCTTTTTATTTTGGTTAGGTTAATTAATCATGGTTATTTTTTTATCATGATATTCTGCCTTAGAAGTATCATAAATTGCTGGTCTGTTTTGTATTTCTTGAATTAACATAGTTACATTGACCTCTGGCGCCATGATAATAGATCGCGTGCGTTACGTCCACCCACCCCTAGCAAATGCAGATTGCCAACTAAAGAGTGCGCCGTCTGCGTTAGCGCGCGTTGAAGCAAACGTTAAATTTTTTTCACACACTTTTTGTGCGGAGCGGCGCGCCGCGGCGCGGTGCGGTCTGCCCGAATTACACGGATTTTTTGTGTGCCGGACTTTTTGCGCGTCGTGTGCGTTACTGCATATAATTGCATAGGTTCTATTTTCACAGACTAAAAAGTGCGTCACGGATAGTCTGTCGTCTGCGCAGGGCCTTATTGCTATTTATTTTATCATGATTTTGGTTAGGTTAATTAATCATGGTTATTTTTTTATCATGATATTCTGCCTTAGAAGTATCATAAATTGCTGGTCTGTTTTGTATTTCTTGAATTAACATAGTTACATCGACCTCTGGCGCCATGATAATAGATCGCGTGCGTTACGTCCACCCACCCCTAGCAAATGCAGATTGCCGACTAAAGAGTGCGCCGTCTGCGTTAGCGCGCGTTGAAGCAAACGTTCAATTTTTTTCACACACTTTTTGTGCGGAGCGGCGCGCCGCGGCGCGGTGCGGTCTGCCCGAATTACACGGATTTTTTGTGCGCCGGACTTTTTGCGCGTCGTGTGCGTTACTGCATATAATTGCATAGGTTCTATTTTCACAGACTAAAAAGTGCGTCACGGATAGTCTGTCGTCTGCGCAGGGCCTAAACGTCACGAATATTAGTAATGTGTGTGGCTATAGAATTCATGTGGCTGTAGATGCTTATGATAATGATAAGACAAAGATTTCTATAGTAACAGTATATTTAGAAATAACACCTCGTTATCTCGTTGTGGTATCGAATATCAACTCTCATCTTACAGCCGGCGTTGCGCGGCGTCTTAAACATGAGCTTATTACTTTATTATCCTTTGTCGTATTATAATTTGTAGTTCAAAGATTTATAAATATAGTGGAATAAAACGAAATTGGTGGGGGCCTGTTGGTAAACGGACCAGACGCGGCTGCCAATGTTCACTTGGTCGCGGGTTCAAATTCTAGGGCACACCTCTGACTTTTCGGAGTCATGTGTGTATTGATAGTCAATCACCACGCACTAAAACGGTGAAGGAAAACATCGTAAGGAAACCTGCAGACCATAGCGATTTATAAAAAAATATATGGTATGTAAAGTCCGCAAACCCGCACTAGGCCAGCGTGGTGGACTATATGCCCGAACCACTTTACCCCCTGGCTTGTCGTAAGCGCCATATTGTGTCCTTGAATTAAAATAGCCCCTATTTCAATAACGTTAGGTTGCTTTATTGCTTGAAGTCCGACGAGCCTGAGCGCTGTTCGTTTGACGGTTGAGGGGTTAAATCGTACTCTCGATTGTGGAGGAGGGTCGTGCCCTGCAGTGGGACGTATATGGGCTGATATAGAAAAAAAAAACTGAAAATAGAAAAAAAGAAATGTGTCAAAGCGGTCGTCACTATGTCGCTGTATGTATGCAACGTTATGAATGAGTTTCCACAGCAAAAAATGTGTTAAGGATATACTTTAAAAATGTGGGATGATTAGAGACACCAGCTTGAATATGGATATACAAGTAGTTCTGCTACATTAAATTACATATTATTCCTTACAGGACACAGTTGTAGCTTTAGTTTTAAAAATATTTGAATATGTTGTACTATTGGCAAATGACCAATTTCGTAACTTTTTTCTTATTGTGCCTACCATGCACGCGCAGATTAACTTGTTAGTTCTCCCTAATGGCCAAAATAATTGGGCATAATGTATCTAGATAAGCTTGTCAGATGCCTAATGTCCTTGCTTAAATGAATTATAATACTATCAGGATATCATTGTATCAATAGATATCTGAAAACGTGTGGTTAAATAGATGTTACAAAAACATTAACAGATACGCGCCTTTTAAATATTTAAAATATATTGAGTATCTGTCTTATCTGACTTTAAAGTATGCATAACATATTTTTTGTAGCTTTAAGAAACATTAAAAAAAGTAGCATGACTTAATTTCCAACTTACTCCCTTTTAACATAATCGAATACGAAAACGCCTGCGGATAATTATCTCGGAACTTGTAACAAAGTCCGACAGAATGTCAACAATGTACTGTACATTTTGAGCTCCCCTCATTTGTCGCCCATCCCCCATTTTATCGGCTTTTGACGCGGGATATTTCTGCGGGAGTTAAAATTTTCGAATCTACCGGATACTTTCCATGCAGATATTAGGCTCTCTATTTCGTTGCATTCCCCCTTGTCCCATAATTGTGTCTTTTCCATCGGGAATTTTAGACAACGTTGTACGTTGTGTTCACAGTAGTCAAATAAAAAAAAAAATATGTAAGTCTTGTTTATTTATAGACAGTTATCGCTCAAACTGAATTCAAAACTGGTTCGAAAGGGCCAAGCATTCGGTAATTAAAATATGTAATAAATAATCGACAAGGCACTAAGATTTAAATACTAGATATAAAGGCATGTTCATAACTCAACTATCTATCTTGTAGACACACTATCTTTCCATTAGATGCATTCACTGTCAAGCCAGTATAAAAAAATATCTATAGCGGCACACAAGCCGGGCTTTCATGCAAGGAGCGTGGTCTAATACTTAGGTGGAACTTCGCCCGCGGCGTCTCAACTTTCATTCACCGAGCTCCGTTCCGCCGTACATAGGGATTTGGGTACATACGGGGACTTATGACTTCCTCACTGTTTGAATAAAATGGCAAGCCCGGCTTATAGGTTCGGTAGTGGTATTGAATTGAGTAATTGGCTTTTTGAATTCGGGTTTCTTGTTTGAATTTATGAATATGTTGTACAATTATCGATTTTGGTCAAGGATGCCATATGTATGCCATATGTTATGTGCAATCCTATATTCGTCAAAAAACAAAAGTTTTGTTTAAGTAATAGTAATGCGAGGGAAAGTAAAGTTATTGGTTTTTAAATCACTTTTAATTGCCTTTTAAACGTAAAAAAATTGAAGCAAAGTTTTCAACCGACAGTGATCACATGTCCTCTATCAACTTAATTAGAATTTTCAATCAAAGTTTCTGTGTCAATAGTTGATAGTCAATTAGCATGACGGCTGCTCGGTTTCTACTGAACAATTTTCACAATTATACCATCTATCCAATATGAATAAATTCAATCGAATCAATATCATCAGTAGGGTCAGGACTATATGTTCATTTATTGACAAATTGATTTATGATGATTTATATTTTTTGTCCCATTACAATTGCTATTTAATTGCCAATACATCGATAAACAAATTCCATTTCATTTGGAATGGTATGAGGGCCGAGGTTTCGATCTGAAGGTAACGACCTCGCACCTTTGACCTGGTCAAGGGCGAAATATCTATTCGGTTCACAGTACCTTCGGCGTCAGATAATTTGAAAGCATTACGTGCATTGTTTTAATATATTATTTTGTAGAGGTTAGTATTCTGAAAATGGGAATGCATTAGAGGTATTTTTTATAGCAATGAATGGCGATACCAGAATGCTAATGCTATTCGCCTGCTGGCATGAATATACTGCATGAATAACAAAGCAATGCATGGCATTCCACTGCGCTCGCCATCCTGAGACATAAGATGTTAAGTCTCAATATGTCCATTAGTTACTTTGACTACTATATCCTTCACACCAGAACACAAAAGTGCTTTCACTTATGAATGTACTTACTTCCTCGTACTTATAGATTTTAATCAAATATAGATTTAAATTGTAGATGTTTCCATGCACATTGCCGTGTCAACATATAAGGAAGGTACATAATATGGTATTTTGTTACGAGACAAACGTTTTTAAGTGGAGTCTGCGGCAAGTGTAGGACCATAAAACTAGATGGTGTGACGAGAGGCCTAGAGCTCTTTTGTACCTCTCTTTATGCGTTTTCAAAAGCACGCATAGTCTGTCCTTAAGTATTGTGAGTGAAGGGTGACTGGGATCACATCGGATATGCTGGAAGTTACTATGCAGGAACTTAAGAGGCAAAATAAAGGCGAATAATATTGCTGTACAACTACTGCAGATATATCGGTCCATATACATCCCACTGTAGGGCATTGGCCTTCTCTACAATCGAAAGTACGATTGAGAGTGGTTAGGCCATATAGTCCACCTCACTGGCTTAGTGCGGGTTGGCGGACTTTACATACCATAGACATTCTTTATACTCGCTACGGTGTGCAGGTTTCCTCACGAGGTTTTCATCATCATTATAGTGCGTGGTGGTTGACTTTGAATATACACACGACTTCGAAAAGTCGGAGGTGTGCCTGGGATTTGAACCCGCGACCACCGTAAACATGTTGGCAGCCGTGTCTGGTCCCTTTACTAACAGGCCACCACACACTGTACAAATAAATCTTCCTTATCAAAAACCAGTTATCCACAATTTCAATAATCTGATTATTTCATGTCTTAATTCCAGCTTCACTGATTTTATCATCGCTTGAATCCTACTGAGCCTGGGAATGCTAGGTAGATACCTAGATGCCTAGATGCCTACCATTCGACGGCGGAGCAAGGGTGGTATGCGCCCATTGTCATTGCACAATAGCTAGCATTCCTATTTCATTCAGCTAAATTCTTGAGACAGTTCTCAGACTTTGTCATCCTGAGTATGAACTTCTATTCTTAAGCGAGTTGAAAGAATGTGGAGAAATTCTTGAATTAGCTTTTGTTTTTATTATCACGTGAAATGTTGATGGAAAACTTCGTATTAAAGTCAAAAATAGTGTTGTAGAATTCCTTCAGAGTTAACGTGACTTTGATACGGGCTATTATTAAAATATTTCTTCAAAAGTTCATGAACAGTTTTTGTATGGTCTCGGTATAAAACAAGTGAAAATAAAGTTGACAAAATAAAAATGTAGTGAAAATGCAATGTCCCTCGTGGTAAGCTTTAATACAATTAAGATAAAATTTCGTAGTAGTATTTATTAATTACATAATGTAAATGATGTAGAGTATTACAATTTTCGTAGTATATTCCTCATTAATATTTGCTTCAAATCTTTCGCAGTTTATTGCAAAATGCTAAGCCAAATATTCCTCTAACTGGGATATAAAAATAACAGGCTGTATTTACGTAAAATCTCAGGACCCAGGAATACACAGAAACCCGACAAGCAGCAATGAAAGTTAAAAGCCACCAATAACGATACAAAAACAGAATAGAAAGTACGGCGCGAGCCACAAAAACAATTGATATTTTGAAATTGTTCGGTGGAAATCTCTCAACATTCGCGTTGTTTTAGTCTAGACTAGATGGGTTGAATCGACCGATATCGAGTATTTGCGTGTTATCGTCTGAATATTTTACATATCGTAGAATTTTATAGGTCTGATGAGAAGCTTTGGTTGGCAAATTATTTTCGTGCATTTATTGCTATCGAAATATTATTGGAATGTTATTGATCTGTATCTGTATCAACCCATATCGGACGTATACTGCAGAGCATGGGCCTCCTGTACAATCGACAGTAGATATGATTGAGAGTGGTTACGCCATATAGTCCACCACGCTGACCTAATGCGGCATATGAGCGCAGTGGAATGTCAAGCATAGTTTTGTAATATATTATGTTGTTTGGTTTTGCCACTGTCAATAATCGGTCGTATCGCTTACCATCAGGTGAATGATACGCTCGTCTTACCATTCAACGATATAAAAAAAGGAACGCCGATATTGAATGATTTTTGGGAATTGACATTTTTCATGACAAGTTGCTTATTTTTCCAACATTTCTTTAAAAAATAGTTGTCTGATTAAGAAAAAAAACGTGTTATTGATTTTTTTGTTACTCGTACTAAGCTCAGTAAACTTAACCACTACATTATACTTTTTTTTTGTCAGCACATATACGTCCCACTGCAGGGCACGGGCCTACTCTACAATCGAGAGTACGATTGAGAGTGATTAGGCCATATAGTCCACCACGCTGGCCTTATGCGGTTTGGTCATTATACATACGGGTACATTTCATTCTATATATCTGATAAAAAGAAAATGAAATATCAAAGAGCGCAGATTCAATCGAGTGTGAATAGATCACAAACATATACACATATACGTAATATATGTGCGATATATGTATAGGATCAATCGCGTCTGGAGGGCATTCCATAATCCATTTGCATTCAACTTATTTTAGAACTAAAACGCTAGACAAGTTTTCAGACTGCAAAATATGTCTGCGACTTCGAACCTTGTTTATTTTTACACCGAATGACTATTCAACTCTGTTCTAAGATTACAGAACGGAGAAAGGTTTGGAGTAGTGTTGTTTTACATTTAATTTGAAAACTATTCATAATAATGATTATAGAACTGGCTACACATTAAGACAAGTAAATAATCTGGGGGTTACTTTATAAAAACGATACGAACTTCGAACTTCGGGTGTTCGACGTCCAGTGTATGATATAAGACGTTTAAAAATCAATACTATTCTTTATTATACTTGTCATATTCTCCGAACTTAGTCTATGGTTGCGACGTACGAGGGAGGAATCCAACATTTTGTGGAGTATCTAGGCACATTAGTGAAGTGTTACTTACGGGGTCCGAACATTCGAAGTTCGTGTCGTTTCTATAGAGTAATAATCCCCCTGTATCAGCCCATATACGTCCCACTGTAGGGCACGGGCCTCCTCTCCAACCAAAAGTACGATTGAGAGAGGTTAGGCCATATAGTCAACGCTGGCTACATGCGGGTTGGGGGAATTAACATATCATAGAAATTCTTACAAATCCCTCCGGTACGCAGGTTTCCTCTAGATGTTTTCCTTCACCGATGTAGTGTGCTGTTATAATCATTTTTGTGTCCACTCCATTTAATGTTTAGTTCTGGCGCGAAACACAATACAACACTGATTTTCATTTTCTGAATTGTTTATCCTTAAGTCATAAGATATTTGCTCGAGGATCTAGTATAACTTTACTGTTTACTTTTTCATTTTCTTTTGTTTTAAGTATAATTTCATTCTCTCATTTATAATTCAACGATTGATGTTATTTAGCTTTTTGTGATGCAATTATTTAAAAGTAATTTTTCTTTTTATTTACTAAGAACTAAAATCCGGGGTCAGGGTAGTGATATTGGATTTTTTTATATATTATCAGCTCAAAGTCAGGAATTTGCGCCCGGTATGATGATAGGCTCGCCCCTTATCATGTCGTAGGACGAAACATAAGAGGAAAAATGTGGTTGTCTTTGGTACCTCTGCCTGCCGCTTCTGGAAAAAGGGCGTGATATTATGGATGTTTTTATGTAAGAAATTATTTTTAATTTACCACCATATTATAAAAATATATTGTGTTTTTAATTGACTCCAGTAAAATAATTGTTATCATTTCGGTATTGCAATTTAAATTGTATTCATATGATTTTAAATGAACAATAAAATTAACGAA
The DNA here is from genome assembly GCA_023078785.2 of Hyles euphorbiae. Classification (NCBI taxonomy): domain Eukaryota; kingdom Metazoa; phylum Arthropoda; class Insecta; order Lepidoptera; family Sphingidae; genus Hyles; species Hyles euphorbiae. The sequence continues at coordinate 1,870,978 of CM041053.1, read as the reverse complement.
ATTATTAAATCATTACGTTTCGTAATCGTGAAACGGAACGTAGTTGGGAGCAATTAAAATCACAAAAACAATTAGTTATGAAGCATTGCTTGTTTCGTAAATTAAAACGAAATAGGCCAAGAGAAACACTTGTCTCCACTTGTCCTACTTATACTAAATTTTAGTGCTTTCTTGAGACAAAATATGAATCATTTTGGCGTAAATATTCATTGTTTGTACTATTTCACAATGCCAGGATTTATTTTACTGTTCTTGGGCTTTAAAGCTGAAGAAATATTTGATAAAGTTTACGTTTAAAATGTCTTCTCAAGATTTTAATGAGCTTATACTAACAGAAATAATGGCATAGTGGATTTTTTTTTCTGAATTGAGTTTGTTTTACCAATATCCTTATAATTATATTTAGAGATCTATTTAAAACAGTCAGTCAAGTTGTGTAAAATACAGTCTATACAATAAATATTTTGTAAAGTCCAGGAAAACAGCCTTATTGTTTTGACATCAGATGATAAATTAATAACTTTCGAAGACTTATGAACTCATTAAAAGTCCATCACGTGTCGTTAGCATGGAATAAATGTTGCCTGTTACTCCAAGTTCAACTTTCAATAAGTTTTTCACTTCATTATGGTAATTACTGACTTTCAGTGTTTGGTTGTTGCCAAAAATATTTGCTAATTAACTTGCAAGTATAGAAATTAGAAAGGACCTATGTTTGTTGGTATTTAAAACAAGCTGTAGGTACATCTAAATTATGAATTTCTCGAGTATGTAATATAAGAGATATTTATGTATTAGTTTTATACACCAGATACATGAAAAGTAGACAACTTAACAGGGCAAAGAAATGTAGATGTGGCAGCTTTATTACTTAAAACATTTTTTGTCAGACAGCCATAGAATGGATAAACGAGAAAGAACGAAAGTAGGGGCAGTATTAGGATTTAAAGATATCAAAGGATGCCATTTTTGAATTTTTATTTATACTAGCGGCCCGACCCAGCTTCGCCCGCATATAGATAATATGCACGTATTATACATGTAAAGCTTCCTCGTGAATCACTCTTATCTATTAAAAAAACCGCATCAAAATCCGTTGCGTAGTTTTTAAGATTTAAGCATACAAAGGGACATAGGGATAGAGAAAGCGACTTTGTTTTATACTATGTAGTGATTCACTTGTATGTAAAAGGCATTATTTAGTTTTTTCTTTGCTTGCATTATGTACATTTGCGCTATCGTTATTTAGAAATATTAAATTGGGTTCAATAAACTGAATAAAAGACTTTGAGAATAAAATATAATACAACGCTGTATTTACGTAATATTAATTCCAAACCTATTTAATTTTCAATCATACACTACAAATGAAAAATGGATCCAAGAATTTACTTCACGCGAATATGATAAAGTAGCTTTACAGTTTAGAATATAAGTTCGAATGTAAGGCAGGATATTGCCGACTCGACTCGCAACAATATCGACAAATACTCAGCGATTTTATTCGCTAGTTCGCTATATTCCTGTAGGTACATAGCTTCGCATGCTTCCTGTCGCCGAGGAGTTTTACATTAGCCCCTTCTTTCAACCCTTGAAAAAAGTGTAGGATATTACACACCCCGCACGGATGTGTTTTGTTTAACGTTACTGCTGAAATGGGAAGGAATTTATTGCTAGAAGTTAGGTTATGGTGGGGAAGTTATCATTTTTGGGGTTTTATACAATTCTTAACTTTTGTTTATTGCCATAAATGGTGAGATGAGTATATCATCTGATGGTAAGTGTTACTACTGCTAACGAACAGTAGAACAAACAACACCCTGAATTACTAAGCAATGCTTGGCATTCCATTGCGCTCGCCATCCTGAGACATAAGATGTTAAGTCAAAATAGGTTTAGTAGTTACTCTAGTTACCTTCCTTCAAACCGCAACTGACATAATGAAGAATATTTGGAGGACATTAATAGCTAAAATCGATCATATCAGATAGGAGATTTTATATCCCGTAGAAATACAAGGAATGCGAATTATAATAATATGATATGCTGGCCCCGAATAAGCCACCGTACATATTGCTCACAGAAATGGTCAACCCGTAATCTACAATCTACATTGTCTCAAGCATTTCCTCCGGGTCTTATATACCCATTTAACCCTGCGCACAGACACGAGTCTCAATTGTTCATACAATAGCAAAGCGCAGGATTATGCACAAATGCCGGTATATGGAAATGCCCTCAACCCGTACAAATTATATACGGAGACTATTGGGCGGAATACATGTCGCTAGTAGTGGTTGAGATTGCGTTGAGCTCTGGTGTTATGTGGTGTGCTAATAGTTTGAATATCTTGTTAGGTTGGTTTGGATTTGTGAGATTTTATTGTGTTTTAAGTGGTGGGTTTTTCTTTCTGGTCTGTCAGTTGGATTGGCTGCTTTATTTGTTTATTTAAAAATACTTATTGTGAAGTTATAACAAAATATGGAAAAAAAGAGTACAATGGCAGCCTTATTGCTTGAGTCTATCTATTTTATATGGTGTTGGGATTGGTTTGATAATTGTACTTAGTTTAACACTAATTACACTGTTTCTGGTTGTAATTGCAGTAGTGACTAGATAGAATTTTCATTTTAATAATAGGAACTATTATGTCGCGAGAATTGAATATATGTATAAATTATTTTGTAAATTTAGATTTAGTACTAAATAAATAAATAACACCCAACACTCACAACAAAATACATAAACTCACGCCTATTTCCTAAAAGGGGTAGGGAAAAGTGCCAGGATACCCATATTTCGCCTTGTATGTTCCGTCCCACGATGTGCTAGGGGACGACCCTTTCGCTAAATCGCACACAAATTCCAGGCTCCTGGCTGATAATGAAAAGAAAAATCCTATATCACTTTGCCCCGGGATTCAAACTCGACATCTCAGCTTTGTAACCATAGTACAACTACACCACCGAGGCAGTATCTTTATAACATTAGTATTAGATAATCTAGAACTGATATAGATGTTCTGTATTCTGTAACCCACTTAATCAACCGTGGCACGGAATCCCGACCCCCACCTCCCTCAGATAATGATCTTGTTATCACATTCCTCGCCGCTCCAAATATTAAAACTCGTAACAAAGTTAATTGGTCACGTACATTGTTCGTTCCTTTGCCGTCTTGTTACGCGACTTTGAGAATATCTGTTGTTCTTGGAGGTCTACGGATGAAATTGTTAGGTTCTTTAGTAAAGAAAGGAATTAAAAACTTACTAACTGGCTTAGAAGTAGCTTAGTCGTTTAGATGCCGGCTGTGAAATGTGAGGCCGTAGGTTCGATCCTCGTACAGACATAAATATTTGTGTGATCAAAAGGTATTTGTTTCGGGTCTGGTTACTGAGACTGAAAATTCTCTCGTAATTTCTGATACCCACGACACAAGACTCGCTTTTAGTGCGGGGTCAGGACTATGTATGTGACTGTTAAGTGTATTTATTCATTTAATGCCTAATTTAATAGTGTCTTCAGTTTTTAGTCTGTATCGGCCCGTAATCGCCGATTGCTAAGAAAGAAAGAAATAATATACAATAATAATTGTGGGCCACACCAATATTTGTGTCGGTGCGGGGATCGAACCCGCGAACTCTTGTTTAACAGTCGGCGTTTAACCAACTGCGCCACGGAGACCGTCAAAAAGCTCTATTTTCATCTGTTTTTTCGTCCAATGTTTTGTCTTCTTAACTCAAACTGAACTTAAAAGTTGATCGGAAGAAACAAAAATTCGAAATCTTAAATAATTGTATGAATAAAACCATAAATGTCTTTAAGTGTGGCAGTAACTATTGTTTATTTTTATTTCCTCCCACTACATTCAAAATATTCAATTAACACGCAACGGGATCACTTCTCCACCACTATATAACTCAACTTTGTTGTTATTTGCTTGAGTTCCTCGCGTTTGACTAGGTCAAGTCAATAAACTATCCTGCGAATGAGCTGCAAACTTCCTTTATACATTCAAAAGTGAATAAAATTTCGTGAATTTTAAGTTTCTCCTGTGTATATTAAAATTATAGTGAGGTTGTTTTGGACATATTATACTAAAACTATATCTCTTTCATTTTGTACCTCGGAAAACTGTGTTGGTACTTGGATAAAGGATCAAATCAGCGTTCTTAATAAATATACGTCTGTTCAACATGAAAATTGTTTTCAAAGTAAAAAAAAACACCTAAAATATGATGATTTTATATCGTGTGTGTTCTCTTAATAATGAGAAAAAGGATGGTAACTATTAGGACAAAAAACATTGAATAATGAATACTGAAACTTATTCAGTATGTTTTACCTACAACAATAACAATATGTAAACATCAGTATATAGCTATCATTTTATTCATAGATATATTTAACCAGAAAAAACCCACAGGTATCTATTGGAATACAATTATCTCACAACTTTCATAAACATCTTGCCAACGGCGCCATTTTCAATTTCAAAATGGAGGTTAAGCTAGCTCTCGGGGAATAGAGACGACATAAAATTGCAACGGGACGAAAAGCAGGCACGTAGTCAATGTTCCCGCGGGAGTGTACTGTCTGCTAACCTGCAGGTGCAAGGAAATATTTCTAGAAAATTCTATTTGTTGGTACGTTTTTGATGAGCTATTGTTACGTTTGGCTTCTTCGTGTTTAGTTTTAAAATTACTGTGTTTATTTTTCTTTAAATAACATTTGCGGACACTGGGGTCACTACTGTATTATGTTTTTATTACGAAACCGATATCCAGTTATATAAAAACCTATGCTGATTCTCGTTTTATACAAAGATTGCTATTTTTAGAGGATGGACAGAATACCATAAGCGAAATCCGTTCATGTTTATTTAGTAAAAGATTGCGAATATCTGCAGATCGGTTTTCTAGCTTGTAACAGTTAAACTACTGAACAGAACAGTTTAACTACTTTGTCGTTTGCTCCCTATAATTATAACAACGCATCTTTACAGAGATAAATTGCATCATAGATGGTTTCCTTTTTTTTATGTGCTAGCAATAATTTCTAAACCATTGAATTACCATTTGTTACTTTAAAAGTATGCATTTTTTTCGAAATAACTTTGTATCTCGTGTATTTTAATGGAATGTATGTGTTAATTGTATCAGCCCATTTACGTCCCACTGCAGGGCACGGGTCTTCTTTATAATCGAGTGTACGATTGAGAGTGGTTAGGCCATATAGTCAACTACGCTTGCCTAATACGGGTTGGCGACCTTTACCATAGAAATTCTTGTAAATCGCGATAGTGCGTGGTGACTGACTATCAATACACATCACTCCGAAAAGTCAGAGGTTTGTCCTGGGATTCGAACCCGCGATCACCGTGAACATGTTGGCATCCGCGTCTGGTCCGTTTACCACGAGGCCACCATGCATTCTGTTATAGAATTTTACTGTTTTTTCCAAAATATTATTCAAGTACTTACCCTTTACTTTAAAACCATATACATACATACAATAATTTCCATACTTTTCAAGTTGCACCCGACGCCATTTTGAACTTTGTAACGAGTTAGCAACACAAACACGAGTTCGCGGATTATCTTTTCAGTATATTTTTAATGATATCGTGCCTTTTCAAGCAAAATAATTACACTACACTGCATTGCATGTTCCACAGTTCTGTTCAGATAAAATAATTACTGGATAAGTTAACTATGTTATATAATTTTAAATAATAGGAGTTTGTGAAATATTAGCTAGCTAGTTTTGCCTGGATGTAATTATTTCCTTTACTCTACCCAATTTCAATTTGACCAGAAACATAATTCCCTACTATGTTTTCCTACCAACTTGTTGAAGTTGAATATTCGGAAATTCCCCAACATTTTTCATTTTATTTATATTGTGTTGAAGGACAATAATGCTACAAGATCTATGAGTATATTGGAAAGAAAAAAAAAACATTTTCAAATTGTGGCATGTATCTTCTTTTGTTGACACTGATTTTTTTCTTTATTATTCGTATTCATTATTAAAAACTGGACTATATAATTTTCCATATACCAAAAAAAATTGCCTATCAAAGCAATGACATTATTTTCGGGCCAGAGTTTACCACGCAAAAAGTATCAAAATTAATTTCGCATTAACATCAGTATGGTTTCGTTTGATACTAAATACTGTGTAATTAGGCCACCAATTTATTTTTAATGAAAACGGGCATAAAAGTCACGCCCATACCAAACTCCGGGCTGTAAAGACGTAAAGGTATATAAATTATGAAAATAAATTTCAGCGCATACAAAAGCTCTGAAGGCCACATCAGTGGAGCGTTGCAGAATGAATTTTATCTAGCGTACCACGAGGCCTTTATTTTATATTGTACTGGCTTTTGCCCGTGGGTTTGACTGTGTAGAGTTTAAAATCTAAGGTAAAAAAAACAACTAATGTAGTAAGTAAGGCAACAAACCCGTGATTGTTGAGCGCTGTAATTTAATCACCATCTAATTAACAGGCGGAGTGAAGAAAGCGCAAAAATTCAATTCAAATTCAACCATATTGTAATTTACCTATAATGTACAATCTCGGTTGCGTAGTCGGTTAGACTCCGACCGTGACACATGGGCTGCGGGTTCGATTTCCTTTCCAAAACAAATTTTGTTTGAAACACAGATATTTAGTATTTGTCTGTTTGTAAGACCGAAAAAGTCTCTCATAGTTTTTGACACCCATGACAATATTAGTGAGGACTCAGGACTATGTATGTGACGGTGTGTTTATTTATTAATTATATATACCTATATATGCTTGGTTGAAACAGAGCTCTAACGCATTTTCCTTCATTGGTTAGCCATTCATGCGGATGCAAATAAACTTACTTTTTGGCCTCCGGTAATTTTATTGTCCAATCGAGATGCAATACACCAGTTTAGTATTATTATCCAACAAAAATCCAAATAATATCTTGAAACGCTTTCACATTTACATTAGGCTACTTCTGGTAGTAGGTAGTAGGTAGGTAATATGGTAGGTAAGTGCCACCGCAATGTTTATCTCTCCCACCAAACAGCAGTGTAAGTAGTTGTGTTCCGACTTGAAAAACATTGTAGCTAGAGTAACTACCGGACATAATGGGACTTAACATCTTATGTCTCACGATGGCGAGTTCGGTGTAATGTCAAGCATTGCTTTGTAATTCATGGTGTTGTTTAGTTTTTCTTCAGTTCATAAGCGGTCTTATCACTTACCATCATGCGAACGGCATGCTCGTCTCGCCATTCAAATTATCGTGAAATAAATTTAGGAGAATTAACCTCTTATCGTGGAAAAATATTTATCCTACTTAGTATGTCGACATGTGATTCTCACGTTTGAGGCGTGGGATTCGCGGGATTAAGCCTCTGCGGGCCGTACTCGGCTTATCGGTAACGAGGCTATTACACCAATGCGGGCAGGTAAGGAATTAAAATGGGCCCTCACTGCGAATGGCTAAATTTGGCCCAATTTTTGTTTGAAGTATTGTTGAGTTTGAAGTTTGCTGTTATGACTTTTGTCGTTTGCGTTTGGTTCCAGGATGTTGTCTAGTTGTTTGTCGAGAAGCTGCTACTGAATAAAAATTAAATCATTATAATTAGGTATTTTCTATTAGTTTATGACTGTTGTTAGGCCTATGTTTAGCCATGGAAATTTGTGACTGAAAAAAAAGAGAAAAAGATGAGTTTTCGCACGGAGGGAAGTCAATAATTTATTTCCAACTCCTCCTATTAATTTCAGTGCAGTATGATTTCAAAATCTCGGGTTTGAATTCCGGATAGGCCAAATGATATAGGCTTTTGTATTAATAATTATCAGTAGGGAGTCAAGAATTAGTGCCCGATTTGGCGATTGGCTCGCCCCCTAAAACATCGTGGGACGAAAAATACAAGGCAAAACGTGTGTGTTCTCGTTACACCACTGCATTCCCCTTCTGGGTAGCAGGCGTGAGTTTATGTATGTATCTCATATGAAGTTCCTGTATCATTATATGCATTATCACTTTGCCGTATCAGTATAAAAACATGTAAATGCCGTGTATTTTGAACTCTAAATATACAACGAAGGTACGCACAAAAGCGTCCTTTCAGCAGGTATGATGACCGTAATATATTCCTCGAGAGAGGGACGTGTATGTCGCGCAAAAAATATATTGTCCTTGCCGCTCGGCGTGATGTATGACGTCATAACATACAGACCCGGATGGTATTATGATTATAGAGATATACCTGTGCGGAGTTGTGTGTTGTGCTAACATGAGATATAGAGATATTAAGTGAAAATGCTATTGGTACGAGTAGATAATTTAAAATTATAAAATTAGGTGTCTTTTTTTTAAAGTATGTAGTAGGTGTTTTGTTACAAAAAAACAGCGGATCCCTCATAGGGAATGCAATAAGCTGCCGCTGAATCAAAATACAAATACTGAATCTATATGATGTTGAACATTTTAATTGATACAAAACATTATTTTTATTTACATTTCACTGTCAAAGGATTAAAATAAAGCAAGTTGGGTCACATATAAAAAAATGGTCGTACAGATGAGAAAATAACAGAGCCCATTATATTATATTCGCTTTAAAAACTCAATTAATAATAAAATAATATTTTTCTGCATACTAACCATTGCCACTTTATAGAATGATGTATGAACGCACAAACACGTCCCATTTTAAACTAATAAGACACACGACAACAAAAGAATGAACTTACGACTTGGAAATGTAAAACACGTTTCTAAGCACGCCACTCCTCAAGTGGCAGGGGGAGAGGGGGGCACAACGGAACAATATTACACAAGCACCCCCGTAATTATTACCTGGATACGGCCTTTGTTTCTCACCCTCCTCTAAGTAGATGGATGACGAGTGTCAGATGTAAATTGATAAATATTTTTTTCCTTCTTGGATGTTGTAGGAATTAGTATAGATGAGGGTGTTAGCTTTTCTGGAGGGTTATTAAGAGTGATAAGTGAATGAAAAAATATACTCAATTAATATTGGTCAAATAATTGATGGGAAATGAGTCTTGATTTATTCTAAGCTAGTATCACTTCTAATACGTCCCGACATTGAGCACAGATATGAAACCTGTTGTGATATCCGCCTTAAATCGCATTTTTGTATAGATATTGCATATGTGAAAACTTGTCATCCGAAAAAATAGATTAATTTAATTTTAAATATTAACACATAATACTAACATTTTGATTATCTTCTCTCGGTGCGGGTTTGATCGCACCGAGAGAAATGTTTGTGCGGCCCATAATATATTTCGGGTCTGGATGTTTGTGAGACTGAAAAGTCTCTCGAAGTTACTGATACCCACGACACAATACTTGATCTTAGTGTGAGGTCAAGGCTATGTTTGTGTCTGTTGGGTCTATTTATTTATTTTTTGAAAACGGTGTGCATTTACCGACATTCTGTAACCTTAACTCATTCGTCCCTCACCTTCTTATTAAACTCGCTGAAACCTCAATACACAACATTTTCAAACTACTCTCCATTCAGGTATGAAATGACATTATTCACAATAGGAAGTAAATCACTCACCGTGATACAGGCACCAGTCACCCCGATAACATCTTCAAGGCAATAACAGGCCATTGGTTTGATACACAAGCCTGAATGTGCTCGAGATACTGTAGAGAGAACAACGGCATATTGATTGTTCATTGTCACTGTATGATGTATTGTTTTGAGACAAATTCTTGGTGATGTGAAGCTTTAGTTTAGAATTTTAGGTTAATTGTTGAAGTTTCTTAGGGTTTTATCATATACATATATTACTGTTCACTTGCCTAGTTGGCAGTGGAGTAAACTTATATATTAGAATTTGGAAGATTAAGGGGGGAGTTTCTCGCCTTAAAGATTTAAATATCGTAAGGATACAAAAAAGTTGCATCGTGTTAATGTTTGTCAGAACACGATAATCTTATGCCGGTTTATTGGTTGTGTCATACGATAGTGAAACTCTTTCAGTGTAATTGGGTTAATATACATTTCTGACGTTTCGATGTAATTTGTGTATTCAATACTAATTTTATGTAAAAAATAAGTACACCTAGCATTCAGATGTATAGTTCTGATTCCTAATCCCACATTGAGACACCACGTCTTGTCTCGTGATTGTCAAAAACTACGATACACTGTTGAGTGTTGTCCGTCCATACTCTTGCTTTCTTTTAAGCATCTAGACATCATATTATTGCCACAAGACAATATTGCCGTGCGTAATTATGAAACTTATATAAATAAATGAATAAACCCAAACAGTCACATGTGTACATAGAGTGGGCATTAAGATCGAGTCTCTTGTATCGTGGGTGTCAAGAACCACGAGAGAAATTTCATTGTCACAAATACCCAAAAATATTCATTATTCCCATTTCATTAAAAATCGCTGTGATGCTAAAGCCCAACGAAACTGATTAATATTCAAAACCCTAAATAAATATTATTTCCAAATGAATTTCGAATGGCAAAAATAAAGGTCGAATTTGATACCGAATTATTGAACAGAGGGTTGAAGGAATATTTATGTTGACAATAACAAAGTAAATATTTATCGGGTTTCGACGCTCTTCATATCATTTTAATATCAAAGGTTTAATGTTACCAAGTGGACGTAATTACGAATAATTTTGCAAGGGTCGTTGGCTTCGCTTTGCTGAATTCGGGTTTCACGGGATTTTTAAATTAAATATAATGTGTCTTCTGTGGGCGTAAATTGTTTGTTTTAATTTTATTACCTGAATGAAAGGATGAGCTGAGGTAAAAGGTGGTTCCATGCATAACAAATTCAAATTACTAAGAAAGGATTCTTACGGCGTGGTTTGCACCAGCGGCCGCTGGGGTTGCGGGCAGATTGTGTAGAATATGAAAAAAAAACAAAAGCACATTTTTCGGAGTGGATTTATGCCCGCACTATTTGGTCATATATCTGCATTCTGCGAGCCCGCGACCCAGGCGGCTGCAGGTGCAAACCGCGTCGTGAGAATTTTCTCTAAAAATGCTACTAAATTAACATAAAGACGAGAGAGTACAGCATTTTGATGAAGATTATTTATTATTTGATACAATACAGTTGTATTATACCACGAAAAAGAATTTTCATTTTCTCTTTTGATTTCCAACTAAGCTTCTATGATGCAAAATCGACGCTAACTTTTTCTTATCTCTGGGAGTTACGTAAAATAACTTGTAATAGTAATTTGTTTTATAACATAATTTTAATTCACTCAATATTACTGTAAAAATATTTAAGGTACATTCGATTCTTTAAAAGTAAAACTATTCCTGTCTTGGCTGTATCATTTTTGATTGTTTACCTTAAGATTCTCAATACGCATTAGCCCAATGTGGCAGTAAAAGTATATACTAGAATTTGGTTCTGAAGGAGCCTTAAAAGCAAACTGCCATTTACATATTTTATGGTTACGAGGTCTCAAATGTAGTTTTGGTTGTCATTGCGGATATTATTAGTTGTATTGTTGTTTGACGACTTCCGTTCCATTGAGAATCTTACTCTGGATTAAATTTGCTCGTGTGATATTTGCTTTCCGCCTTTGGGGAATACGTTCGTAGTTTTCATATCAAGAATAGGAAATTCTGTAGTATCAGGGATAAGTTTATATAATACTGGAGTTATATGGTAAGGTAGATTTATTTCATGATGTTTTGACTTATCGAACTAGGTAATTCTATTTTATTACCCTGCAAAGTATGTCTATGCAGTTTTAAATATTTAGTTGTACATTTATTTATGTTGAAAACAGTATTTACGCAAGAAGATCCAATATTAGGAGTCAACAAATCAACAGCCAAGTATGTAAATAAAAACTTAGCTTCGAGTCGGGGAACCTCTCGATCAATGTAATAAACGTCGCCCTGGAGGCAGATAAATAAAGAAACCTTTTCGATTCACCCTAATGTATTTCGTGTACAGTTACAAGATGCAGGCTAATTTGAATCCTAGATAGTAGCACTTAAGAATCAAATTTTAACAACAGCCTTGCCGATGTTCTCTCCTTTCAGCATCGCCACAAGCGTATCAGGCAGTTCTTCAAAGCCATTTGTAACGGTTTCCTTAGCTTTGATCGCGCCTCTCTCGAGCCAGTCTCTCAGCTGGTTTTGCGCGGCTTGCTGCTCGGTAATGTTCCATTGTGTGAAGCTGAACGATTCGATTTTTACCGAGGCGAGCGTCTTGAGCGTTTTCCTTCGAGATTTGTTTCCGTACGTACTGATGGAGCCGCAAACGGCAACCCTTCCGCGTTCGTTCATGCGCTCAAGAATAATATTGGCGAGCTCACCACCTACATTATCAAAGAAGCAATCAATACGAGCAACCGAATTTAGAGCCTGCCGAACGTTTGCTGTTTTATAGTTAAACGCGTAATCAAATCCCAATTCGTTTAGCAGCAGGTTTACTTTCTGATCGGAGCCGGCGAGTCCGATGACGGTGCAGCCTTTGAGTTACGCAATTTGCCCGACCAGGGAGCCGACGGCGCCCGCCGCACTCGTCACACAAATGACCTCATCTTTTTTCGGATCGCATATCTCGTTGAGCCCCAAGTACGCGGTGACGCCGGGCATTCCCAACGCGCCAATCGACAGCGAGATAGGTAAATTCCCCGTTTGCGGTCGATACGGGGCTACGTCAAACATGTTGTCTGGCTCGCCGGTTAGTACTGCGTAGTCGCGCCACCCGGAATGCGATACTACGTAAGTGTCGGCCGGATAATCGGAATTCTTCGACTCGACGACCTTGCCGACTTGAAACCCGAACTGGTCGTAGGGTACCTCGCGTCTGTCGGCGAACGATCTCATGTACGGATCCACGCTTATGTATTCAGCTTTAACGAGGAACTCACCTTCACTTAACTTGGGAATCGATTCTTCGACTATATCGAAATCCGTCTTTTCAGGTAGAAAATCTTTGAAGGGCTTTTTTACTATAAATTTTCGAAGTTTTCTCATATTTTTGAGACCCACTTAGTGTTTAGGAACAAGAATGAATAAAAAATGTTTGTTGCCGGTGCAATAACTCTCGGGCTGTATGACAATGTCACACGAATTGTTCACTCATTTCAACGACGTTTAGTTATTGCTGTTACCAGACAGATAATAAAATTTGTGATAAACACTAATATAATATTATAATTGTGAATATTTTACTTAATTTTTACTGGATACTAAAATAAGTAAAAACAAGTATTTTCGTGAATAGACATAATTTTAATATCAAATCAACCTTACGTTCTATTACTGCACTAACATCACAGATAAAGAATATTCTGTCGTTCCAATTCACGCAGTAAAGGAAGTGTTGTAAAATATTTTAAGCTTGTAATATGAGCCGAGGTACACAGAGGCGGCAATTCGAGTGAGTTGAGCCATTACTTCCACCCCATTGGACCCTCAGTGTTGCGGCCCGTATATTACCCGGCGACGCGACGCGCTAATCGACACCGTCACAGCTGATATTATGTTATATTTATTTTTGTTTATTTCTGCAGGCTTCGTGTTTCAGTTAATTTCCTGATAAAATGTTGATACATGAGAATTGACTATAGTAATTTAAAATGCTCACCAAGTCGTAGGGTAGGTTTATGCCCAGCCGTGGGATGAATTTTACTAATACGTTTTACTAATACTTGTATAGTAGGTGTTTAAATGGTGTAATTAATAAATTAGCAACTTGTTGCGTTCGTTTCAACTGATTGAAATGTTTCTTTTGCAATTTCCAACATGTCCGCTCCGAAGAACCGCATGATTACGTTTCGTTTCATTTTATTTTGTAATTTCATTTTAATTAAACGAGTTTCCTCTTAAAACATAAAAGAGAATGACTGAAGTACAAAAATACACGGAACGTTCCTACGGCAACGGCCCACAGCGTTTTTCAACAAGGAAATAAGATAAAAGATGTTACAACGCGAGCCAACTTTTCAGTTGGTAACAATCATATTTCTTTTTGTATAAAGTGCAAACTCAGGCACACTCGTTGATAATTAAGTCAGAGGGTGCGAATCAAAAGTTTTCTTAAAGGGGAAGGTCGACAAATCAACGGCATTGGGCAGCTGGAAAAAAGTCGGGCCGGTGCCAACTCGCCCCCACCTCCCCTTTAGGGGATGACTGAGCGCTTCCCGCGCGGAACTACCCCCGCCAAATAAACGAGGGGATGCGGTATAAATTAAAAGTTTGTGATTATTTTTTTGCTTAAAATGTTGTTTGCGACAGAATTTGGACGATTCAAAGAGTTTTCATTTATTTACTTTTGTTAATGAAGTATGGAAGTTAGTTGCTAAATGTTCGTGTTGCGCTAATGATCTGTTTAATAAATAAACCTTATATTAAAGTCTTTAATTATAAAGATAAAATGTGAAATTCCGACTTCGTTTACGGCGTGGATTTTATTTATTGCAATTTAATAAGTCGATTTAATCGCCAGTTTCTATAATTATGATTAAGTTTACAAATTGCTAACGAAGTGCCATTTATGTATCTTATATTAAATTCTTAATGTTTCTATAAATTATTATTTGACCCAAGCGTATTTATTTTTCAAATACTTCTCATTGGATATGTCAATGAATTTGGGCTTGCGGTAACAGAAAGCATTATGAAAAAATCCTGGAACTGTTTTATTTTGGAATAAATACTTCTTATTCTTCTCTATACTCTTGTGATGTTATACGCAGAATTTCAAGACAATAAGTAGAGTATTTTAGTCGCTAAACCGTAACATGCAAACATTCACATTTATTATAAGGATTAGTCTCTTCCAGCGGAAGAATATAGTTTAAAACAGTGTTGTTTCCTTTTTCCTAGCATTAATAATGCCACATCCAAGTGCTTCCATATTTCAGTTTTTGTCGGCCTACTTTCCTTGTGTTCGGCGCAGGTCTTTTGTGCAAGTCGAGTGCCTTTTACCTGCACTAGATAGCTCGATGTTCAACACACATTTATTTACTATTTCTTCAGACGATGGCGCTTTCAACGGCTGCTTTTGCCGGGTGTGTTTTCTGTTGGTTCTTTGATTTTTATAATGGCATGATGTGTACAATCCAATTAGAATCTTGGCGGCCTGTTTAAATCAAAGAAACACAATCTGCACCTTGAAATTTTATACTCTTTCGTTTATTTTTGATGGCCTGATGGGATTGTGGGATCCTCAAATATTTGTGTCGGGTTTGGGTGTTTGGAATTAAAGACTTGTATTTTCTAATGACCACGATACAATTTAGAAGATATTAGATCTTTTAGTAGGCTAGAAATAATGGAAATCGGCATTACTATCTTCAGCCGTAGGAAATTCAATCCTGAACTAATATCCTCATTATACTACTAGTCTAGTCAACAAGTTCAAAAACGTGTTAAATAGACATAAAGCTCCTAAAAATATGTGCCATAGCTCATTCGATTCGGAATGACGTCTAGAAAAATGTTTTTTAAGGGTTTATTAGCACATAAAAAATTGCGATTGTTATTAACAAAATAAGATTAAAAAAAAAGGTATTTAGTTTTTCGTTAATAACTTTTAAAATAATGATATTTAAGGAATTTTGAAAAAAGAACCTGAAAGAGGAAAAAAATTCCAATAATAAAGTCCTTACTCCCGGAACTCTATCTATATTATTTATAATTTTTTTTAACGCTGAAAATAGGGCTCCGCGAGGGCGTTACGGCATAGGCTCGCCGCCTAAAAAGCCGGTATATCACCTAAAATAATTTTTTTTTAATATTAAATAACAATTTAAAAATTTGAATAAATTATAGTGTAATCTAGACACTTGAACGAAAAAAACCTCGGTGAAGAAAAATTTTATTGTCGATTTTTCAAAAAGTTACACCATTGTTAATTAACTAATTTTTTTCCAATCTCTGTTTTTATAAATTACGGTATAAAAGTTTAAATAATTGGTCTATAAATTTTTCGCTTCGTGGAGCTCTTTTTGTTTAGGTACTTAATAAAGTTATGTAAAAAAATTTTATTAAAGTTAATTATTTTGTTAATTATAATTTTTTTAAACTAACTAAAAATGAAATTTCTAAAAAATGTTATCAAAAAAATTTTTTTTTGGTAATATATTATTATTGCTGTTTTCGCACCTGATATAGGTATTAATTAACATTGGAAAAAAAATTTTTACGTCATTTGTTAAGAAATTGTTTATAAACAAATAGACTATTTTGGGATTTAAAAAAAAAATATTATCTTATAGCATAGGTGAAATGATGATTTTAAAAAAAAAAAATTTTTCTTAAATAATTTTTTTTATTGTTTATAATCGTTTTTTTTATATTTCAATTGTTTAAATTACTAGTTAAGAAATTATTTTATCCTTAAAAATCATCATTTACCCTTTTCAATGGAATAACAGAGAAATATTTTTTTTTTGTAAATAATTTAATTGTTTATTAACTTAACAATTTGTTATAAACAAATAATATTAACCGTTATATTTTTTTTCGAAAACTTCAAAAAATTACAAAAACAACCATATATAACAAAGTTAAGAAAAAAGTTTTTTTGTATTTTTTACAACACTTTTAAATAATATACAATAATGATATTACAGCCGTTACATAATTTGTCAAGTTAAAAATTGTTATAACTTTTAAACTATTGGAGATAGGGTAAAGAACATTCAAGTCATTTTTTAAAGGATTTATTTATCTGTAAAATGAATTCAAAATCGATTCTGTAACTATTATTTATCACTTGTTATAAGCATTTATTTATAAAAAATTTAGATTCTTTTTACATCTTTTGAAATTCCATAGCTAATAAATTGTTAAATAATATAGATACAGTTACGGACCCAAGAACTTTTTTATTCTATGATAAAATATATTTCTAATTACGCATAAATTAAAGCAATATCCATTTTTGTTTAAATAATATATTAAGTCAAATTTATACTTACCCAATTTATATTCTGCTACAGATCATTCTTCATTTATTCATCACTTGAATTATTAATATTCTAATAAGTTTAATTATTTATTTATTAAAATAAGCCTTAATAACTTTCTACTGGAGCTCTATAAATTATTTATGACATCTTTTATTTAATAAATGAATTTTTTTTCTAATTTTTTTCTTCAGGTATATTTTCTAAAATATGAAGCATGAAGTTTAATCCGATTATCACTAATTTGTAAGCCTTTATACATTTTACTAATTAGTTAACTTAATGATAATGTAATATAAATGAACTTATAATACGTTTTTGAATTTTATCTATAGCAGCCCATCCTTTTTCAAGGACATTTTAGTACATCACTAATTCAAATTGAACCGTTGCAAGGAGCAGCTGTTTCTTTTGAAGGTCTTCTTCTTTGTTAGATAAATTATATTTCATTATTTTTCATTTCAATTTTCATTCATTCATTCATATTCAGTCTAACAGTTATTTAGAACAGTTCAGTGTTGAGCCTCTACTCGTAGTGTGTTGAAAATATTCTGTTATTAATTTGCAAAACTACAGTTATATTTGTTATATATTTTTTATTTTGTGGAACATATTTCCGTATTAAACTGCATCCAACAATATCGATTATTTGTGAGAGAATAGTTATATTTATGCAGATAGCAAATCTCTGTTAGTGAACGAATAATTTCATTTTCTTCCGGACCAATAACATTATTTTCTATTTATAATATTATAATTGTTATATCATAACAATGGACTACTCTGTGAAATGTTTTATTTGTGAGAAAAATTTGATTGGTGTCAAAGAAAGGAAAACAGTCAAAGAACGTGGAATAAATTCATTGCGAGAATGTAGTTTAAAAATTGGCGATCAAAAATACAAAACATTAGAAGGAAAAATGGAAATCCAAGTTCATGAAAAGTGTCGAACAAAATATTTATTGTTATGTAAAAAAATTGATTCTGAGTCTTCAAGTTCATCTGTTTCGGCACAATCTACACGCAGTAGTTCTACTGATTTTGCGTATGATAAATTATGTCTATTCTGCCAAAAAGATTATTTTCAGAGCTTACGCAAAAAACATGTCGTACGTTCAGATGATATACGGAAAATATAAGATGTAATTTTTTTGTAAATAAATAATTTATAGAGCTCCAGTAGAAAGTTATTAAGGCTTATTTTAATAAATAAATAATTAAACTTATTAGAATATTAATAATTCAAGTGATGAATAAATGAAGAATGATCTGTAGCAGAATATAAATTGGGTAAGTATAAATTTGACTTAATATATTATTTAAACAAAAATGGATATTGCTTTAATTTATGCGTAATTAGAAAGATATTTTATCATAGAATAAAAAAGTTCTTGGGTCCGTAACTGTATCTATATTATTTAACAATTTATTAGCTATGGAATTTCAAAAGATGTAAAAAAAAACTAAAATTTTTATAAATAAATGCTTATAACAAGTGATAAATAATAGTTACAGAATCGATTTTGAATTCATTTTACAGATAAATAAATCCTTTACAAAAATGACTTGAATGTTCTTTACCCTATCTCCAATAGTTTAAAAGTTATAACAATTTTTAACTTGACAAATTATGTAACGGCTGTAATTTCATTATTGTATAATATTTAAAAGTGTTGTAAAAAATACAAAAAAATGTTTTTCTTAACTTTGTTATATATGGTTGTTTTTGTAATTTTTTGAAATTTTCGAAAAAAAATATAACGGTTAATATTATTTGTTTATAACAAATTGTTAAGTTAATAAACAATTAAATTATTTACAAAAAAAAATTATTTCTCTGTTATTCCATTGAAAAGGGTAAATGATGATTTTTAAGGATAAAATAATTTCTTGACTAATTATTTAAACAATTGAAATATAAAAAAAACGATTATAAACAATAAAAAAAAATATTTAAGAAAAATTTTTTTTAAAAAAATCATTATTTCACCTATGCCATAAGATAATAAATTTTTTTTTTTAATCCCAAAATAGTCTATTTGTTTATAAACAATTTCTTAACAAATGACGTAAAAATTTTTTTTCCAATGTTAATTAATACCTATATCAGGTGCGAAAACAGCAATAATAATATATTACCAAAAAAAATTTTTTTTGATAACATTTTTTAGAAATTTCATTTTTAGTTAGTTTAAAAAAATTATAATTAACAAAATAATTAACTTTAATAATTTTTTTTTACATAACTTTATTAAGTACCTAAACAAAAAGAGCTCCACGAAACGAAAAATTTATAGACCAATTATTTAAACTTTTATACCGTAATTTATAAAAACAGAGATTGGAAAAAAATTAGTTAATTAACAATGGTGTAACTTTTTGAAAAAACGACAATAAAATTTTTCTTCACCGAGGTTTTTTTCGTTCAAGTGTCTAGATTACACTATAATTTATTCAAATTTTTAAATTGTTATTTAATATTAAAAAAAAATTATTTTAGGTGATATACCGGCTTTTTAGGCGGCGAGCCTATGCCGTAACGCCCTCGCGGAGCCCTATTTTCAGCGTTAAAAAAAATTTATAAAAAATATAGATAGAGTTCCGGGAGTAAGGACTTTTTTATTGGAAATTTTCTCTTCTTTCAGGTTCTTTTTTCAAAATTCCTTAAATATCATTATTTTAATAGTTATTAACGAAAAACTAAATACCTTTTTTTTTTAATCTTATTTTGTTAATAACAATCGCAATTTTTTATGTGCTAATAAACCCTTAAAAAACATTTTTCTAGACGTCATTCCGAATCGAATGAGCTATGGCACATATTTTTAGGAGCTTTATATCTATTTAACACGTTTTTGAACTTGTTGACTAGACTATACAAGATCCTTTCAAAATACATTATGCACATTTTAAAAACTATTTCAGTGATAGGTTGGGAAGTTCTCCACATTTTTCGTTGCCGGAGCGTCGCAATATGTCACTGTGATACATATTGCAGTTTAGATTTATTGGCATGCACTTCGTTGGCTTCAGCTGGAGGAAATCTCACGGCTTCTATCAATTTCTCTGATCATAGCAGCATTTTAAATTAAATAAAAGTAGCAACATTGGAATATTTAGTAGGGGTTGCTAATTTTCTTTTTCATTGCGATACAGGCGGATGAGCATGTCAATCGATGGATAGTAAGCGATATTATGAACCTTCATGGTCAGTAAACAAACATAAATATACATTTAAGTATATATTTACTTTTTCAAACCAGACGAGAAATAGACATTGCGGTGATACCTACCCAGGCGTCTTCTCACATATGAGAGACCTACCATCAGTAAAGTGTTACTGTTTCGATTAAAAACGACTTGAACAACATTCCTGGCATATTCCTGGCATATTCCTTCCCCTCCCGCGGGTGCACAGTGTAGTGACGTGTTTACGTGCTCGTCATTATTAATTGTGTTTTGTGTGTTTTAACGGCGATTATCGGTTCGTGAGTTGTTTATTGTTGTATGGTATCGTATTGTCAGCAGTGATTCGTAAGTTTTTTAAAGTTTTAAATCGTTTATTAGTGGATTTACTCAAAGTTATTCTCGGTAAGTACTTTTATTTTTGTACAGTGGGTATTGCGAAATAAAATATCGCCCGGCCGGTCAGTCAGCTGATTTGTATAACATTAATTAGTTCGCCTTAGTGCCAATATATATAGTGAATTAATTGCATTTATTTCTGATAAGTAAATGTCGGTTCACAATGACGATCCGCCCGATCGGGGCCCAAATCCTTTCGGTCAAAGTAGACTCACGCCTCGGTCACCCAGTTCGGCCAAACGGTTATTCAGCGATGTGAATTCGCCCACATCTGTTTCCCCCGTTCAATCGAAACGTCTACAACTATCAGAATCGGCAGATACTTCGTCTGTAGACAACGGCAGTGACTCGAGCCGCGCGGATTATTGCGATATGGTGTTGGAAGTATCGAGTTATTTGTCTAAGATAAACGAACTCGTTAATGACCAGGGCTCGCGCATGAATATAGCAAATAGGTCGGCGGTCTTAGATATTACACAACGAGTAACTGCAATCGTTTCATTACTTGCACTAAAATCATCGTGTAATGAAACCAAGTTGGCTAATATGCAACGCGAGTTGGATCAATGTAGACGTGGTAACGTTTCCACTAAAGATTGCAATAAAACTTATTCGGATAATTTAAAATTACGTTTAACGAAACCCACTCCGGTAGTGCAGCCGCGCGCCCCTGCCCCGTGCGTAATAGCTTACCCGACGAGCGAACGGTCAGCTGACTTGCAGACGTCATCCGCGACGAAACAGGCGCTCTTTAAGGCAATTAATCCGAGTGATGATGGGTTCCAAATCGTGGGAGTTAAAAAAACCGCAAAATCGGGTGTTGCTCTGCGCCTTGCTAATGAGGCACAAATTAAAAAATTACAATCTGTCGACGCGATAAAATCGGCGGGACTGCGTCTCGAAAAACCGAAGGGTCGCCGTCCCCGTATCTTAGTTAAAGACGTGCCATCCTCCATGGAAGACCGCGCCTTCTTAACAGCGTTGTACCGTCAAAACATCAAGGACGAATTACCCATAAAGGAGGATGACTTTACAAAGTCCGTTAAAATTACCCGCAGGCGGATTTTAGATAACGGTCGTAAATGGATAGGCTTAGAATTAGACTCAGAGATTCGAAAACATTTAATGGACACAAAAGATAAAGTTTTCATTGATTGGGCCACATGCCGTTTTAATGATGACATAGAAGTAGTTCGTTGCTTAAACTGTCAATATTACGGGCACGTTCAAAAGTTTTGTACAGTTAAAACACCAACGTGTGCCATTTGTGCTGAGTCTCACGAAACTAAGGCGTGCCCGCAGAAATCGAACCCGGAATTTAAGCCAGTGTGTGCGCCTTGTAAAAGATTTAAAAAATCACATGACCATCGTTGTGGGTCTCAAGAGTGCCCAACATATAAAAACAAAATCGAGCAATTAGTTCTGTCGACCCAATATTAACTAAATATGGATAAGTTTACAATCGGTCAGTTAAACCTTCATAACGATAGGGTAGCGACGTCAGAATTAGACACGTTAATTCACGATTATAAATTAAATGTCGTTCTAGTTCAAGAGCAATACCAACATGCGCGATTACGTAGTAAGGTAGTACAACTCGATAACAACTCACGAGCAGGTATTTTTGTGTCGGGTTCAAATCTTACCGTTACTTCAGTGCGTAACCTTATGACGTCACACTGTGCTGTCGCTGAGGTGTCTAGTCCGATTTGTAAGGTTTATGTTGTGAGCTGTTATTTTCAATACTCAGATGCTGTGGGTCCCCACCTGCATCACCTCCGCTATGTCTTGCGGTCCCTCGCTGGACATAAAATTATTATAGGTGCTGACGTTAATGCGTCATCTGTCCTTTGGTATGGCAAATATCGCTCCACCGATACCGAGCGACGTTGCGCTGTAGAAGATTTCATTGCAGAGATGAATCTCGAAATACATAACACCCCCGATGCACCACCTACTTATAGTAGCCCTATGGGCGAATCTTCTATTGACGTCACACTTTCTAGTGGAGACGTCCGTATTGATAGGTGGCGCGTCCTGCCGGACGCGTCATGTAGTGATCATCGCCTGATTGTGTACGAGTTCTTGCCTAGATTGACGCAGGGTCCGATACATAACAATTTTAATTTTAGATATAAATCTAGAGGCGCGAACTGGGATTTATTTAGCTCGATATTTGCTCGGCATGCCGGGGACTTCACTCGCAATGATTTGTCAGCTGAAACCTGTGCTGAGATTATGTCGAACACGTTTACATATTGCGCAGACGTTACCATCGGTCGAGGTTCCATCACAAACACTCGGAGGTGCGATTGGTGGAATGACTTACTAGTCCAACTACGTCGAACTTTTCGCAGAGCGCGTAGGCGTTTTAACGGACTTAAAAGACGTTGTGTTACAGGGGAAGCATTAACATCTGCTTTAAATAGACTGAGAGTTGCCAGATCTCATTATAAAGCCGCCGTCCAAAAATCGAAAGGAAATTTGTTACGAAAAATTGTGGCTAGGTTAGATAGTGAAGGTCCGTGGTCTCCTTTATACCATGAATTTAAAGCAAATAGGTCGATCAATTTGGCTTATATTGAAAATTTAAAAATTGACAACAACTTCACCACTGGTATTGAGGAGACAACGGAAGCTCTGTTACAATCATTAATTCCGGATGATAATGTTGAAAATGACACAGAATACCACAGGCAGATTAGGATGTGGGCCGTAGAACTGCCGAACTCTTCAGATTCAAATCTCTCGTCCTTTGATGAATTTAGTGAAATCGTACGATCTTTGCCCCTAAACAAGGCTTCCGGTGACGACAAAATATCCAATAAAATGATAAAAGAAGCGTGTAAATCGGCCGGCGATGCATTACTTACTGTTTATAATAGATGTATTGCTGAAGGAGTTTTTCCGCGAGTATGGCGTACCGGTTTCATTCGGATAATACCCAAGAGTGGCGATAAATCCCCGCATGATCCGAAGTCGTATAGACCTATTACACTCTTGCCGTCGCTAGGGAAACTTTTAGAACGTCTTATCGTCCCTCGATTGCTACCGGGTGGACCAAAATTTCACGAAAATCAGTTCGGATTTACTACGGGTAAGTCAACCATCGACGCGGCGGTTTCGGTTAGAAGAGCGGTAAGTACATCGGTGCGCAAATATGTACTTGGTATTTTCCTGGACATCTCCGGTGCTTTCGACAACGCTTGGTGGCCAATGCTGCTTCTTAAGTTGAAATTACGAGGTTGCTTTAAAAATATATATTCACTTATTTACTCGTATTTCTCGCACGGAACAACCAAACTTAAACTTGGACACTATGCCGTGTCGAAACCACTGACGATGGGTTGTCCACAAGGCTCAGTCTTAGGTCCTTATTTGTGGAATTTAGGCTTCGACGATTTTCTTACGATTCCCTTACCGTCAGGGTGTTCTTTGACCGGATATGCGGACGATGGTCTCTTGCTCATAGAATCAAACAGTAGGTCGGGACTAGAAAATAGTGCAGACGCGTGTTTAAAATTAATATGTGATTGGGGCCATCGAAATCGCTTAAAGTTTGCACCACATAAAACGTTCCAATTACTTTTAAAAGGAAGTTTACAATCACCGCCGCGATTTAAATTTAATAATATCACTGTTAAGAAAAAAGAATCGGTTTGTTATCTTGGTTTAATTTTGGAAAGGAATTTTTCATTTCTTGAACATATTAAAAACGTCGGGGAAAAGTCGAAAAGGAACTTTTTTGCTTTGACAAGAATATCAAAATCAACATGGGGGCTATCTTTCAATACACTAAAAATCATCTATGGAGCAACTTACTTAGGATGTATTTGTTACGGATCTCCCGTATGGGCTGATAGGGCTACTATCGGCGCTGTGCGAAGAAAACTGCTCCAGAGCCAACGCTTGGCCTTGATATTCTTGTGTAAGGCATATAGAACTGTTAGTACCGAAGCTTTGCCTGTCCTGGCGGGTGTACTTCCAGTCGACCTGGAGGTGCAACGTCGCGCCGCCATGTATTACTCTACTAGGGAGAATATGGATAAAAGTTTTTTAACCGCACGTGAACTTTTAAAAATTGATAGATTATTTAAACCGCTTTCAGTGGTATATAGCGAACTACTAGATGAATGGCAAAATAGATGGGAGGTATCTTTGAAGGGACGACATCTATATCAATATTTTCCTTGCGTTCGTGACCGTTTGACAAAGACTTGGTTGGATGTCGATTATTGCGTATCACAGTTTCTCACGGGCCATGGTAACTTTAGGTCTAAACTTTACTCTTTTAAGCTTGTTGAATCGCCTGCGTGCCCATGTTCAACACCTAATTGCGAGTATGAGCAGTCCGCGCATCATATACTTTGGGAGTGTAGTCTTTGGCAGAATGAGCGTAAAACTATGCTGGATAGTATGCAGATATCATCTGGAGTCGTATACTACATGGACCTTGTAGAGACTAGGAAGAACTTCCGTGCTTTCCGGCGTTTTTGCCATACTTATTATTGGAATCAAGTCTAAAAGCTCACATAAATAGGTCCCATTTAAATGTAATAATGATATGATCCGTGGTGCTTTACAGCTGGCTTCTCCGGCTGTAAAAGTCTTTTTACGAGGTTATTTACCTGTTTAGTTCATTGTTTTGTCGCCCGCTTTGCACGGAGGGAAGTGGACAATAATTTATTTCCAACTCCTCCTATTAATTTCACTTTCTGATTAATTTCGTTGCGGGTTAAAGACAAGTTAGACATTCCCGGAGACTCGCCGAGCTTCAATGCTCGGTGTCATTACATTGCGTGCCACTGTTGATCCTGGCTCACAGGAGTTACAGTGGTGGGTGTGAGGGTGGGACAGTCTCCAGGATTCCTGGCATATTTTTATACATGCTATTTAGGAGCTGAACATTTTTGCACCTAATTTCACTACTAGTTTTAGATTATGTCAAATAAACCACTTGTTCATTTTTGTTGTCATGATAAATAATTGCCTTTTATTGTTGCAGACGTCCAAGAAATGAAACGCAAACGGTGCGCGAGCACATCAGGCGTGGTGTGGTGACGTCACAGTGCGTCGTGTTCCGTCGCCATGTTGTCCCACGTGGCCGCCATGCGCTACGTCATCTTCTGTCTGCTGCCCCTCTCCTTCAACAGAAACAGCGCCTTCGTGCTCGACAAGCAGAACCCCTACTCGCAGTTCCGCAAGTGGAACGCCGGCCTGAACGGCACGATCGAACTTGAATTCAAAACCGACCAGCCCAACGGTCTACTTTTGTACACCGATGACGGTGGGACATACGACTTTTTTGAATTGAAGCTGGTGAATGGAGCCCTCAGGTTGAGGTATAATCTGGGCGGCGGCGCGCAGATTATTACTGTTGGGAGCAATCTCAACGACGGACACTGGCACAAAGTTCAGGTGGGTTGCAGGTCGTTGAACTGTGTACATTTTTGATGAGTTTATTACTGGAATCATTGGTTAGAGAATTGTAATGCGAAACATTTGTTATGTGAATACAGATGTTATTTTTAGCTGAAATAAGAGAGATAAGGCCAGTTTGATATTTTTGGTTACATAAATGAATTATTCAATTTATGACATGAATATTACTAATAATACAATTGTTGTAATATCCGAAAGAAATAGTTAACATAATATGTCATAGAATTTATCAAAGTAAATCCAGACAATGCTACATTCTCCTAACCATTAGGATATAATAATACACGAACATTATATTAATCACTCATTCTCCCCTCCCCCCTGCCCCAGGTGGCCCGTCGCGACGAGCACACGTCTCTGACAGTGGACGGCATCTCGCAGAGCAAGACTTCACGTGGCAAGGAGTTCGCATTCGGCAAGTTCACCACCAACTCCGATGTCTTCGTGGGGGGAATACCGCCATCGTGAGTAGCTTAATTTTTTATTTAGTGGGGATTTAACATGTGGTGTTTTTATAGAACTATCTTTAAGAGTGTGGGAAAGAAACTGGCGATTTAACATGTGGTTTTCTTATAGTTATATGTGTGTCCGTGGTATTATGGAAAAAAAACAATCGAAAGGTGGAATTCAATATTTCGTCAATGTTGGAAAATGTGATTACCTTTTTGCACTGTTTTTTTAAAAGTGCTCTTGTTAATGGAGTGAAACTTTTACATGATAAAGAACTACAACGTGTCACTGATGTTAATGGAGACAGCATTTTTAGGATTAAAAACAACATATCTATAATTTATCTTTACTACCTTTTGTTCTTTTCCTACATACAAGTATCAAGATTTTTCTCTCATCATACATAAAATTATCTTCCACATTTGAAATTATGTTTTATTCCAATGCACAGACATTTAAATATATCCGGTGTCCACAGTAATCTCAATCGTCGGACGTTATCTGCTAGTGTAAAGTGCAAAGCAAAGTGTATCTCGAGACCAATCGTTTCGCTAACTACCCTCTGCGGAATGAATCGTGTTTGCTCAATAGATTAGAATCATTGCTACATAGATTCCCTAGGATTTTTCAAGTGAATTGGTATAGATTAGGTGGTTTCAAAATAGGTATTATGAGAATGGAAAAATTATGAGTGATATGGTGGACTTTTGGAATAGAATAGGTGGTTTTAAAATAGGTATTATAAAAATTGAAATAATGTCAGCTCGACAACCTTTGTGGCGCAGTTGGTTAGACATCGGCTGTGAAACGAGACGCCGCGGAACAAATATTTTTGTGATCCACAGGTATTTGTGTTTGTGTTTTTGAGACCGAACAGTCTCTTGTAGTTTCTGATACTTACGATACAAGACTCAATATTAGTGGGGTCAGGACTATGTATGTGACAGTTGGGTAAATGTATGAACGTATGTAGATAGTAGGAATGGCGAGAAGTGATCAATTTTAGTGGACATCCATTGAAAACTTTATATAGAAATAAAGATAATGTTAAAGACTTTGAAATGTACTCTTTCACTACACGATAAGTTACATCGTAACTGTTACTGATCTTCGAATTTCGGTAAAATAGTGCAGACAATTTTTTTACGAAATGATTTTAATATGCAACCTATATTCACTATTAAGCAACCCATCTGTTCTGCAGTTAGGTACGCTCTAGGAGCCCAGTGTTGCTCCAATTTTAATATGAAAGTTGTTGACATTGACATACTCATCCTATTTATCCTCGATTTTCAGAAAGAAGCAACAAACTGCTTCCTTTCTTATAAAATTAACCGTATGCTCGTTATTCAGCTCTTGTAATATATCCAGGCCATTAATATTTTAGTCAAGTTGGAAACTGTTAGTGCTAGTATATTGGAGTTTAGTGTGATTTATGAACCAAATCCGGGCTCATTAGTCCGGGTGTTATTTATCCAGGATTACACGTACAGCGAGACAGATTCATTACGTTGCATTAAATCCGAACGGAACAGTCTCAGACAAGACTAAGCAATTACAAGACACCAATTGTTCATTTAAATTGTCGGTTAGCTGATAACATTGTAATTTAGTTGAGTTAATTATTCATGGTGGGTTTAATTTCAGACTATGTATATTAAACTGTATATTATGTTGTTTCGTATGACGGTATATTTGCCATTTAATATATATTGTGATTACATAGGAATGGCTAGTAGGGTTATTTAAAAATAAAGTTGTAGGTAATTGCTAGATACTGGGTTCAGTTGAAGAAAATTGTAGGAAAATCATTATGTTTAGCAGTGGACTTCCTGTGGTTTGATTTTTATAAATACAATACATAGTCCACAAAAAGTAATTTTTGTGTCGTGCATATTATATACTAGGAAAGATTTTTAGGGCTCACAATATTTAAAGCTGATACAAATATTTGTGGGCCATATAACCAATTTGATGATTTTCGTTTCACAGATGGCTTACAACTAAGTGAATCACAGAGTCAGCATTCTAAAGCATTTGATTAAGTTACATCGATTGCGTAGTAACATAACAAAAATGTATTCTCCATACATCTTGAACCAGCAAACGTGATCTGAAAAATGTAAAGTAAATTTGCAACAAAGCTTGCAATAAACAAACAGATTGAAAACCTGGGGATGAAAAGGAAAAAGTTATCGCACGTTGCTGCCGTTTTTGCACCGCCATAGCGATTGGATTAAAAATAGTTTTTTTTTATCGGAACGCATGTTGCACGTTAAATTGGCTTAGGGGACTCCATCAAGTTTTTGTTTGTTTCCTACTGTTCGTATAAAGAGGTTAAAATATCGCCAGTGTGTGGAAATATCTGAAAAAAAAAACCTATGTGTATTTATTTATTGCTTCGAAGAAGTAATTTCAATATAATTGCGTTCGCCTTTCGTTTGGTGAGTGAGATTGTCGGATGGCCAATATAAGGGGTACCTTACTTTCTCCTTCTTTTATATCCATCCAAAGGTTGTCTGGAAGAGATCGCTTATTAGCGATACGACCGCCTCTTGTACTTTTAATAGATGTTATTTCTATATATTGATATGTTCTTTTGTTTATGTACCATAAAGAATAAATAAATAAGGGGTATTCCTCTTCCCGTTCTTTTTCGTTCGCGTCTCATTTTCAATGTTATGGGCTGGCAACACATTCACGATCCGTTGTGGATGTTCATGGGTAGCGATTACTTACCATCAGGTGATTTGTTTGCTCGTTTACTAGACGTTAGCAATAAAAAAATATTTGAGATGTTTAATATTGATAATAATATACCTATAGGACACTGTAGCCAGAGTAACTACTGGAAATATTGAGACTGATCTTTTTATGTGTCAAGACGGCGAGCACAGTTCCACTGCCAAACATTGTTCATTAATTGAAGATGTTGGTTGGTTTTCATACTGACGAACATACTCGTCACGCCATTAATTGTAATAAAAAAAATCTTCATTTAAGTCATTCGATTTCAACCAAAGTTATGAAAAATTAATCATAACATGGTCTGTAAAATCATCTAAAGCGATACGATCGTGTTTTGTTCTTTCTTATTGTTTTGCTTTCTTTACGTGTGCAATAAAGTGTAAATAAAATAACCTACTTTTTCTACTTTATCCAAGAATCAATTTCGTTTAAACGGTTTTTCACAACATCTGTGAGAGGTAGAAAGTGGCGTTTCCCTATTGATATTCACGGTGGAGCGGTTTCTGTGAAAGTTTTTGTGCGGTGTAAGAGACCGATTAGCGATTTGATCGTGATTCGTTTTTGGAACGAGTTTAGGCGGGTTATTGTACTAGCTTAGGGTTGCTAAACTTTATAGTTTTTATGAATAGCATTTTAAATATTTTATGAATTGAAAATAATATAATTAGTTTTATAGCGGTAGGTTATGAATCAAGAGGTTTTATGCTCCGCTTTAAAGGTTTCTATTTTTGATTCAGAAATATGTTCAGCTTAAAATAAAAATATTAAGATGAAGTTTGCGTTAAGCATTAACAAGTCAAAAAATTAACTAACGGTTAATCAATTAAATCTTACTATTATATTCACGAATATCCTTACAAAACTACATAGAATTCACTTTGCTTTTGAGTGTTAGATCACCAAAAAAGCTGAGAGTAAGGAAGCTTGAAAGAAGCCGATATGTCTATTTGCACTAAATGTACTGTTGTGTTCCGGTTTAAAATATATTGTAGCTAGAGTAACTACTGGACATAACGTGACTTAACATCTTATGTCTCAGGATGGCGAGCGCAGTGGAATACCAAGCATTGCTTTGTAATTCATGGTGTTGTTTTGATTTCCCTTATGTCCATGAGCAGTCTTATCGCATATCATTAGGTCAATTTCATGCTCGTCTTCATTGTAATAAAAAAAAAAAACACCAAATATAATATTAGTTACCACAGATTTATTGCTTGTCAAATATAACTTAGTCAACAGAAGCTTAGTAAAATAGGAGAATGTATTATTTAGAATCTAGTTATAATATTACCTTAGTTTCCTAATTAATACTGTAGAGTTGCTGTAGTTAGTATTCAATCCAATTAGAATTAATATTATTATGATTGTTGTACTAGAGGGATTTGGTCACGCATAGTCGAGCTGTATTTGGTAGAATTGAGAGGGTTCATGACCTTCTTAAATTCAGAACAATGTTCTGAAATGAAGCTAAGATGGTAGGATGCACTGTCGTGTTCCAATTTGAAGGACATTGTAGCGAGAGTAACTGAGACATAATGAGACATAACATTTTATGCCTCAAGATGCCCTGCACTACTTTGTACTTCATGTTGTTTGGTTTTGCTTCTGATCATGAGCGGCTGTATCGTATACCATCAGGCGAATGGCACACACATCTTGACATCTATCGAAATATAATATTCAACAAACCTTGTAATATAATTCTAGGTTCGTACAGCCCTAGTCAATACCCGTGTGTAGGCAGTTCCGAGTCGAGCAATAAAGCGTGTGAGCCAGCGTTGTGGCGCAGTAAAAAATCTTTATTAGGGTTGCTGTTTAATTTCGCTTCGCTTGTACTGTTGCGGAAAAGGATTAAAAGTTCACACTATCGCGTTTGTGAATCTATGACCTTTTAACTTAGTGGATAAACGTTATTTTTTTATTACAATTTACAAGAAATGGCTAGGCGGACATTCCATTTGCCTGAAGGTAAGCGTTACTACTAGTAGTGCGTGGTGGCCTGTTGGTAAATGGACTAGACGCGGTTGCCAACATGTTCACGGTGGTCGCGGGTTCGAATCCCAGGGCACACCTCTGACTTTTCGGAGTCATGTGTGTATTGATAGTCAATCACCATGCACTAAAACGGTGAAGGAAAACATCGTGAGGAAACCTGCATACCATAGTGATTTATAAAAAATTCTATGGTATGTAAGTCCGCCAACCCGCACTAGGCCAGCGTGGTGGACTATATGGCCTAACCACTCTCAATCGTATTTACGATTGTAGAGTAGGCCCGTGCCCTGCAGTGGGACGTATATGGGTTGATATAGATATAGATATAGAAGCGTTACTACCTTATGGACCAAACAACCATGAATTACGAAGGAACACTCAGCGGGTCACTGCGCTCGCCATGAGTCTTATAATTATAGTAATAAGATAATAAGATGTTTAATTTCAAAACGCCCTGTAGTAATTCTGACTCCAATGTTATTGAACCTGGAAGACATCAGTGTATTAAGACAACTATTTGGCAGGAATAATAGGCATTGCGATGGTACCTACCCAGGCGGCCTCTCATATACGAGAGACCAGTAATTTAAATTATAATAACATAGGTCTGAATCTCATAGTAAATACTTGTAGCGCATTTATTGGATATTTGGTCTTAATGTATCTGAACGGATGAAAAGTCTTCAGTTCATTTTCACTTTGTATATTTCAGTTTAAAGAAAAGATTTATGCTAAACTTAGATGTTTCTAAGCGGTTCACGTCGGGCAGGTAGCTTTCATAAAATCTTAAAACCCTGTATAAATAAGGCTCAGAATCTAGGTCAGTGGATGATCTTAAAATTTTAACATCCTTTATAAACATGACATAGAAACTAGTAAAATAAATTCATTACAAAAATAATCATCGTCTGTCTCGGAGGCACAGTTGTACTACATGATTGCAAAGCTTAGGTCTCGGGTTCAAATCCGGACCCGGGATATTGGATTTTACTATTTATTATCAGCCCGGAGTCAGGAATTTGTGTCCCATATAGCGACAGACTCACCCCCTATTACATCTTAGGCTGGAACACACAAAGCCAAACGTAGGTATCCTGGTACCACGTCTGCCTACATCTTCAAGGACAAAGGCATGATGATAAGCATTCAAAAATAATCACCTTACTAATATTATAAATGCGAAAGTTTGTGTGTTTGTTATTCCTTCAAACTTTAACGGCAGGATCAATTTTGATGAAATGTGGATTAACTCTAAGGGCTCTTTTTATCCTGGAAGATTCAGTATTCCTGAGGGATATAAGTAAGATCAAATGTAAATCAGTTAGTACGCGAAATTATGTGTCTGATGTATGCTAAAAGTATCTGCAATCGGGCGAAGCCGGGTCGGACCGCTAGTATACTATATATGTATAATAAACTAAAACACAATATACTCACAATAATTGAATCTTACTCTAGTTAGTAAACTAAGCTAAACCAGCCCAACATACCGTGACGTCACAGATAATTTGCAGATGTGATTGATTAGTGGCGAACGGGATTGGAGCTATTTTCGGCCTCAAGGCAGTTCGTATTGAGGCGGGACCAATTTGCGTGCGGGATTAAATGTGTAATCACTGTGGGATTATACGATGATTGTTAATTTAGATATGTATGTTTGTTTGTAGGTCTTAAGTTGATATGCTATAGTTTGAATTTTATTGTGAATGAAATTGTGAGGAAACCTGTGTGTAATAGTTCTGTTTGGGTAAATGAAAATAAAGATTAATTATTATCGATGGAAAATCGTTTACAATTAGTCTTAAATATTTATTTCCTTTTCTATCATTCCGTACTTAAATATTTTTATCTTTCATTCTCTAACCCTCTCTATTTTTAGTATTTTATTCCGTCATCTCTTTCACTCAACCAATCATTCGTCTTATGTGACATTATACTCATCTTACATCATCCTATTCATATGTAATACACAAAGACTACTAACAATTTCTATTGTATGTGAAGTCTACTAATCCACAATAAGCCACCATGGTGGATTATGGGCTTATCATTCAATTGGGCTTTGAGTCCTGTGCTTAATATTAGGCGTGTATTAGTTGATACAGTACAGTACACTCAGAGGTAGTAGAAATAGGCAGCATATGTATACATACATAGTGTCTTTATTTTATAGTTATTAGTCTATAAGCCTTCCGAAAATAAAATCAAAATAAAAATAAAACTAAAATATAGTCAACGCTTACCTTAATTGTGGGGGTCAATGACCCGCTATTTTACCTAAGCCTAATCCACCCCTATAATTATTAAACTTAAGGCGTTCTACGTTTAGTAATTATAGTCGTTGATTGATGTGTGCGTACCTAAAGGTATTAGTTAAAAAAATGACTGTATTTTATGAATAACATCACACACAAATTACATTCTTAAGAATATCTAGAAAATATTTGAACACAAGTCAAAATTAATTTGAAGTTTGAAAGTAACTAGTAAGACGCCGCGCCAAACTATCACACATATATATGAGAATACTGGGTATCTCAAGACTGCTACCGAAAACAAAGCCGGGTGGTAGTTTTAGTGACTACAAACACAATGCAACTAAAATTTTGCAAAGACACGCGACAATTTTTTTAAATTATTTTTTAAATATTGTTGAGTTTGGGTGGTAAATTCATAGTTTTTGCTAAAATAATAATTTAAACTCTTTTATACCTTAGAGTCCTTATTAATAAAAGGGTATAAACTATTGTTTTAGGAAAAAATGTATTTACCATCCAAATATGGCCATAGGAAAAAAATAACAAAAGAAAATGTCTCCTTTTTTTGCAACTTTTTTGTTGCCTTGTGTCTGAAATCGCTTAAATTACCACCCGGCTTCGTTTTCGGTAGCAGTTTTGATATACCCTGTATATAAAATGTGGGAATATACTGTACTGTATTAGTCTATATACGTCCCACTGCTGGACATAGACCTCCTCAAAAATTATCAGAGTACCGTACGAAAATGTATCTTCACTGACTCAATTACGATTCACTAAAATGTATATTAGTAGGTGCGCTATTTCCTTGGGCACCCTGTATATATTTCGTATTCGTATCAACCCATATACGTCCCACTGCAGGGCACGGGCCTACTCTACAATCGAGAGTACGATTGAGAGTGGTTAGGTCATATAGTCCACCACGCTGGCCTAGTGCGGGTTGACAATATATAAATATGCTATAAAATACGTGCGAATATAAAACGTGTAAAAATAGCGTATTTCCCTCCAAGGTTGAGTTGTCAGTGGCAGAGTGCACGTGCGCCGGTATCGCGTGTTGGAAACACTCAAACTGTAATAACCTATTGTCATTCGCCCTACAATTGTACGCCTGTCGAACCCTTAATGGCTTTTCGTACGCATTTCAAATATTAAACTCGATTGCTTTTTAATTCTATTTAATTTTGTTCATACTTTTTCGAATCGTGATTGGCTTGATTCGAATTTTAGGTTTGAAATTGCTTTGGTGGTTATTTTGTTTAAATTTCACCCTTATGTAATACTGTTGGGGTTTGTTAATTTGGTTATCAAAATATACTTACAAAGTTTTGTGGAACGGAAATTAAACCCACGTACTTTACTTATAAATATCAGAACAATGACGTGTATCTTTATTACGACATTTTTATTAGTATAGATATATTAGAAATAATTAAAATAAATATGAAATTTTATTAACATACCTTGTAACGTAACTACATAATTATATATGCTTCAATCAAATTATAATACACTCGTAGCACTCGAATATTAGGACTCAAGTTAGCCAATTAAAAGTTTTGAAATGTACTACATAACTATGTCGGGCTACGGCGTAGCTTATTTGTTCCGTAGACAGACCGGCCAACAAAGGTTTACAATGTAACCTGACACTTTTAGTTCAATTAGAATAGAATATTGTAGCAAACTTGTCTACGGCGTAGCATACTATAATTGTCGTAGCAGATAATTATATAAATAGCAATAAACCAACTAGTGTTACCACAGGCTGGCAATAAGCTACGCCGTAGCCAATTAATTGTAACGTAGCAGATAACTTGAACATTTCGATGCTACATACTTGGTTGCTTTAAACTAAGCTACAGTGTAATGTCTACGACGTAGCCTGTGTAATTGTTCTGTGCATATTATTCCATAGAGATAGTTCTGTTACATTTCGTACAAGTTAGTATTAGTATTCTCACAATGTAAGATTTATTTATAATTTCGTAGTATATTCGAATTTATTTTATTAAAGCAAAAATGAAATATAATGTTACAACAAGTTAATTATATCACAAACTTTCGACTGCAGTCACTTGTCATATGCGTGTTTTTTTTATTTCAAGAGCACATTAAGAAATTTACATTTCTCAATGGTTTTTCTAAATTGAGACAACTTACCGAACTTTTGGAACTTAACTGGAGTTTGATCATGTCTCCTACGATTTACATACATTTGTGGCATTGAAATTAAAATGTTGGCCAACTTGTTTTGGTGGAATTATTTTGCGAAACTAACATTTCGCACTCGACTTGATATTATGACTATGACTTCAAATTGGTTACAAAAATGTCAAAATTTAAAAATTCGGTCAATTGGTTGTAACGTAACCTATAAACTCATAAAATATAACACAACACATTATATAAACGACGGCCTTGTGAGTCAATTGGAGCGAGACCTGTATATGCAAATCGCATTGCTGCTTGTATATTTTTGTGTCGAAGCCATTAAATAGGATTTAATACACGCCAACAGTGTTGCTTCAGACTGAGGAAATGAGCTGTTATTTTATACGGCGTTGTACTTTGTTATATCTTTATGGTATTCCTTACTTATCCTTGTACTATCTTTGTTACTGTTTTATATTAGGTAGTTAATTAAATCAAATAAATAAATAACACCCAACAGTCTCATATGTACATAATCCTGATCCCACACTAAAAATTAAGTCTTGTGGGTATCAGGAACTACGAGAGACTTTTCGGTATCACAAACACCCAGACTGTTTACCATTAGGTAAACGGCACGATCGTCCTGCCATTTGATGCAAAAAATAAAGAAAAAAGAACCTATTAAAACATTCTAACATTATCTTCCAGTTAGTAGCATCATTATTTGTTTTTGTGGTTTAAGATAATAGGATACGATGGTTATGCGTAATATTTTTTCACTAATAAACGACGTACATACAATAATTCGGGAACAAAACCCTTTCCTTACATTAAATATACATTTGCTACAACAACTAAATAAATATGGGTATGATAAGGCTTTATCGTTAAATAAACTCGGAAAACAAGATAAAAAAGGTTACGGGGAAATAACTTCGCTTTCAAGGTAAAATAACTGAAGAAAACAACATAAAATATACTGAAGTGGCAAGATGAAATAAAGGAAATATAATAACAGGAATAAAATGAAACAAGATTCAGTTTCTTTGTTAATAGCGCTCGAGTTAATTCTAGTGGAATTTAACATCTCGTAATCTAGTTTCGAGATGTTATGTAATTGCTGTCTTTTAGCTTTAGCACGAATAAATGTTATATTTTTAATGTAAATGGGTTTGGATTGGTATATTTAATAGAATTCAAAAAAAGAGATTCTCAATTCGATGTGTATGTATGTAATATTGTTAGAATTATGCGGGTAATACCGCGGGGCATAGTTGGTCCCAAACATTAAGGCTGGTACCGAACTCAGAAAATTGCTGTCTTATATTTGTTTACGTATTAATTTTTTATAATTATAAAATCGGTTCATATTGTGAGGCGAACTTATCACCATATTGGGCACTAATTCCTAACGCATGGATAATGAATTAATGAATATAATAAAACAATATCACTTAACATGTGTGAGGAGGCGAGCCTATCTCAATATCGGGCACAAGTTTCTAACTCCCGGCTAATTTTTAATAGTATCTTCACTTTGCCTGGCATTCGATCCCGAGACATTACCATTGCAATCGTACCATAGTACAACTACACCACCGAGACAGTCATGTCCTACGAATGTATCTATTAAAAGTGTAAAATAACCTGTCCCATACCCACAGCTCAAGTTTTATCACACACTAAAACCGTGGCAACTGCAAACAAGCGGGTTGAAGTCCCGATATCCAGACTATCCAGGCCAAGGCCCTAGGAGATGTACTCACCTACCTTCGGTACTACATTTGGTACCAGGCAGGTGCTGACTCTAAAATTATAATTCTTTATTATTCTAAGGCATGCACATTTTTTGTTGCTCCAGGACAACACTTGTGCAGGATAAGGTGGGCGCAAGACGTATTTTCAAGTGTGGATTATGCACGTCTCAGTATTTTGGCGTATCAGGGTTGTGCCTTGCTTTCTTTAAGACCCGTCTCTCGTAGGCGAAAACCAATATATTATAAGCCTTTTCCACTGCAGAGGATGACCCTCCCCCATAATTAAGAGTATGAGTGAGAGCGATTAGGCCATACAGTCCATCAGCCTTGAAATTTGAAATTCTTGCAAAAGCGATAATATGCCGGTTTCTTGGTCTTCATTAAGATTCAAGCCTTTTTTTGACACTTGGTAATCAGGCCTTCGTATAACATGACCGCACCATTTCGCATGATGGTTTCTTAGATTTACGCGAAAGTTACACATGGAAATAAAACTATTATTTACGGATTTTATCGCGGTTTTGGTTAAATGTCACATTGACACGGGACGGACTCATGGGCCATGAAAGCTGTTAAGTAATAGAAATGTCAGGAAGTTAAAAATGTAAAAATTAAACCAAATCCACAATAAAATCCGTAACTCATAATTTTATTTCAATGACCGTACCAACCTATAAAGATATTCCTATCTTCTATAGTTCAAACTGTTTCTTGTTCATTCTGTTAGTTGAATTACCCTTGAATTTATTTAACATTTGTTGTTCAACAAAGATAATCCGAAGTTTTGATGTTTACCCGAGATATTCTGATTGTGCTCCATTAAATCCCCCTTGAAATTGGACGGGGAGATCGCCATTTTATTTGCCTTTTAGGTTGTCTTAGTTTTTTGTGTTCAGGCTTCAGCAGAAAATGTTATTTTTCCTTAAACCAGTCTTGTGATTTGTGAAAAAGGAGGATCGTAAGTCAATCGACATAAAGAATAATGTACTTGAAAGAACATAATGTTGATATTTTCTTTAAAACATTTTATTTAAATATTATATTATTGTAAATTTCGTCTTACTGCTGTTCACCAAAAAGTAAATTACTGGTGGTTGTTACTGGTAGGTCTTTCATATGTATATTTTGTAGGCCATCTGGGTAACATCCCAATGTCTATTTTTTCCGCCAAACAGCAGTGTAAATGTACTTTTGTGTTTTTGTTTGAAAGACATAGTAGCCAGTGTAACTACATCCACATCCTGGGACAGTGGAATGTCAAGCATTCCTTTGTTATTCAAGGTGTTGTTTGGTTTTGCTTGCTGTTTATGATGGGTTGGACGAAAGTGCTTATCTCGCCATTCGTTGCAAAACAGAAAATACTAGTCTGACAAATTCAAAGTAAAAATCTTGAAGATCATTACCAATAAACTACATAAAACAAAGACGAACAAAGCCGTGAGTAAAGTCTAGTGTTCAAAATCTGGTCCTAATGTATGAATATTGTATATTTTTTTCACTTTGAAGGGATTCCGTTTTCATAGTATCAAAGGAAGAGGGTCTGCGTCATTGACCTGCTTCCCTCCGATCGTGGTTTGGGCAGATACCTGTTATGTGCAAGCGTTGGAAACACAAAGGAGTTAATGGAGGAAAAAATATAATTCATTTCGATCATAGCGATGGGTCGAGGATTGTTAATTTTATGAGTGTTTTCCATATTACTTTATTGAGACGATTTTTTTTTTCAATTGGTTTCCATCTTTACAGTATTATTGAAGTATGTTCGTAAATATTATTTTATTGTGAAGTTTCTTTTTAAATCAGCTGTTCGATCTTTACAACGTTAATTTAGCATGGAGGAAATAAAGTTTTGCAATATGATATCTGATGAAAATCATCTTATTAATCCCAAACTTGGACAGAATTACGTAAGCTAGGAATACAATTGGGCTCTGATTTACCAAGTTCTTTATACTTATCCTAGTCTAATTGTAGGGTTTTTTCATAGGTCTTCATCTGGTCCTTGAATAAGCTTTAAGAAATTGTCAAAGTAAAGTATGATACATCAAGTTGTTGGCTTAAAGAGAGTATTTTCCTTAGAGTACTCTCCTTAAGGTAGGCAGCGACTTTGTTATACTAGTCCCCTGGTACTGCAAAGATGTATGAGCATCAGTACCCGCTTACCATCGGCAGGGCCGCTAGGTCATCTGCCTATAAAGGCAAATCAAATGTTTATGACGTGTTTTGGAATCAGTCCGGGCGCATCCGTTTTTGAGTAGGCCGGCATAATTAATTCAATGGAGGTTAACAACATTATCTTTCCAATTTTCTATCCGTTCAACGATATATTTACCATAAATTGCAATCTAGTCATATCCTAGTTCTGTTCCATAATTCTGCAAGAAAGAAAAAAGACATAAAAGTTATCTCAGTAATATTTCAAACCACTTATCTCTCCCACATGTATAAAGTTAGGTTCAGTATACATTTGTGTTTTGTAACATTTACCCAGCAAATGGCTATCTTTAGCACTCAAATAAATAATATTTATGTCATACATACGGAGAAATGGAAAAATAGGGTTTTCGTCTATAATAGTAAAGTAGGACGATGTCTGTGTGTCGGAAAAATTCCGGGAAGGACGCATGAGGTGGTTTGGACATGTGTCACGGAAAATCTGGATGTCAAAAGAAATATGTAAGGTAACGGTCTTACAGTCAAGGTTGATTTACACTGATTGAAATAAAGATTATTCAGGCATATAAGGGACTAGGGACACGTTTAACAGTCGTGATAACGCTAAGAATTATACAGGCCATAAGATGATAAGAGTACTTAAATTAACGGGGCATTGCAACGGTACAGTTACAATTACGTGTAAGCAAGAAGTTAACATAAAAAAAAATATATAATGAAATCGCGTTTTTTCTATATTACGCAATTTCATAAAATATGATGACTTGTTATTTTTGTAAACAGCTTTAGGTATTATATGTCTATCTGATTGAATCAAAATCGATTTATCAGGCGAATGGCTACTCGTCTCCCCGTTCATTTCAATAAAAAAAAAAACGAAACACATAGTCATGACCCATAGTTACAAAAAAGTCACATTAAGATGCTTATATAAGCTGAACCCGAAGAGTAATACACATGCCAGTCTCACTATGACGAGTATCCCACGATCGCATAAAGTGTAAATTGTTATATATTTAAGAATAGAAATTTAAGAATATTCTATTCGTTGAATAAACAACTAAGGATAAGGCACTTCAGTACATTATTTTAAAAAAATTTCAATAAAAATTAAATTGACTTAATCTAATACATTTCGTCTAAACCTTGACAAAAATACTATCTTCATTTTTATCAAACTTTCTGTCATAATACACACAAAAATACAAAATTTTCAAAAACGTTACGAGTGACGACTAACTTCAGTAACGCTCCACTAGAGATGCACTGAAGCGCGCGCACCACTTGCATCGGAACACTACGCGCTCTTCGCCCTGTGTATATCAAGACTGCTATCGAAAACGAATCCGGGTGGTAGTTTTAGTGACTATTAACACAATGCAACTAAAACTTTCGCAAAGAAATGCGATTTTTTTTATCATTTTTTAAATATCATCATTTTGGGTAGTAATTTTGGTATTTTGGGTAGTTTTTGCTATTTTATACCTAAGAGTCTTTATAAAAAAAGGGTATACACGATTATTTTAGGAAAAAAAATGTATTTACTACCCAAAATGATGATATTTTAAAAATGATAAAAAAATTGTCGCATTTCTTTGCGAAACTTTTAGTTGCATTGTGTTAATAGTCACTAAAACTACCACCCGGATTCGTTTTCGGTAGCAGTCTTGATATACCCGGTATATTTATGTCAATCATTCTATCAATATTTTAGTATTGAAATTACCTTCTAATATCAATATATCTAAGCAAACGAATACACGTGTACTCTTATTAAATAAATAATAGATGGGTGGAATCGAGTCATAATAACGTAACAATAGACGACAAATATTCCTCGCATTGTGTAGCAAATGTATATAGATGAATCAATTGTGTCGCCATTGTTTGGAAATAATGTACAAGTAATGGTGCCTTGTGATAAACTCGTGTTTGGTTTCTATTAAGTTGATTGTCATCTTTTGATAACAATATATTATATTAAATTGTAGTATCTATTAGTACATATTTTGAATGGCAGAGCACGGCGAATTCAGGTTGAAAAATTTAGGATATTGTGTGGTTAAGACTACATTAGCCAACCCGCACTAGGCCAGCGTGGTGGACTATATGGCCTAACCACTCTCAATCGTACTTTCGATTGTAGAGTAGGCCCGTGCCCTGCAGTGGGGTGCGGGTATTTCCTAAAAAATTTTATCAAAAGCTGCATCATAGACTGAAGAGTAAAAATCTTTGTTAGTATAGTGACTTTTAATACAATTGGTCCAACATCTCGTATTTGGAAATGCTTGGGAAATAACTTAGCGTTTTGATCAAAAAAGAAAACAAATGTAAAGTCTTAATAATTTACAATTTTATTATACAGAATAGGCGGTAGACAAAACATGAATAACCTCGAATATTCTCATATACAACTGGAAAAGGCAGGAATATACATAATGGACAAAAATAGACTACATTTTGTCAGTGCTAGCAATTAAAAATTAATAGGTATAGCAAAAATGCCGGATTATTTTTTATTTCGTCATATTTTCCACGAGGTCCGTCTGGTATGCCACGTCCTATAATTTTACTTGCATATTCTGTAACATTTTGCTTCGTACATCGGACCAACGATCACGCTCCCAAAGGATATGATGTGCAGCTTGTTCATATGTTAAGCAATGCCTGGAGAATCAACCAACTTATATGGAAATATTATTCTACTAGAGCTGACATGTTCCGTTGCACTCTGAGATACATTAAAGACAATTTTTAGCCAAATTCTTTAATGCGACTGCGGACATAAAATTGTTAGTATTAATGATACTACTTTGAGTACATAAATTTGCTAATCATCTCAGCCACAGGAAGTCCTCTGCTGAACACAGGCTACTCCCAATCTCCACATCGACATGTTGGAAGCGGCCTGCATCCAGTGACTCCCTGGTCACCTGAGCCAGGTACGAAATTTCACTTCCCTGTAAGTGGCCTTCACTTCAGAACAATTTTTCCCCAACAGTCATCATATATATAATAGAATATGTGTGTATGTATATAAATATATATAAATACACTAGTCATCAAAAAAATCCGTTCGTGACAGCAAGTCTGGCGCAATGTGAAAAGTCTCTCGTAGTTCCTGATACCCACGACACAAGACTCGATCTTTTTGTGGGGTCAGGACTATGTAAGGGACTGTTCGTCCTTCAATACTCAGTTATTGTCAGCGCTTTAAGTTATATAATGGGATAACCAAACCAGACATAGCATTGTTACATCATGAAGGTGGGTCGAACGTTATAAAGTTTTAATGAGTCCGGCACGTTTGGCAAATACTAAAATAACTTGTTATGTATTAGAACTTAGAGAGTTTCGATTTTCCAGTAATGGATCATTTTCCATAAGGTGACCTAATATCATTCATGCATAATATATCAATAAGTATACAAAAACTGCTGAAGTTATGTAAACTGAAAATCTTCTTTACAGTTAATCTATTATTTTATATTTTCTTCTTATACATATAGGACTTGGTCAAGACGCCGCGCCGGTTGTAAAATAAAAGGTACAAAATTTCGTTTATCATAAATATTTTTATTTATGAGTTAAGACTCATAATTAATTTTTGTGTTATTGTTATTTCTCCAAAAAATCAAAAATTTTACCTTAGAAAGCAAGTCACTCCATAATCTTTAAAACAGCTACAGAACTCAACTAAACGAACCATAACAATGAATTATTTGCACGTCAAACACTCGGAATCCTGTAGCAAATTCGCCGTACAAACCGAATTGTTGAAGAGTGCTTGAAGCGCCTGAAAATATCTGTATAAATGTTTGATTGCTGTACGCACCTGATGTGAAAACTACTTGATGTTTCTGGATAATTGTAATATATTTTTATATTGTTAGACGTATTATTTTTATTTAAACTAATGTTATAAAGAGGAAATATTCTATTGTTTGTGTCCTTTGAATAGGCTCTGAAAATATAGGAGCAATTAAAAAAAAAAAACTTTTACTATTAGAATCCTACATTATTCTTAATTATAGGCATTATAATGTTTTCACATAAGTGTGTCTCGGCTGAAGCCAGGCCGCCCTGCTAGTCTAATATATTTTTCTCGATTGATAGAAAGAATAAAAAAATTAGACGACATAGATATGTAATTGTAAGGTCTACAAATATTTTCTAGATGAGCTTTGGCGTGTATGTTTGTCTATCATCCCCTGGGTATTGTGTAAAATAACTTTTAATATTGAAAATTTTGTATTTCACGCAGACAAAGTCACAAATGATTGATATGAAAGGCCCAACCCTCCGCCGGTGATGGTCAAAAGATAAATATGTGCGATCGTTCCCGCAATCATGGTCGTTAGCAATTTGCGCGCGTTGTCCCAATAATGCGGGGTCTAAAGGTGACGGCCCTTTTGTGCGCTCTTTTTGTACTATCGAGGGTTATTCAATAACCTTTATTTGACGTTAAACACTGTTTTCAGTTTCGGATAAGATTTTGTTCAATATTTTGTGCTATATGTTCGTGAGTAAACACTGCTGTAATTTATCATATATTCACATTAGTGAGTGATTGAATATGTTCCGCTAAATTTTTAAGTGAATAGAGATACTTGGGAAGAATGGAGTGAGGTTATAGGATTTTTTTGGGTTTCACTTATCCGTAATGCTACTGATGGAAAATATAGAATCATTTCAATTATTTTTCCTGTGAGGCAATCTTTTTAGGATCATGAAAATCGAATTTTAATAATACCTCAAGAAATCAATAGTGTGCCTCCGGCTTGAATTTCCGAACTCTTATGTTTTAGGC
Source organism: Hyles euphorbiae (assembly GCA_023078785.2). Classification (NCBI taxonomy): domain Eukaryota; kingdom Metazoa; phylum Arthropoda; class Insecta; order Lepidoptera; family Sphingidae; genus Hyles; species Hyles euphorbiae. The sequence goes on along the minus strand of CM041053.1, from coordinate 1,826,642 downwards.
CGTTACTCTGTCTATCATTATTCATCGCGTCTATACTATAAAAACCACATTATTCTGATCTTAAAACATCAACAACATAGAACATCACCAACGCTAAACATAACAGAAAAGCAATATCAGCACAGTTTTTGCTTAGTCATTTGGTAACATTGACGTCACGCGTGCAGCATTAGTCACAGTGGGGTCGTACGGACCACATGCGCCAGATTTAATGCTAATACGAGCTGTGTATGATTATCGAAACCATTGCTTCCAGTTACTGGACTGCATGTTGTAAGCATCTCAAAGCACAGTCCAATAGAAAACTAACATCAGCTATTGAGCTAATATTACTCCGTATAATATTAACTCAATGATATGAGTACGGTGGTCGCGGGTTCGAATCCCAGGGCACATCTCTGACTTTTCGGAGTCATGTGTGTATTGATAGTCAATCACCACGCACTAAAACGGTGAAGGAAAACATCGTGAGGAAACCTGCATACCATAGCGAGTGTCATGCATATGTAAGTCCGCCAACCCGCACTAAGCCAGCGTGGTGGACTACATGGCCTAACCACTCTCAATCGTACTGACGATTATAGAGGAGGCCCGTGCCCTACAGTGGGACGTATATGGGCTGATACAGGATATAAGTACAGTTTTTGCATAGTAATTTAGTTGGTTAGTGATGTCACGCATGCAGTATCAGTAACATTCGGGTCATAAGGACCACGTGCGCCTGATTTAATGATAATACAAGCTATGGAGGGTTATCAAATACTGTATGTAATGTAGAAGGATGCGTATTATAAACGTCTCACAACACAGTTCAACAGGAAACTAATATCAGCACAGTTTTTGCAAAGTAATTTGGTTGGTTAGTGTCGTCACGCGTTGCACGTTAGTCAAATTGGGGTCATAAGGACCACGTGCGCTAGATTTAATGCTAATACGAGCTGTGGAGGGTTATAGAAACTCTATTGCTTCCTGATACTGGACAGTGTTACAAACAGATATTTGTTTGTTGCAGTAATTGTTTTTGGCACTCAATTAGGTGGAGTGTAACTTTAAGGCATTGGGAAAAAGCTGTGCATGTTGGAGTAATGGATATTAGATCAATTATGTTATTTTCAATAGTTTATTCCTGAAAAATATTATGGCGTAAATGTTCAACATAATATTATAAAAAAGACTGCCCATTTCAGTATGAAACTTACAATCGGTGCAAGGATTTTTGTCCTTACTTGTACCTACTTTTTTGTGGGTTATCGCTTTGCCATACCCGGGATTCGAACCCGAGACCTTGGCACTGGAATCATAGCGTAATACAACTGCGACAATATGTCTTCAGAACGCGACTCCGTTTCACACCTTACATACGCTTAAGAGAAACACATTTCCAACAGAATATCATTTTTCTGTTGCAAAATTGAACGGTCAAATTCCCGACTATGTTAAGAATACAAATTCTATTCGAATATTTTATCGGCTTATGTGGTCGGTTGCTCAGCTGGACACACTGTGAGGTTGACTTGTAAGCCAGAGATGCGCCATTTGCACTTTTCATACACCGCAGAATAGATGACTGGACTCTTTGAATCGTCTCTTTTGTTTTATTGTTGAAGGATTTTGTTGGCGGGGAAAGGGTAGTTATTTAATTAGAATAAAATTGAATTAAGTTTGCCTAAAAGGTAATAACTGCTAGGATGGGTTTTTGATGTCACAACACTCGAATTGGAAACAAATGTTTGTGGATAATATATAGTTAGATATTATTAAACTATTTATGACTAGCGATTTTTAGTGGAATGCCAAGCATTGCTTTGTAATTCAAGGTGTTGTTTGGTTTTGCTGCTGTTCATGAGCGGGCGTATTGCTTACTATCAGCCGACCGGCATGTTTGTCTCACCATTTATTGCAATAAAAAATAAAACAATACTAGTCGCTTTTTTGTGTTAATAGATATAACCGTAACTTGTTACAAGGAAGTGACACTCATAAAGTTGTAAGTCTATAAATACTATGCAATCTTTAAATAAACTATGGTTGTTAATAAAAAATGCAAGAACTATTAATTATTGCTCTTTGTTTCGAAAAGCATAATTTCTGCGGAAACAAAAGGAAAACCATCACAGAGCCAAGTAAATTGAACGACACTGAGGAAAAATGCAAAATAAATATTGTGATTTTTAAACTGGCACGATTTCAACAAAAAGCATTCTTGTAGTCACGACAGTACGAACTTATTGGTGAAACCACAGAACAGATGAATATAGTTAGAAGGGAAATAAAAGCGTTTGACGCGTCGCAAGGTGGTGCATAAAAAGCATCACTGCCGCGGAACGGATGATTTGTCAAATTAGTCGCTGTCGAAATGCCTTGGAGAGAGGTGCTCCGGCGAAATAGAGTAAAAATGCAGATTTGTGCTATTTTATCTTGCAGCTCCAATAGTAAAGCATCAAATATCAATAGAGGAGGAATTCCATACCAATATTCAACCCGATTTTATTGATTTTCATCTGTATTTTCCAAAATTGCGGTTATTAATTACGACATTTTGAAGAATTCGATAATATGATAGTCGATAAATCAAAAATATACATTGCTGATTACGCGTACATACAATGCTCGCGAATGCCAAGTTCCTACGCAATGCATACGACTCATTTTTGTTATGTCAACAGCGAAAATTGGCACATGTCACGTAGTGTTGTAGTCTTGTACATAGTAACTATATCGATGTAGTTATAGATTTCCTATGCTCGTAAATCAGTTTTTAGTCATTTTAAATTGTAGTAACGTTTGATAACGTTGACGACCTATCCTTATGTTCTGATTTCATACCTCTGCCAACATGAGAACAACATATTTTTGTGTGAAAATACATTATAATATAGTAACTTATTCATTTATACGTTTCCAAGAGTGAGTCGATAAAGGCAATAGGTAGAGACAACTGGATTCCTACAAAATCCAGTACGATTTGTTCTAAGTATTCATTTTCGTGAAACGGAAGACAATAAAAAAATCTGGATCATAAGTAATATACAAACCAAAAATAATTACGTGCAACGCTTATGGAAAAACAGTATCATGGCGATGAAATAATTAAATATTGTATGAAAAATCAAAACCACTGAATCTATTGACGTAAAAAATCGTAATTTGATTATAATAATTGCTTATATGTATGCCTTTCCAATAGTAAAAATGTTAATACCTCACACACAGCTAAAAATCTTAAAAATCCTGTACATATAGATTTGTAAAATAGTATGCAAATTAAAATGAATTTTTAATACTAGTCTCATTTATTTTCCGCCTATTGACATAATACTAATGAAATAACTGTATCAGAAAAAACTATTAAGCATATCTATAAAATAAATTCCGGTCTTATAACAAAGACATATTTCCATAATTTTATCGATACTTTAAATCGACTATTGCAAGCTTTATGTATTGGATTTTGTTGAGGTTTTGTGTTCCGAAAACGACGACGCTGGTTTTCATACAATTTGACGGCTATTGCCTTTCTAACCATATTCAACTGTTCTGTGGGTGAAACATTTTAGAAAAGTTATTTCTGCCTAAGTCATGGCTTTTAAAATATTATAATACATTAAGTAAATGTACATAGGAACATACATTAAGTAAGGACACCTTGTCAATATTGAAAATCAGTAATGTTCTCTATGAAACTTATCATTCATTTCTAACTTAGTCTAAGATTACGACGTACGACACAGGGTTCGAATATTTTGTAAAGTATTTAGGCATGTTTGTACAATTTAATGTCCGATGTTCAAACCTCCCGGTGCGATTTAAACAATTATTTTAGTGTTATTTAGTCTTCTTCTCGCGGAATGCTGTAGGGTATTTTTTATCCGAAATAAAAATATATATCGGGGAAGTAATCCCGAAAAATCTTTTTCACGCAATGTAACCCACGAGAAATACTAGTAAATCATAAAACGTTAAATGAAAAAGTAAATCCCGCTGAATAGTTTTAATTTGTGTCACAACTGTCAGCTGATCCCGCGTTACCGAAAGATGGTTAATTGGATAAATATTTGTTTTCATCTCTTGTTTCGTGAAAGTTTTTAAAATACGACAAGAGCTCAGCGCGCGATGAATATTCAATAGTTATTAAAATAAATTTAAACGGGCGGTGCGGTTGACTGGGCCGTGTTCGATTCTGTGTAATGCTGCTAATTGGGATATTTTGTGAACGACTCTCGTTTGGTATGGATGGTAGTTTAGGCCTAGTCGTTGACCTTATTCATGGCTGACTAAATTCAGGTTTTCTTGGTGTTGTGTTCATTTTTAGCGTGCCGTTCCCAAAAAGGAAAACCGGAACCCTTATAGGATCACTTTGTTATCCGTCTGTCTATCCTGGATAGAAAATTTCTAATGAATAGACTATCCATCAAGACCTTTTTTTCCCAGGAACGCGTGAAGGTATCAAGCTGATATTCTTATCAAATACAGCTACTTGCAAGGAAATCAAAACCTAAAGGATACTTACAGTTAACCTAGAATCTTGAAATTTAACGTGAAGCAATGTTTTATAGCACATAAAGGAAAATTTTCGAAAACTTTAAAATTTTAGTAACATCACATAGGTTTGTACGGAACCCTCGGTGCGCTTGTCCGACTCGCACTTGGGTGTATTTTTATGAACACTAATAAATGACTGCAATACATCTGATGGAAAATACATTCCAAAATTGCAAATACCATATCCACCAACTTTATCACAACATTTATGTTTTCCATGATTATTAGAAAAGGCGACATAAAACTAAGAACATGTAACTTTGATAACGTGTTATTAAATATTACGATATCCTCAAACTTTAATTAAAAAAGCTAGTCTTACAACTCCCAGACCCAAAATAATACTATGATTCATAATAAACAAAGTTTCAGAAGACAGATACACTGTGAAGTCATACGTTGACACATCTTTCCTAAAACACGAACATTTTTAAAATTAAAATATAGCTAAGTGCGTGGCTAAGTGCGTGCAAGTGCGTGGTGGCCTGTTGGTAAACGGACTAGACGCGGCTGCCAACATGTACACGGTGGTCGCGGGTTCGAATCCCAGGGCACACCTCTGACTTTTCGGAGTCATGTGTGTATTGATAGTCAATCACCACGCACTAAAACGGTTAAGGAAAACATCGTGAGGAAACCTGCATACCATAGCGATTCATAAGAATTTCTATGGTATGTAAGTCTGCCAACCCGCACTAGGCCAGCGTGGTGGACTATATGGCCTAACCACTCTCAATCGTATTCTCGATTGTAGAGTAGGCCCGTGGCCTGCAGTGGGACGTATATGGGCTGATACAGAAATACAGATACAGCTAAGTGGTGGAGCCGGAGATTTATGATGTTTGCATTATGTTTGTAAACACGGTGACGTGATGAGTGACGTCACTGTAATAACGTGCCCGGCCGGTTAAAATTTTCATATGAGATTTTTCGTTAACTGCTTGTTGGAGTTGGATATTTTGTTTTAGATGTCAGTTAAAATTATTTTACAGGTTTTGTTTGGAATATTATTTATATTACTAGGCTGTTTGAGTTAGAATTTTTAGTTGAGTGGTGAGATAAATATTGGTCTTAAAGATTTTCATTTTTAGATTTAGGTTATGAAAAAAATTGCCTAGATGTACATCATCATCTTAGCCACAGGAAGTCCACTGCTGAACATAGGCCTCCCCCAACGATCTCCACATCGACCTGTTTGAAGCGGCCTGCATCACGTACAAATGTACATAGTATGATCTTAATTTTTATCTGAGGATTTGTGATCTTTAAATTACAAGGTACTTCACAATGTTTTTTTTTCCAACAGTGTAAAATAAAAAGTGTATATGTTTTAATCTCAAAATACTTGTTGTGTGATCATACGGCACGAACGAATCCGGTTGAAAAGTTCTCGTGTGGAGACCATCGTATTGACAAGCGCAGTATCAGATGTCAACCCACAAAGTTGACAGATAAGGGTCTTAGGAAGTCTTTGGATGCAATCTGCTTCCATCAAACCTCTGTGATAATCTTTGGAAGCCTGTTTTTGAAAGTAGATTCCTGTGGCCGGTGTTGTGGTGAATGAAACCTTTTTGCAATATTTTAGGTATTTGCAAATGACGTGCGAAAGATTTATGTATTCCAGATTTTTGTTGATAAAATTTATCCTTTAAAAGGATTATTCCTTGTAGTTAATTAATTGTTTTAGCTTTATCTATTCGTGATTGTAAATGTTTTCCTATTTTTATTATATTATCATTCATATTGATTATTTTAATTTTATTGAAATAAAACTATTATTTACGGATTTGATCGCGGATTTAGTCAATGTTTCAACTTCCCGATGTTTCGATTACTTTACAGCTTTGGTCTCTGGTCGGACATCTATGGAACCAATATTTTAATTTCCTTTATGTGTCATTCACATTAAATCTTGAAACAACACATAAAGTGTTAGCCTCATCGGCAGACACACCGCACAAAGTAGTGAAAAGTCGCTCAACCGTTTATTTAATAAACCATTTAACAAATAAATAAAGCTACAAATTGCCAACCTAAGTTGAACTAAACAAACAACGGGAATCGGACTAACAACCACTCGTTTCAGAGACAACTAGGTCGTCAAATAAATTCCAGCGAGTCCAATGCGGGATCTCGCATAATACTAATGAGATTCCTATTTACTTTAGAACTAGAGCGCAGTAGCGGGTACCGGGTACCGAGTACCGGGTATAATAGGTACCTAGTGTGGGTATCACACACTAAATCCCCCATTACCTGAACAAAAAGCGAAATGCGCCAAACTCGCAAATATACGTTGTAAATTCAAATAATATGAATTTATACCTGTGAGTCGTTTTGTTACGGACACAGTTCCGAGTGTAATTGTTACACGTATACGTGTTGCCAGTTTTATTGTTTTTTTGTTACGCAACATCTCGGGTGATTTTGTTACGGAACTGGCGAATGCTGATATATGTTATCGGTGATTGTAATGGTTTTTGGAGATGTTGTGAATATTATTCATTTAAAGCTTCTTATACTGAAACAGGCGGAATTAATACCGGAGGCATTCTCTGACAGTCTATAGGGTTGTGAAGAAATGAAGCATAGCAGGTGTTAAAATAGATTATAATACGAGTATATTGTATACTAAAATGATAATATTACATAAACTCTATATAATATATAAGCACAATATAATTGTTAATATTGTTGCGGTGTCCTTAGTAGTTCTGTTTCGTTCATTGAGATAATATACTAGAGGAGACACTGCAAACAAAATGTTTGTAACAAAATTAAGGGTACATTCTATTTCTGTCTCTTTCACGCCTACAAAGTAACATATCTTGTCTCTCGCTTCAATGTGTACTCGTGTGCATGCCCCATACGCACAGATTTTGTTCCCGATGTCCGCTCTAGTATAATACCTCAATGGTTTTGTTGTTCCAAATGTAGTATCGTTTCAGCTATAGATTTAAGACTATGCATATCAGCTCAAAGGCATTTTGGAATATTGGTTTATGGTCAGAATCAGATTTCAAGACATATATATTTTCACACTAATTTCTGTTCTGTAACTGACAATTTTTTAGAATACCTGAGAAAACACTCCCAAAAAATGAAGAATATCAACCGACAGTTCCTTACGGTGTTGGACTATAAATAATAATAAATAAAAAACACATGTAATAACTTCCTTCCTCCTCGAAAATTTGTCAATTGTCATGTGACCCTCACATATTTTAATAATCATGTTAATTACAGCAAACACTATATAAAATTCAACCCATTAGAATTAGCAAATCCCAACCATTAAGTGCACAAAGGCACGCATCCATTCGCGAAGGGACCATTATTTATTTTGCTAAATCGTCGGAAAGCGGTCCAAGTTTTCAATAAAGAGGTCACTCGGACCTCCGGCCGCTGTCTCTGAAACGGATTTATGCTTTTATATTTTGTTTTGTATCCGGTTTATGTATTTTACGGTCGGTTAAGTGTATTGTTTTGATTTCAATTCATTTTGGTTCCTTAGATTTACGCGAGTGTCACACATTGAGATACAACTATTATTTACGTAAAATCCGTAGTATACGAGTACGTAAATAATAGTTTAATTTGAATTATTTTTAGTGGGTCTGAGTGGGTAGATAGAAGTATAATTTGTAGTAACGATTTTATGAGTGATACCGTAGAATTTGTTTTACTTTAGGATTATCTGTATTATAAATGCCTGCAAACCCGCACTAGGCCAGCGTGGTGGACTATATGGTCTAACCACTCTCAATTTTTTTTCTTGATTATGGAGGAGGCTCGTGCCCTGCAGTGGGACGTATATGGGCTGATACAGTGTATGTATGTATAACATTTAATAACGCCAGATTTCGCGTATCAAACGAGTTCCTAAAATTACTCGTACCAAAGTGCCCACCTCTACCAAATTTCGTATGATTAATCTGACGGGGTAGATGGCCGATAGGGGTTGCACACGCGATACCAACCTGTATTGTGCTGTACCTAAGAACCATTTTTGCGTGTACAACCCTTGATATATTTTGATTAATGTGCTATGTAAAATGTGAGCGATAATTACCATCATTAGCTCGTTTAATACGAAGTTTGGGGCGTCGGAGCAAAGTGCGACGCTGTTTGGAAACCCTTGCATAATTTCACTGCGCTGTTTTTGCGGAATTGGACATTTCTCAATGTTATTTGTGAACTGTGATTGATTCTGTTATTTTCATTTTACAATTTAGGTGGCTGTTGCTCAAACATACAAATCATAAATACATTTAAATTTTAGTCTAGAATTTGAAGAAACTGCCTGTATGTGATCTATATAACATAATAAAATACAACAATTATAATTGTCATCATCATCAAACTGTTGCAGTCCACTGTTGGATATAGAGCCCAGCCTGATATTGCCTGCTTGACTTGACATGCACAAAAGTGCCGGCAGCGACTGGATGCATTATAATTATACCGTGTACAAATTAAATCCGACATGAATAAAATTTTGATTCTGATTATTGACACTTCATACATCCTAAGCAAAACCATTACACATTAGGCCTTTTTTGAGTACATAATGAGAAAGTATTTGGACAATCCGCTATAACTCTGCCCAGTGATAAGTGATATTTTTTCTTGAATGTCACATATTGAATTAGTGAATCATATCGTTTGAGTTCCGACAAAAATGAATGTAAATATAAAAAATCCGCGCTAAAATCTCTGTCTCTATGCAATACCTTAAGGTTGACTAGTAGAAAATGTCATTAGGCATAAAGTCTGCTTGTACTATTTTGAATGGTACAAAGTGTTAACCAGTGGCGTAACAATAGGGTGGCATAGTGCGCAAAATGCCACAGGCCCCCGACCTTAGGGGCCCCCGGCGGCCTGGCCCCTCAGACCCGAGAGGCCGTAAGCAGAGAAAGAACCTAGCTAATTTATTACCAACAAAATTGATAATCAAAAATTACTTTCTAAATATTTATTAAAGATACCGAGGTAATAATGGTTCTTTAGATTTACGCGAATTTTACTAATTGAAATAAAACTATCATGTACAGATTATAAGGCCGATTTGTTTTTAAAAAAGAATTAAACTTCAATACTAAGCCTCCGAGGGGCCCCATCACTACTACTGCGTTTGGGCTCCGGCCACGTGGTAAAGATATTACGACTAATTGGTCTCGTTGCGGATTTTTTTTATGGCCTGTGGGCATACGAGCATACAGCCCGTCTGATGGTCAGCGGTCACCGCCGCTCATAGACTTTTGCAGATCCAGTGATCCAGCAAAATGAAGTCGCTACCTACCGCAAGGAGAGCACTCTCTTAAAGCCTCTCTTGAAGAAGGATAGGTTATAGCGCTCAGGAAATATCGAAGCAGGAGTTCATTCCAGAGCTTGCACGTGCGTGGTAGAAAAGAACACTGGAAACGTACTTTCCGATAACGGATAATTTCCAGGTAGTAAGAATGAACCCTACTGTTTTGACGGGAAGTGTGATGCGAAAATAGCGATAGTGGCACCATGCCACACTCGATGAAAATTTCAAGGCTTACCTGATGGTGTATGGGATAAAAGAGAAGATCATCATCCGAACGACACTGATGGAAACCGTACTGAAGGTCACTAATCAGTTGGTGATCCTCAAGATGCCTCAGGAGCTGCGTATTTATAACTTGCTCCAAGACCTTGGAGAGTAAGCATTTAACAGTAATCGGCTAATACGATACAAGACAAAGCGATACGACCGCTCATAAACAGTAGCAAAATTGCACTGCGCGCGCCATCCTGAGACATAAGATGTTAAGTCTCAATATGTCCAGTATACTCTGGCTACAATATCCTTCAATCCGAAATACAACAGTGCACTTACACTGGTGTTTCACGGGAGAGTGTTGTGGTGCTACCTAACCAGATGGCCTCTCATATATGAGAGACCTACCAGTAAATGTATCCAGTATATCCAGTAACGTCCGAAATGCGGAAGAATAGTTTTACTCGGTATACTAGCGCAGGTTTTTGTTAGGGACCCGCCTCGACCGCAATGTGCTGGCAGGCCAGTGACACTGATATATTCCATTCGGTCTCCTCAGGGGTACCGGAAAATAAACTCAACAGTTTTGCTCTCCATACAAAAAAGGGGGGCCCCATCTGATGATTTTGCCACGGGCCCCAGATGGTGTAGTTACGCCACTGGTGTTAACATAATTAAATAAATAAAATCCGGTAAAAATAAATATGTAAAGAATTTGGTGGCCAAGCATTTTCTATGTTTAGTATTATGTACGAACATAATATTAGGAGGTAAGCGTGTCGCGTGCTTGTACCAGACGCACGATTTCTTCCGCGCCGCGTCGCGTGTTCAGCCATTTTATATTGATACACGAACTCCACTGTTTTATGTTCAGCCATCAATCAATTTATATTTGAGACGAAAAAACGTTCACCTGAAGGTCGCATAGTTACGTTCCACATTAGTTTTATAGCTATTGGCTTTGTCGATTTAACGTTTGAAATAAAATAGGTTAGATGGGTGAATTTCATGTTTTACGTTTTCATGGGTTACGTTTCACACAAGGAATCAGCGACAGCCTCCGTGGCGCAGTTGGTTAGACGCCGCCTGTGAAACGAGAGGCCGCGGGTTCGATCCCCGCACCGAGAGAAATGTTTGTGTGGCCCACAAATATTTCTTCCGGGTCTGGGTGTTTGTGAGACCGAAAAGTCTCTCGTAGTACCTGATACCCACGACACAAGACTCGATCTTAGTGTGGGGTCGGGACTATGTATGTGACTGTTGGGTGTTATTATTATTATTTTCCTTTATTTTAAATTTCTTTTTTTTTACATTTTTATATATATAATATTAGTATACAAAATACATATAAAAATATAAAAAGTAATCCAACGATGGCGAGGCTCGAGACCCAAGCCACCGGTGGTTAGGAGCCCAAAGTGAGGAACCGCCTCACAATACGTGCCGTGTCAAGCAATACTGCCTTCTGATTTTCTGAATCTGACTCCTGACCCAACAGCCGATTGAGAGCCTCTGTAGATGTTGGTCGAGGCTCTTTGGTATCAACCCATGAGCAGAAACGACAATCGGGACAATAATTGTTGAGTCGACATCCCACATGTCGGTAACCTCGTGTGCCAAATCTAAATATTTAGACATTTTGTCTTTTTCAGCTTTGACAAGGTTATCGTCATGCGGGATGGTGACGTCAACAAGTATAGCCCGGCGCGCCAATCGATCTATTATCACAATATCAGGCTTATTGGCTAGAATAGTCCTATCTGTGATAATAGATCGATCCCAATACAGCGTTGCATGACCATTTTCGAGAACTGGTTGGGGCACATACTGGTAATATGGCACTCCAGGAGTCACAAGTCCATATCGAAGGGCAATTTGCTGGTGTATGATCTTGGCTACTAGGTTATGTCTATGCAAATACTCGCCATTAGCAAGATACGAACAACCGGAGATAACATGCCTGATAGACTCACCAGGACGGTGGCATGCCCGACAGATGTCGACCGTACCGTCCTTCAGGATGTATTTCCTATAGTTGTTCGTCTTAATAACTTCGTCCATAATTGCAAAGACAAAACCCTCGGTTTCCCCAAAGAGGTTACCGAAGCGTAGCCAAGACACCGACGCTAGTCGGTCCACATCAGGCCCATGAAGGGCTCGATAGAACCGACCGTGCACCTCTTTGCTCTTCCATATGTCCTCGCGATCCTTAATGCCCATCACCAGAGGTTTTCGCCAGTTCTCAATCGCCAAAGAGAGCGGGGTAAATCCTTTATCCACCATAACTACAACCCCATGCATATCCACGTCACTGTGAAGGAAATAATCCCTGAGATTGCACACCTCGCGATTATGCAAGTCCTTAGCATTAAGAATGCCTCGGCCCCCACATCTCCGCGGGATGTACAATCTCATCACTGATGAACGTGGATGATGCATACGATGTGCAGTCAGGAGAATTCGGACTTTACGATCCAGGGCGTCCAATTCGGTCTGAGTCCATTTGAGTATGCCAAAAGAGTACATGAGTACAGGCATAACCCAACCGTTAAAAGCGCGAATCTTGTTTCCACCTGACAAAAAACTGTTAAGTACTTTTGCCAGGCGGCTGAAGAAACGCTCTTTCAACGATTGTTTTACATCTGCACCCATGATACCTAGAGCCTCAGGCATACCCAAGTATTTGTATGTTTCCGTCACAGAGAGATGTCTGAGTCTTACAGTCTCTGATACTTGTATGTCATCAGAGACCGCAACCTCCCCTCGCTTCACATGGATAACCGCACATTTATCTACACCAAACTCCATATTGATTGAGTTGCTAAATCTTTCAGTTATTTTTAACAACTCAACCAATTCGGTTTGTTTTGATGCAAATAACTTGAGGTCATCCATGTAGAGCAAGTGAGAAATAGGCTCAGACCCTCTCCGCAGACGGTAGCCTAACCCTGAATCCAACAACAGAGTGCTGAGGGGATTCAGGGCCATGCAAAACCACAGTGGACTCAGACTGTCGCCCTGGAATATACCCCGCTTAATTCTAATCGGCTCATCGCAATCAGGAGGAGCCGTACTACCTGGATATCTCAGGACAGTGGTCCACTGCCTCATACAAGACGCAAGGAAGTTGCACAAATTTGTATTAATTTTATACAAATTCAACACCCTCATGAGCCATGTATGGGGCACCGAATCATAGGCCTTTTTATAATTTATCCAGGCAGCTGATAAATTCCTCCGGTTGTGACGAGCCTGTTGGCAAATGGTCATGTTAATGAGAAGGAGCTCCTTAGTACCACGGGACCCATTCATGCAACCTGTTTGGCCGGGAAAAAGAATTTGGTTAGAAGTGATGTGGTCTGTAATTTTGGATCTAATTATGGAGGTCAAAATTTTATTATTATTTTATTATTATTTCTCTTTATTTTAAATCTTTTTTTTTACATTTTTATATATATATAGTATAAAAACAAAATACATATAAAAATATAAAAAGTCTTCCAACAATGGCGAGGCTCGAGACCCAAGCCACCGGTGGTTAGGACCCCAAAGTGAGGAACCTCCTCACTATACGTGCCGTGTCAAGCAATACTGCCTTCTGTATCTGACTCCTGACCCAAACGCCGATTGAGAGCCTCTGTAGATGTTGGTCGAGGCTCTTTGGTATCAATCCATGAGCAGAAACGACAATCGGGACAATAATTGTTGAGTCTACATCCCACATGTCGGTAACCTCGTGTGCCAAATCTAAATATTTAGACATTTTGTCTTTTTCGGCTTTGACAAGGTTATCGTCATGCGGAATGGTGACGTCAACAAGTATAGCCCGGCGCGCCAATCGATCTATTATCACAATGTCAGGCTTATTGGCTAGAATAGTCCTGTCTGTGATAACAGATCGATCCCAATACAGCGTTGCATGACCATTTTCGAGAACTGGTTGGGGCACATACTGGTAATATGGCACTTCAGGAGTCACAAGTCCATATCGAAGAGCAATTTGCTGATGTATGATCTTGGCTACTAGGTTGTGTCTATGCAAATACTCGCCGTTAGCAAGATACGAACAACCGGAAATAACATGCCTGATGGACTCGCCAGGACGGTGGCATGCCCGACAGATGTCAACCGTACCGTCCTTCAGGATGTATTTCCTATAGTTGTTCGTCTTAATAACTTCGTCCATAATTGCAAAGACAAAACCCTCGGTTTCCCCAAAGAGGTTACCGAAGCGTAGCCAAGACACAGACGCTAGCCGATCCACATCAGGTCCATGAAGGGCTCGATAGAATCGACCGTGCAGCTCTTTGCTTTTCCATATGTCCTCGCGATCCTTGGTGCCTACCACTAGAGGTTTCCGCCAGTTCTCAATCGCCAAAGAGAGCGGGGTAAATCCTTTATCTACCATAACTACAACCCCATGCATATCCACGCCACTGTGAAGGAAATAATCCCTGAGATTGCACACCTCGCGATTATGTAGGTCCTTAGCATTAAGAATGCCTCGGCCCCCACATCTCCGCGGGATGTACAATCTCATCACTGATGATCGTGGATGATGCATACGATGTGCAGTCAGGAGAGTTCGGACTTTACGATCCAGGGCGTCCAATTCGGTCTGAGTCCATTTGAGTATGCCGAAAGAGTACATGAGTACAGGCATAACCCAACCGTTAAAAGCGCGAATCTTGTTTCCACCTGACAAAAAACTGTTAAGTACTTTTGTCAGGCGGCTAAAGAAACGCTCTTTCAACGATTGTTTTACATTTGCACCCATGATACCTAAAGCCTCAGGCATACCCAAATATTTGTAGGTTTCCGTCACAGAGAGGGGTCTGAGTCTTACAGTCTCTGAGACTTGTATGTCATCAGAGACCGCAACTTCCCCTCGCTTCACATGGATAACCGCACATTTATCTACACCAAACTCCATATTGATTGAATTGCTAAATGTTTCTGTTATTTTTAACAACTCAACCAATTCGGTTTGTTTTGATGCAAATAACTTAAGGTCATCCATGTAGAGCAAGTGAGAAATAGGCTCAGACCCTCTCCGCAGACGGTAGCCTAACCCTGAATCCAACAACAGAGTGCTGAGGGGATTCAGGGCCATGCAAAACCACAGTGGACTCAGACTGTCGCCCTGGAATATACCCCGCTTAATTCTAATCGGCTCATCACAATCAGGAGGAGCCGTACCACCTGGATATCTCAGGACAGTGGTCCACTGCCCCATACAAGACCCAAGGAAGTTGCATAAATTTGTATTAATTTTATACAAATTCAACACCCTCATGAGCCATGTATGGGGCACCGAATCATAGGCCTTTTTGTAATCTATCCAGGCAGCCGATAAATTCCTCCGGTTGTGACGAGCCTGTTGGCAAATGGTCATGTTAATGAGAAGAAGTTCCTTAGTACCACGGGACCCATTCATGCAACCTGTTTGGCCGGGAAAAAGAATTTGGTTAGAAGTGATGTGTTCTGTAATTTTGGATCTAATTATGGAGGTCAAAATTTTATAAATAGTTGGAAGGCATGTAATGGGTCTATAATTCTTTGGTTCCGTGGTACAACCGGACTTAAAGAGGAGGTGAGTGACACCTGTTGTCATAAATGCTGGGAGGGATTCCGCCTCAAGCGCATCCTGGAACTGCGCTGCCAATCGAGCATGCGAACTTGGAAACCATTTTAACCAGAAGTTGTGCAGACCATCCGGACCCGGCGACTTCCAGTTTTGGGTCCTTCGAATTGCAGTTTGCACATCTTCCGAACTGATTAAAATGGTCTCCATAGCCGGTATTGACTCGCAAGCTCGATCAACAACACTAAACCAGGAGGCTTCAGTGTGAGAGACAGGCGACGACCAGATATTCGTCCAGTACTCACGCATTTCGTGAGCACCAGGCAGCCGCCCATCCACCACACCCTGAGAAGAATCCTCCCAACATCTATAAACTCTCTTTTGGTCACTTTGGAACATACGATTTTGTTGGAAACGATCCCATCGCTTCCTGTAGCGACGAATGCGGTTCGCCCACGCATATACTTTTTGTTTATAGAAGTCTATGCGTTCTGTGACGCAAAGCCTATAATTCTGAGGACTTATATTGGTCCCCGAAAAAGCCTGCGTCACAAAACGCATAATCCTCGGTCTGCTATTTCCTTCTGAGAAGGAAATTAGCTTGCCGATGAGAGTTCGGGCCCTGTTGATACGGTCCTCGATCCCAAGCTGCCAGGCAGGCACAGCCGCAACACCTCGAGTAGCTCTATATTCTTTTGGGAATTGAACATTAGCCACTCGGCATGCTGCGACGGCCGCGCAGTAAAGGATCGAGTGCGTATCAACAA
Organism: Hyles euphorbiae; assembly: GCA_023078785.2. NCBI lineage: Eukaryota > Metazoa > Arthropoda > Insecta > Lepidoptera > Sphingidae > Hyles > Hyles euphorbiae. The sequence goes on along the minus strand of CM041053.1, from coordinate 1,810,222 downwards.
GATCCCGACTGGACTCCAAATATGTAGGTAGCATGGAGTCCAAAGCTCCCATCAGCGCCAAATTTCTTCTATGCGTGGGCAAACGTGGCAGACGCGGTCTACAAGACGCCGATACGGACACAAACTCCGAAATCGCACGCACCAAAGCCCCTCTCAAATGCTGTTTATCTTGGGGACTTACATTGTCATCCAAATTGTCCGTCAGTTCGAAATCAGCAACAGGTATTGGTGTTGGACCTACTGCTTTATCTCCACTGACGGGCGAGACATTGTCGTCTTGGACAACACACAAGTCTGTGCGCAACCGCTCAAGTGTGTCATCATCCAACAACTTACGCCGCTGAATAAATCGCACTTGATCCGACAGTCGTTGGGACGATACATCAATCGTTGGTTCTAAAGCCTGAAACAGAGACAGCATTTTAGCACGATACGCAGTGAGGTTAATTCCTCCCTTTGTTGCCCCAAAGTAGGCCCGCATGACATTCTCATTGATTTCACGAGTCCATCTCATGCGGCGCACTACTCCACCGGTAGCGGGGACCGTAGATGGGACACTCGGTCCCACAGGTCCCAAGCCCACCGCTGGAGGGGGTCGTCCTCTTCGCCGCGCAGGTCTTGGTGGCGGCGGGGACGACTGCAGCTCGCCATGTTGGCTCGACGCGTCGTTGTCCGGCGTCACCTCGAACACATCCGAAGCCGACGCCCACGACGCGGAGCTCGACGAGCTGGGTGATCTTAATCGTGCGTTTTGTGTCGTTCTGGTCTTTCTCTTGATCATCTCTATCGTCTCATCGTATTATTCGAGTATTGTCACAATTTTTAGGCAAAATAAGTAGTTTCTTGAAGTTTGACATTGTCACTCATTAATTTTTTCGTTCTTCGTTATTAATTATTTATATTTACAATTATAGCGCTCCAATAAAACATTATATAGTAATTAGAAAATAAACAATTTGGTCCGATATTAGATTAAAACTGTAAATCTTTAGATAAATTATTATTATTATTATTATTATTATTATTATTCCGGTTTGATTTTGATTTCTCAGCAAAGCTGGTAAGTTTTAAAGAGGTTAAAGTGCGGGTGGGTACCAAGCACTTTAGGTCTCTATTGGAAATCAGCAGGGGCATTTAGGAAGCGTCTGACAATACTACATGTATCGAGAATTATTGATTTTTGTAGTTGGATGTAAATATTTTTATTAATGTCTAATTTTTTAATCGAATTGTGGAGAGACTTGGGCACTATTCCGGTTGACGATATTACAATGGGGATAACTATTACTTTTTCTTGGTGCCACATATCTTTAACTTCGTCTGCGAGCGGTATATATTTTTGTAATTTCTCGTTATGTTTCTTCTTTAAGTTTTCGCTGTTAGGTACTGTTATATCTATTAAGTAAGTAATTTTGGATTCTTTTAATGTAAGTGTGATGTCAGGTCTGATACAAGCAATAGTTTTATCAGTTATTATATCGCGATCCCAATACAGTTTAACTTGACTATTTTCTATGACACTTTTTGGTTTATATTTATAATATGGTATGTATTCGTTTGCGAGTTTATATTTAAGAGCAATTTGTTGATGTATTTGTTTAGCTACGTTATCATGTCTATTAGTATATTCTTTACTTGCTAGTATGTGGCACCCGCCAGTTATATGTTCTATTGTTTCTTTGGTTTGGTGGCATAATCTACAATTATCGTTTCCTATTGTGGTGTCTTTCATAATGTATTTAGCATAATTTCTTGTTTTAATGACATGGTCTTGGATGGCGAGCATGAAGCCTTCCGTTTCACCAAAAATATTTCCTGTAGTGAGCCATTTATTGGATGCTATCTTGTCTACGTGGTCTTGGTTTAATTGGTTAATATGTTTCCCGTGTAGTGCTTTTTGTTTCCATTTCGTTATTTTTTCTTCATCAGCTATGATTTTTTGTGTAGGATTATAATCTGTTTTATTAAATTGTAGTGGTGTTCCGGATGTTGTCATGCTCGTTATTGCCTTATGAAGTAAACTATTGTTAGATTTAGTTACAAAGTAATTTCGAAGATTGCTTATCTGAGAATAATTTAAGTTTTTAAGGTCTATAAAACCGCGTCCTCCTATATTGCGTTTCAGTGTAAATCTTTCTATTGCTGAGTGAATATGGTGAATGTTATGTTTATGAGCTATTGATCTGGTGGCTATATTCAGTGCATCTAAATCTGTGTCTGTCCATTGAATTATCCCAAACGAGTAGGTTAGGATAGGGACAGCATATGTGTTTACGGCTTTTACTTTATTTCTGGCTGATAATTGTTATTATTATTATTATTATTATGGGTGGATTTTTTAATCGTCAAATAATTGTATTTACAAGTAAGTTGTACTTACATAACTTAATCTGCATATCGTAGCGAAATATGAATTTCTACAGTATGCAAAGTCCGCCAAGCCACTAGGCCCGCGTGGTAGACTATACGGCATAACCATTCTCAATCGTACTCTCGATTGTAGAGGGGGTCCGTGCCCTGCAGTGGGACGTATATGGGCTGATACTGATACAGAAGTTGTCTTAATCATAGAACAAGTTATAAGTTTTGTCTCATAAGTATAAGAACATTTTGCAGGGTTTGAACTTGTTTATTTTTGTTTTGCATCCGACTTATTAACTAACTGTGTCACGGACGTTAAAAAAATATTCGAAGGGATTTATATTTGCATGTCATGTTTTTTTTTGTATTCTTTGCTGAAACTGAATTTAATAGTCATGCAATCGAAAGGGACATTCAGACCATTCTATAACTAAAATAGGTTTAAGATTGTCTATGAATAACATCGCAAGTGATTGAAGTTTTAATATTGCATTTTCATTTCGTTCTGACTTGTAAAAACTTGAGAAATTTTAAATTAAATCTTCTATGTAAGAATAGCGATTTGATTAAAATATTTTCATGGAAAGATCTCTTTTAGATTTTAAATTTGTAATACGTAAAGTCACTACTATAATATATTACATAATCTATTTATTTATGAATGTTTTTTGGTAATTCCTATTAATAATATTTATAATTTCTATAATTAGCTTTATAACGAAGTTCTCCAATAAATAATTCACATTAACCAACTCTTACAAACTACAAAATGACTTATCTGGCAATACATAAATATGATTTAATATTATCTATAGCACTACATACACAAACGTTTCACACAAGGAATCAGCGACAGCCTCCGTGGCGCAGTTGGTTAGTCGCCGGCTGTGAACCGCAAGGCCGCGGGTTTGATCCCCGGGGCGAAACAAATATTTGTGATCCACAGGTATTTGTTTCGGGTGTTTGTGCGTCTGAAAATTTTCTTTTTGTTTCTGGTACCCATAAATCAATACTAGTTATTATTGTGGGGCTAGGACTACATATTTCACTGTTAGGTCTATTTATTTATCACCCTTCCAAACTATAAAACGTCGTATCTGCCACACTACACCAAATCAAATACGACCTTATGTACCATCGATAGTACCTTTATAAACGGTTAGCGCAAGTTATTGTAAAGGTGAGCGGTGTTTACTGTGAGGCGCGGTTCAAGGTGAAGTATTATGTCGGGCACTTCACTATCGATGCTTTGTATTGGACAGCGATAGATAGGTATATTGGAATAAAGGTGACATTAATGGCTCAGGTTTTAGTAGGATATTTATTTTTCAAGTTTGTATTTTTTTTTCTTTTTTGTACACCAAATAAATCTTAAACTAAACCAATATTTAAAGAAATTGATATTGTGGTGGTGCCTACCCAGGCGGTGTCTCAAATATGAGAGACCTACCACCAGTAAATATATTTTTTGCATTTTCGACTAGGTCTACTGATTCTGCAACAAGGTATTAAACTGTGATCGATTTTTTTCATTATTTAGCGAAAAACCATAAATATCATTAAAAAAATTCTGTCTAAACAGAATTGTAGTAGCTTGTTACATAAGGTAAATATCAATATTTTAAAATGAGTGCAGTGATGACGTCTTATCGTCTTTTTCACACTCGTACACTGTAATGAATATAAAGACTAGTGACGTCACTAGATTTTTTTGCATATATGTTTTATTCTCACTAAGATATAAAACGTTTCTTACTCGTTAAATTATGAATTTTCTGTTTCGCAGATTATAGATCTGCATACCTTTCTATAAATACAATAAAAATATGGACTCAAATACCCGATTATCTAACTCATATATTCGCATAAAATGTTTATATTAAACAAACACCAATAATAAAAATCAAATATAACCAGAAAGTGCGGTGTAAATCTAGATTTTACGACCTCATCTTCTAAACATATTAATAATAGAACACTTATTATTTTACATCCTTTAATGTAGGTTAATGGCCGATTTAATTATATTGTTTATTCGATGTGTCAGCGTCTAATTTAACTCGTAAATTATTTTAGAAATTTATGGACAGTAAAAAATGTCGTAAACATTCCTTTTGTCTAATGCACGATTACTTTCGAAGGAGGATATTAAAAAGTTGTTTAGTATCGGTTTTTTCCTTTAAGTCGCGACAGAAACCTTATAGCTTTAAGATGCCTAGACTAGACTGGGTATTAGACTGATAAAGCCTGTCTGCCATGTTATTTCTGCGTTGTAGTAGTCTGCCACGCAGAAATATCACGCCTAAGTAGGTATCTTTTGCTGGCGTTTCTTATGGATAATTAGGACTATTATTTATCATCGACTTTTTTTGGATCAATAATAAGTGATCACTGTCGACCCTGAAAATTGTCGCCCATGTTGCCGTCCCATTAAGGAAAAAGAAAGAGGTATTAGGCATCCAACAATCTCCCTCACTGAACGAAACGCGACTGTAAACCTGTAGTTTTGCGTCGATTTCTTGTGGGCAGTGGTACCTCCTCGAATGAGCCTGCCTATTCATGCCGATTCTTGGCTGACAACAGCGGTGTCTCTAACACTTCTAGAAAACTATTTCACAATTTGTACGTATTATATTATTACTATTATTTTTATTTTCTATTACATCATTAATTGAATTTGTTTAATTTCTCTATTTGTTACGAAACTATTTTTATAACTTATTTTATTTATCTTAAATTATCACCTTCAATTTGAACACGAGTTCAACTTCCATTTCAAGAATTCTAATCTAATTTGTTCCCGTATTAACCAGCCGTATTACAAAAAGCCACATTTATCCGTGTCCTATAAAAAAAAAACTAAATTATCGTTATGCATATTTTATTGGCACCAGTCGAACAGCTCTTGTATGGTTTCCACTCAAACGGGCGCGCGCCCTAGGGATCGCTGGGAGCGGAGCCAGCTATAGGGATTAATAACCGTACATACATACATACAAACATATGTACATATATCTAACAGTCAAGAGTATTGATTGAGATTGTATTGATTCGTGTTTGGGTCATTGACATTCTTTTTTTGAATTTAGTAACTTTTCAGAGGGTTATCGCTGGTTGAAGGTATGTTCGTGATTTCGAAAGAAGGATAGGTATGTCAGCCAACGTCGTTCGGGGGTCAAGCTAAATTCTTCAGCTCATGGTGAAGTGTGAACCAAATTGGCGAATAAACGATACTATATTTGTGATAATAATATAATAGATTCCATTGAGAGACCACATTACGGAGATGGCGTAGTCAAATGAAGGGAAGCAGTGTTACCAGCACGAGATTCTGCGACCTATTTTTTCATCAATCGTTAGAAATCCTTGGCTGAGGCCTGCATTCATCAATGGAGTACTTGACTCATGTGGCTGAAATAATGATGATGGTTATGATTTGGTCAAACTGATGGATTAAAGTTATAGCCTTCTTAAAATATACACGCCTATCATCATCATACTTGGCCACATGACGTCCATTGATGACATAGGCCTTCCCTAAGGTTTTCCACAGCAACCCGTTGGAAGCGGTCAGAATCCACCGACTTCCTACAACTGTTATCATCATGGATGCATGTATAAATATCTAAAACTAATTCTAAACAATAATTCTACTCTATTTCCCTTTAATTTAAAGGTTTTTTTAAATTATGATTACGTCACCCCCGATATTAAATATAGCAAATACATTACAATGATATTTAAATCACTAGGTACATAGTATAAAACAAAGTCGCTTTCTCTGTCCCTATGTCCCTTTGTATGCTTAAATCTTTAAAACTATGCAACGTATTTTGATGCGGTTTTTTTTAATAGATAGAGTGATTCAAGAGGAAGGTTTGTATGTATAATACGTACATATATATTATTGTACAGAAATCTATTTGTACTCGGGCGAAGCTGGGCCGGACCGCTAGTAATTAATAATAATATAATTGATAAATTCATCAAGGAAAAGTCAACACTTGTGTGTATTCCTATAAAATACGTCAGTATCGAACCCTCCAAAGATGGAGGGTTCTGTACGTGTCGACACGGCGCGGGGCTTAAGGGGTCCCGAGTGTCCCGGTGGCCCACTGAGCGCGGTCGATAGCACATCGCTTAGTGACAAACACGCTAGTTTTACGATGCACGCAATTTTATTACCACTTTATAGTCGAACACTTTTTATCGTCTTTTGGGGTCTGTATAATAAATCTTTGATAAATTATTCTGTAACTGTTGGGATATTGAGACGGAAAATTTAATGCTTCGATATGCTTATAAGTATTTTGCTAAAGAGATGCTTATTTAACCTACAAGTCAATTTAAAGGCTTGCCGATGTTATCTATTAAACAATATTGTGTATCTCTAAAAAGTATTTTAAATAAATGAAAATAAACGTATCGGTAATGATATAATATAGCGGCTAATATAGCGCGATGCAAAGCGTTCACCGGTTATTAAAAAAATCGAGATGAAAATTGTGCATAATATTCGGAATAAAATTGAAATTTTCCGATGAGAGCACATCATTGTGTTGGAATACAGTCTGTATATTAATTTGAAATATGGGCTTTACGTGTCGTTTACTTCATCTATGTAAACTTTACATTTTATTTTTGTTTGACTTAGGGTCTAAGTCCATTGAAATGTACAGGATACTTGTAAATATATAGGATACTTTTCTGCCTAATTCCTGACTTTAGAAATAAAAAAAAGTTTGTACGTCGCAAATAAGTGACACGTAGGTGGTGACCACTCAGCTTAATGTTGCACTGCGGCGCGAGCCACAGCGCAACGCTGGTTTTCAGTGGTCACCTGTATCATATCATATGTGATAGGCCGCATGGGTAGGTACCGTCGCAATGTCTATTTCTCCCGTCAAACAGCAGTTTAAATGCACTGTTGTATATCGGTTTCAAGAATATTGTAGCCAGAATAACTACTAGACATATTGACATATTTTATGTCTCAGGTTGGCGAGCGCAGTGGAATGCTTACCATATCGCTTACCATCGTATCGCTTATCATCAGGTGAACAGCATACTCGTCTCGCCATTTAGTGGAATAAAAAATATATAACAAAAATATGTAAAACAGGATAATATTATGGTTTATATTAAAGTTGTATATTTTTCGTGCTACTGGTATTGGTTTGGCGGTATGTTTTCAATTCATCTTGTTGTCCTGTAGCGGTTGCCAAAATATTTATGTTTACACTGGATGGTACGTTAATTGAAATTTGTACTTATTTCACGGCAGGAAATAATATTTCAAACCGTTTGGAAAATGATCGATTCTGACCATAATTAAATTTAGTTTAAAATGACGGTACAAATTTACATTTTACAAAAATTTAGAAAAAAATGTTAAGTCTTAATATCTAGTAGTTACTCTGCTACAATGTCCTTCAAACTGGAACACAACAGTGCATTTACACTGCTGTTTGACGGGAGAAATAGACATTGCAGTGGTGTCTACACAGTCGGTCTAATCTAAGATACCTACCACCGGTGGTTTACTGGTGGTAGGTCTCTCATATGTGAGAGGCTGCCTGGGTGGGTACCACCGCAATGTCTATTTCTCCCGTCAAACAGCAGTTTAAATGCACTGTTGTGTTTTGGATTGAAGTACATTGTAGCCAGAGTAACTACTGGACATATTGAGACTTAACATCTTATGTCTCAGGATGGCGAGCGCAGTGGAATGCCAAGCATTGCTTTGTATTTCAAGGTATTGTTTGGTTTTGCTACTGTTCATGAGTGGTCGCATCGCTTACCATCAGGCGAATGGCATGCTCGTCTCGCCATTCACAGCTATAAAAAAAAACCATCTTGTATAAGAATAACATAACATAACACCCAACAGTCACATACATAGTCCTAACCCCACAGTAAGATCGAGTCTTGTGTCGTGGGTATCAGGAACTACGAGAGACTTTTCGGTCTCACAAACACCCAGACCCGGAAGAAATATTTGTGGGCCGCACAAACATTTCTCTCGGTGCGGGGATCGAACCCGTGGCCACTCGTTTCACAGGCGGCGTCCAACCAACTGCGCCACGGAGGTTGTCAATATAAAACAAGAGTACACCAAATAACTACAAAACTCAACAAATACCAATACGTCGTAAATGTCAAAGGGAATCCGTGTCCTGGAGCCAATGTTGCAAGCGCGTTATTCTTATCCGAACGATTGGCCGGGATATATGTCGCTATAAATATTAATGAGTGGTGCACCGTACAGCTTTATTCAATCCCGTCAGCATTTGCGGATGGTTTGGGGAGATGACTGCCTTCGTGGCGCAATGGTATTATAGTGCGATTACCACGCGATCTGGGATTCGAATCCCAAGCCGGGCAAAGTTATTGAATTTTTATACGAGAATAATCTAAGACGTAGGTAGATACAACTTAAAAAGTAAATGTTAATGAGAATTGAGATATCAGTTTATTAATATCAGGTAACGATCGTTCTTAAAATTCATACTCATAACTAGTTTTACCTCAATATTTAAAAGATTTCGTAGAAGTCAGTTAGTTTTCTTAGCTTAAGGCCTGGCTTGTCAGAAAGTTCAGTAAGGACAGGAAGGACGCTGCCAAAAATATAATTAATATAAATAATATTTTTACTGCTTATACTTTCGCTTTTATCTACGATACATTTTACAACCTTTATGATTATAAAACACAGAGCCGCATCAAGGACAACGGGAAAATGTTATGTCCCTTAAAATAGTCCGTAATTGGCTGAATTCGCTCAAGTGGAACTGATCCTGCTTTACCGGAGCCCTAATGTATCGAGGGTCGAACTAATGTTCCCGGAAGTGAGTGAGTGAAAAATAATGTATTGTGGTTTCCTGTAATCACACCCTGTAATGTAGTTATGGGTCACTTTAATATTTATTGAATAGGAGAGTGGAAATCTTGTTTTAATTTAGTAAGTTTGTTGCGTTTGAGTTAATGTTAAGTTTTTAAAATATTTAACCAGACTGGCATCATATTATAGAGGAACTATTGGACATATTGAGATCTAACATCTGATGTCTCAGGATGGCGAGCGCAGTGGAATGCCAATCATAGCTTTGTAATTCAAGGTGTTGTATGGTTTTGCCACTGTTCATGAGCAGGCTGTATCGCTTAACATTAGGTAAAAAAATATAAAGAGAAACAAAAGATTTTTTAAAATGGCGGAGCCACGGTCTTTGTTACGACTCAGCATGAATGGCGGTTTGTCTAGGGCGGTTCCACTGTCTTACAGGAGATCGATGTGAATCGAAAGCTTTAATGTGTCGTTGCATTTGGTGGGTGAGATTGCCGGATGTCCAATACCCCGTTCCTCTTCCCATATATTTTCCTTCCCGCCCCCTTGCGTTTTGTGGGGCGGGAAAATATCTATGATCCATGCGTTTTGAATGTTCATGGCATTTATTTTATTTATGACACGCGAATCAAAAGATATTAATTTATTTTGTAGCGCAGAAATTTATATATTTTTCCTATGACTTCCATGTATCTATCATATTCTATAATTGCCAATTTTAAAAACAAATAAAATACAAAACCAGTGGGTCATGATCCCCATATTTCTACCTAAGTCCTCTTTTATATAAACATACTAGTTTCCGCTAGGTTTCAGGTAGGAGGCGTAACACACGTCAAAGTCAACACAAACTCTTATGAAAAATATTTCCGGTTCAATACTGTTCTGTCGTATGGCGTTGTTTTATATACATTTTGATGGGTTTTGGACGAGACGCTGAAACTTTATCGCTTGTTCTAATACATTGGTTTTGCATATTGTTATCACTGTGTATGAGTAGCAAATGAAAAGAATGAG